>PVIH01001895.1:0-92500 GCA_004025045.1 Sigmodon hispidus
CTCCAGGCAAGGTGTAGTTACTGAATCCTATCAAGAACTTTGCTCCCATCAGCCTTTCCAAGCAGGTGGCCAAGCCATCTGGACTTTCCTGGAGGAGGAGAATTATCCAGAGCAGAAGACAAAATCAGCCCCAGATGACTGGCTCTTCCAGCTTCTGTGAAAACCAAACTCATCCCAGACTCCAGGACAAGGGTTGTCTGGCTGCAACAGGAGAACACGAGTTAAGTGGCCCAGTTAGCGCTAAGTTCCATCCTAAAGCACTGCCAGGGAGTCTCCTCTGTCTGTCTTTTCCCTTCTTTTTTGATAAGAAAGATTATAGGGCATTGGACAGGAATGCGGTCTGATCAGATGAAGTCATGAGTGTCAAGAACTGAACAATTCTTTTACTATAATTGAGGTTTTCTTTTCTTTCCTTTTTTCTTCCTTTATTCCTGAGATTCCTAGATAATGCAGGTTTGCTGCTGGGAAGGGAGAAGATCAATATAGTTCCATATATGCATGGCCTCCAGCGTGATTCACTGGTATTTTATCAGCCTCATTTGAAACATCCCATGTAAAAGGAATATTGACTGTGTTGGAAACTTCTGAGGAGTTTGGTATGCTGGGATTCTTGGCTCTCAGCTGGTAAAAGGCTTCAACCAGATGCCAGTTCTTTCCTGATTGCCTTAGAAGAATAAGGAGAAACATAGATTTGTTGTGGCTCCCACCAGAGGGGCTGTAGTGGCTGCCTTTCCTCCGTAGGAGGCCCTCTCTCTCTGCCAACTATTCTTTCTGTGTTCTGTACCCACTACTACCACCGCCTCTTCAGTATTAGGTGTGTGTCTACTGTTGGTAGCTCCTGTGCGTTTCACTAGCTCTTGCTGACTGTCCTAAGCTGCATCCACCTCTGTAAAAATAGCTTTGTTAAAAATCTTCTCTAACTATCCTGAAGCCACTCTCCAAATAATGCTTTCTTGGAGTGGACAAATGGCTGTGCTGTTAGGAACACTGGCTGCTTTTTGAGGACCTAGGTTCAACTTTCAACTCCCACATGGTGGCTTCAAATTGTAACTTCAGTTCCAGGGGATCCTTCTTCTCCCTTTTGAAGACACCAGGCACCCATGGGCACGTATATACATGCAAACACTCATATACATACAATAAAAATAAAAGTAATGTTTTTAGATATTATTTGTCAGTGGTGGTTCACATCTGTAATTCCAACATGTTAGAGACTGAGGCAGTGGTAGTGTTGTGCTTTTGAATTCTCAACCAAACAGATATTATCCTCCAATTACTTGGGGATTTTTGTTTTTGTTTTTGGAGACCAGATCTTACACTATAGCTCAGGGTAGCCTGATAAATATATGAAATGATGGGTAGGGGTTGGAGAGATGGCTCAGAGGTTAAGAGCACTGACTGTTCTTCCAGAAGTCCTGAGTTCAATTCCTAGCAACCACATGGTGGCTCACAACCATCTATAATGATGTCTGGTACCCTCTTCTGTACACTATATACATAATAAATATTTTTAAAAAAGAAATGATGGGCAAACACAACAATAATAAGAAAATGCAAAGTAAAACACAGTGAGTTATCATTTACTAATTATTGGGATGCCTTCAGGGTCTCACTCTGTAGCCCAGGCTGTCCTAGACTTATGTAACCCATGCTAGCCATAAATTTTCATTGGCCATCCACCATGACTAACCTACAATTTAAAGTATAAGAATGGGTCTGGGGGTGTAGCTGTGTTGGTAGAGTGCCTCAGAAAACAAACAAATTAAAACAAAAACCACAGGAAGGAATATATTCTGGTGAGAATGTGAAGAAATGTGAACACAGCAGCTGCTGAGGAAATGTTCACTAGCTCCCCAGAAGGAAGCTAAAGATAGTGTCATTTTATGACCTAATAATTCCACACATACACACAAAAATCCATCAAAGCAAGGACTTGAGTAAATAGTCAATGTGAACACCAATGTTCACAGCAGCAGTGTTCCCACACAAAATCCGGAGGTAGCAACCATTCCTCGAATTAGTTAACCAATGAATGTCTGGATACATAAAATATGGAATATGTACATAATGAATATTATTCAGTTATTAAAAGAATTCACTATAGCCAACTGCCATTGTAGAGAATCTATGAAAACATAAAGCTAGTTGAAGACAGAAATAATGTTATATGACCCCTTACAGAACTATGGACAGTGTGAAATTTCCATAGAAAATCAGGTTAGATGTATATTGACAGGGACTGGAGAGAAAAGACTAGAATTGAACCCTAAAGTTCAAGAGGTAGAGTTTCTGCTTAGTGTGATTAAAAGAAGTTTGTGGCTGGAGAGATGCCTCACCTGTTACAGGATAGGCTCACAATCAAAAATAAAAGAAGTTTTGAGGACTGGTGTGGTGATTCACACCTTTAATCCCTACACTGTAGAGGCAGAGGCAGGCAGATCTCTGTGAGTTCAAGGCCAGCCTAGTATACATAGGCAGTTCCAGGCCAGCTAGGGCTACAAAATTAATCTTACCTAAACCAACCAACAAAGCAAAACCAAACCAAAATAACCTCACCCACCACCACACCAGCCAATATGGCTGTTTAACTTGGGCAGTAACCTTTAGGAACTGGAGAGATGGCTCAGCAGTTCAGAGTATTGGCTTGTCTCCTGGAGGCACTGGGTTGGATTCTCAGCACTCACATGGTGGCTCACAACCATCTGTAACTCCAGTTACAGGGGATCCTATGCCCTCTTCTGACAACACACATGGATACATATAAGCAAAACACTCATACACAGTAAGTGAATCTAAAAACAGTATCAATTCTTTCTTACAGAGTATGGCACTTGCTGCCAGACCTGATGACTTTTGCCATTACTAGCCTTCTTTCCCTATAAGGGAGAACATCTTCCTCTGTACAACCTGGTTGATGTCCTCCCAGGAAGATGTCAAGTCTTCTCAGAACTGGCCCCCATGCGTCCCCATTGCTCATGCTTCTAAAAGAGTAGATCCTGCCAAGCCTAGGAAGTGCCCTGAGCTCTTTCTTCACTCCTAGTTTTGCCAGAAATTTTGTGTAGCAATTGGAAGCATGAAATAATGTATTAAAAAGAAGCCATGTATAAAAACAGTACACTGAACCTGCCCAGAGCAGCTGGTCCAGGAAGTGGAACATTTACAGAATCCCAGCAAGAACACTCAGACCAAAATGGGTGACACTCAATACCTAGCCAAGACTCTGTCTTAGTCAGGGTCCTATTGCTGTTAAGAGATACCATGACTATAGCAACTTTTTTTCTTTTTTTTTATACTTTATTTATTTATTTATTTGCCTTGGTGTTTGCCTGGAACTGGAACTACAGACAGTTGTTAGCTGCCATGTGGGTGCTGGGAATCGAACCTGGGTCCTCTGGAAGAGCAGACGGTGCTCTTAACCGCTGAGCCATCTCTCCAGCCCCCGACTATAGCAACTTTCATAAAGAAAAGCATTTAAGCGGGGATGGCTTACAGTTTAGTTTGTTATCGTCATGGCAGTGAACAGACAGACATGGTGCTGGAGGAGGAGCAGAGCCTTCCGCAATTGGATCAGAAATGACAGAAGATAGAGAAGCTACTGGGCGTGGATTGGGTTTCTGAAACCTCAAATCCACCCCCAGTGACACACTTCCTGCAGCAAGGCCACACCTCCTAATCCTTCCCAAGTAGTGCCCCTCCCTGATGACTAAGCACTCAAGTATATGAGCCTATAGGACCCATTTCTGCAATTTCCCTGGCTTCTTCTTATTTCCAATTTAGGAGGGAGAAAGCTTCCACCGACCTATCAAGACGCTTTGTTTGTGTCAACCTGTGTCTGCATCTGTCCTGTGCTGCCATAACAGGATACCCATGTCAGGACAATTTATAACCAACAGAAATTGAGTTCTGTCATGCTCTGGTTATTGTGAGTCCAAGATTAAGGGACCAGCCATGGTAGTGAATGTGACTCCAAACAGGCCTGTGACAGCTGCCACTTACTGCTCTCCACTTGAAGAAAGGTGGGATGGCCTAGAGAGGCCCAATCACCTCCTGAAGATCCTGTTTCTTAATCCAGCTATGACGTCGAGGGCTCTATGTGCTTGCGGTGGCCTCCAGCTGAGCCTGGGGCCTTTGCATCTACTAAGTAGGTACTCTATCAATGAGCTACACAACCTTTTGTAATTACTTTTTTTTTTTAAAGATTTATTTATTGTGTATATGTCCCTGCAGGCCAGAAGAGGGTACTAGGTCTCATTACAGGCGGTTGTGAGCCACTATGTAGTTGGTAGGACTTGAACTCATGACCTCTGAAAGAGCAATCAGTACTCTTAACCACTAAGCCATCTCTCCAGTGTTTGTAATTACTCTTAAAGGGTTCATTCAAGTAGTTATCTATTCTGTAGGTAAAATTTCTAATATTTGGGCTAGGGTGTAGCTCAGCAGTGCAGCTTTTGCCTACTATGCATAAAAATCTGGGTTTGCTTTCCAGGACCCCACTCCCCCCAAAATTAAGGGAGTAATAAAAGTGCAGTGCAGTGCTAGTGTGCTTTCTATGTTTGGTTCCTAAGAATGAATAAAAACAAACAAACAAAAAAGCTGTTAAGACATAGCTGGGTGGTGGTGCCTTTAGTCTCAGCACTTGGGAGGCAGAGGCAGACAGATCTCTGTGAATCTGAAGTCAGCCTGGTCTACAGAGTAAATCCAGGACAGCCAAGGATACACAGTGAAACCTTGGCTCAAAACAAAAAACCTGTTAAGATTTAAGACCTGAGGTACATTTTAAGCTAATGAAATGGCTCAGCGGGTAGAGGTTTCCATCACTAAGCCTGATGATCAGAATTTAATCTTCAGGACCACATGGTAGAACTGATTCTTGTGAGTTGTCCTGTGACATCCAAATGTGTACTGCCCCATAAGTGCACATACCCTACCCCCAACCTATGAAATAAAAATGATCCATGAAGCCATGCATGGAAGCTTATGCCTGGAAGTCACAGGAGGCCAAGACTCTGTGGTAAGACCCTGCCAATGTGTGTGAGTATTAACACATGTCAAAACGTGTTAGCTGGTAAATCCAGGTGAATAGTTTCTGGGGCAATGGCAGGCCTAATCTAAGACTTTCTGAAGACTTGAATTCAAAATTTCCTAAAGAAAAGTTGAAAAAAAATATGCTTTTTAAAATGTCTTGAGTGAACAGGGTTGGAGAGATGTGTCAGTGGTTAGAAGCACAGGCTGCTCCTACAAAGGAATCAGGATCAAGTCCCAGCATCCACATGGCATCTCACAACTGTCTGTAGCTCAAACCTCAAAGGATTCAACACCATTTGTTGGCACCAGGCATGCATGTAGTACACACATGGATATGCAGAAAAACATCCATATACATAAAATGAAAATAAATAAATCTTTAAAAAAGCAAATAGCAACAAGATAGGCATCTGAAGGAAGAGCAAGAGATACAGTCTGGCTTCCGCAGTACCATCAATAGAAACCTACACCGTGACATTCCAGGGCAGGTTATGAAGGTGGGTTCCCAATGGCCTCAATTCTGCCATCACCCACATGTTGGCTTCCTTTGACACCAAGAGCCAGACAGAAAGAAGAAAGAGCATGGATGTGCCATACTCCCTGGGCAAAGTGTCTACCCTGGATCACATGATGGTTACCACTGCTGAGAAGTGTAGGAAATGTAATGGAACTATGGTCAGGGGTGTCCAGGGACAAGAAGAAACTATTTGTTTTGGTAAACTGTCAACTCTCTAGATTTAAGTGGGAGGGATTCATCAGGAACACAGGTGAGGAGTTCCTGACTTAGAAGGTCAAGTGTGATCATGTTGGAGGGGGGACCTTTTACACAGTGGGACCTGTGGCTAGTTCAAGGATTGAACTAAACTGCCATTGAGGAAGGCACTCCCCTAATCTCAGTTAGTTAGAGATCATCTTGGGAGAGAAGCGATTAGGCAAAGAAGCAAGCAGCTGAACTGTTCTGTTGCTTACAAGCTATGACAAGGACCCCAAGTCCTGTAAGCCTGGGACCCCAGTTTTCTGCCCTTCAGAAGCAAGAAAATGTCATGAAGGTGAGTCTCAGAACTGGCAGAGCTTGAATCTTTCTATTAAAGGAAACTGCCAGATAATCAGCATGGGAAACTGCTAATAGTTTCCACAAACATCTGCCTACCATATCGCCTAGTGCTTCTGCCAGTGCACACTCA
This sequence comes from Sigmodon hispidus, assembly GCA_004025045.1. NCBI lineage: Eukaryota > Metazoa > Chordata > Mammalia > Rodentia > Cricetidae > Sigmodon > Sigmodon hispidus. Next base: position 6,210 of record PVIH01001895.1, read on the forward strand.
AGAAAAATGACTCAAAAGGCCTGGGACCCAGCTACTCTAAAGAGTTATACAGGTGGGTCCCAAGGTCATGGTCAGCATGAGCAACATAGCAAGGCTCTTCTCAAAAATAAATAAATAAAATGTTTTAAAGAGCTAGTTAGATTCCAGGGACTTGGGAAGCTGGAGACCAGCCTGGGCTATATAAGACCCTAACACTCAGTAAACAAGAAAGGCTAGAGCTTATGTGAATCAGAGGTAATAATCTAACATGTCTAAGTGCTAAGGTCCGGAATTCACACCTCAATATCAAAAAAAAAAAAAAAAAAAAAAAAAAAACAAACCCTCACAGTTTCTCTTCCTTTATCTGGTTCCCATGTAATGGGCCTCAGTTTCCCCAGGCAGCTCCCTTTCTCAGAGTATTTGGAACTAACTCTTTGGGCCTTTGAGGTGTCTCACTCCCCATGGGGTCAGAATACACCCTGGGGAGCAGCACCCCCCTCCTTTCCACACTGATGTTCTGAGTCCTGAACTAGCACTAAGTTATCCCCACCCCTCACCCATGCTGTTCAAAGCCTGCGACAGCTGCCTCGGTTCCCACAGCCCCAGTGCCTGAGTGATCAGGCCAGCTGTGGGTTTCCACAGACAGCAACACGTCAGCACAGACTGATGCTGCTAGCAGGGCCTGACCACAGCAGCCACCAACCTGTAGGAAGCCCATGTTGGCCAGGCCCTGGGGAGCGTGATGCTACCTTTACAATGTACATGTTGGAAGATGACTCTAGATCACATGCTCCCTCCCAGGTCCAGAATCATCTCAGAACCTAGCAGCTGGAGGTCCCACCCCCTTCCCCATGTCCAGCCTGTCAGAGGTTCCCTTTTCTCTTCTGAGAAGTTGCTCATCTATGTCAATTCAATGTGACACACGATGGATATGAGAACACTGGCAAGCCATTGAGTGTGAGGAGGGTGTTGGCAGGCCCAGGGTTTGGTCCAGAGTCCCATTGCTACTTAGTTCAACCACTGAGCTCAGAGTCTCAGTTTCTCCATCAACAACCTAGGGGTCACATCATTGCCAGCTTTACAGGACAGGTGTGAGGATGAAGAACAGACCAAAGCTCTTGCTCTGTTCTTTTGCACAGGAAGTGTTCAAAGCATAAACCTTTCTTTTCTTTTCTTTTTTCATTCTTCTGCTCTCTTTCTTTGGTTGTTTGAGACAGGGTTATAGGGTTTTTCTATGTAACAGTCCTGGCTATCCTGGAACTCACTTTGTAGACCTGGCTGGCCTTGAACTCACAGAGATTCACCCTCCACCACCTATGCCTCCTGAGTGCTGGGATTAAAAGTATGCACCACCACTGTCCAGTGCATAGACATTTCAAAAGATGAGTACTCTGAGCGCTCTGTGTTCCTGTAGGTCTGCTGGACAGAAGAGTATCAGATCCCATTACAGATGGCTGTCAGCTACCATGTGGTTGCTGGGAATTGAACTCAGGACCTCTGGAAGAGCAACCAGTGCTCTTAACTACTGAGCCATCTCTGCAACCCAAAGAGAAGGCATTTACAGTGACAAATATTAAGGTTCCAGAGGTGCTAAGTCACCGGTGCACATGTGCTTATTTTCAAGTGTTAAGACAATCTTTGTCCCACCAGACTTGACTGACCTGTCTCGCAAAGTCTGGGATCAGCCCTAGGAAGACCATCAGCCTCCTTCTCTAGGGTGGGCTTGGTGGGCATGGGGAAGTGAGTAGGACCCCCAGCTACCAGGTTCTGAGGTGATTCTGGGTCTGGGAGGGGGCGTGTGATCCAGAGTCCTCTCTCAACATCCCTGTTGTAGAGGCGGGAGGCACTGTTAAAACTCAGAGGAGCAGACTCTTGGGCTCTCAACACTCATCTGGGAGAATACACTTTACTGGTCCCCAGATATTGGGTTAGGTGAGGGGTGAGAAGAGGCAAGACTTAAGAGGTCCTCAGAGTCAACTTTGGGTTCTTTTCTATCTTCCAGACTGTGGATTGTCACTGGGAAGGATGCTGTCCTAGGCTCTTGGTCCTGCCTGGTAAGTGTTCCTCCTGCAGATGAGAGGGGGATCCTGAGGACATGAGGGCACAGTCTGGGGTCCTGCCCAGGTCCCTCCCCGGGATAGCACTGGTGTACACTTCTGGTGGGGGTTCCTGTGCCAGGCCTTTTCTTTTTGGCCACAAACCAGCTACCAAATCTTGACATTGAGACTTATTATTAGTTTTGAATGTCTGGCCTAGCTTAGGCTCTTTTCTGGCTAGTTCTTTTAACTTAAAATAACCTGTTTCTCTTTATGTACTTTTGCCTCCGGCCTTTTTGCTTTTCTTTCTTCCTGAATATCTTACTTTTGCTGCTTCTGAAGCCCGGCTGCCTGGTGCCTGCCTGGCTTCCATTCTCTCCTTCTCATTCCTTTTCTCTGAAGCCTGGATTCCTCCTTCCATTTATCCTCTCTGCCTGCCAGCCTCACCTAGCCCTCTCCTGCCTAGCTATTGGCCATTCAGCTCTTTATTAGACCAATCGGATACTTTAGGTAGGCAAGGTGAACCAGATACAACGCAGCTTCACATAATTGAACAAATGCAGCAGAAACAAAAGTAACACACCTTTTACCTAGTTAAAATAATACTCCACAACATGTTCCCTCATCAGGGTAGACTGGGTGGTCACTGCTGCCCATTGAAGAGTCAGGTGGAGTTCAGACTGGCCTTGGATTCTCTTTCCGGGCTAAGAAGCTTGTCTCCTTTTTCTTTAACGTTCTTTTTTCTTTTTGTGGGGAGTAGGGGTGGTTCAAGATAGGGTTTCTCTATGTAACCGTCCTGGCTGTCCTGGAACTTGCTCTGTAAACCAGGCAGTTTCCTCTGAGAACCCTTACTTTTATCCCAGGAGCTTATCTGGGATCTGGCCCTTACTAGCAGGGTTTCCAGAAGCCCACAATCAACATGTTCACTCTCCACAGACATTACCCTGCTTGAAGCTGGCCACTCCTGCGTATTTCCCTGAGATGGTGTCTCCGTGTGCCTGCTCAGTGATGGAGGCAACTTCCTTGCACCTATGCAGTCTTTGGAAAGATACATGATACCAGGAAACACTTGACACAGTGGTCCCTTGAAGGTGGGCACAGCCGTGCTGGATGTGGCTACAAGTACTGACCCCTTGTCTGCCCCTCCAGAAACAGAAACCCCAGCCAGGCTTCAGCAGGCTCCCCTGCCCCTCCTGTCTTCTACTTCCTGTGTGAAGTTCTGGGGCAGCATGATCACAGATGAGATGGTCTGCATTCACAGTACAGCCTCTTGGGCTCTTCCCATACCCTCCCCCCAACACACCCTGTAGGAGATTCAAGCAAAAGCCTAAGGCCAGATCTTGGCCAGAGAAAGTTAATGGAAGTACTAAGTAGGTCTTTCTATAGGGCAGATTCCCAGCTTTCTCTGGACATATCTGCCCAATATGGTCAAAGAGCCCAGGCTCCACTTTTCATCACTGATCATCTTAGCAGGAGTCAAGACAGGGGATCCATTTTCAGAGTCATCATTGGTTACAGATTTCACAGGAGCCAATGAGAATGGCATTGCCTAAGTTCCACAGTGCACAGCTTAGACTGTGGAACTACAGGGTAGGCCAGAGGATTCCAGATGTTCGGGTCTTCCCCTTTACCAGTGGTTTCATGATCTGTGTAGCACTTCTCCATTGAACCAGTTTGTATGAACTTCTCTTAGATGGTGTTTCCCTAGAGGCAGACTTGACTTCCAGGGCATAAACCACACAGGAGCTGGAATCTTTCATCATTTACCCAGTAAGCCTGGCCATGATGTCTACTGGTGTTAGCCTAGCCCTGGGCTTTACAGCAATGTCTGGAGGCTGGGCTGCCTGGATGGCCACACCAAAACCTCTTCTCTTTCTCCTGCAGTACAGCTCTGGTGGTCACTTGGTCAGCTAGAAGGCTGGGGCTTGCATTCTCACGGGCATCATGTCCTGTGGCCCTGGCAACTGCTCTACCTCCATTGCCACCATACATGCCCATGTCAAAGCGCGCCTGCCCTAAGTGCAACAGATCCCGGCAGCCAACTAGACCACTGCCTCTGCTCCCCAATTTGAAGCTTCATTAGGTTGGCCCATAATGGGCAAGGCTGGATTAGGTTGTGAAAGTTTCTGGAAGAGTCCTTCCTTGGTCCTTGTCCCTACCACTAAGACACCACCTCCCCAAAGGGTAGTAAGGAAGGACACAGGCAGATGAAATAAGAGTGTCACAGGGAAGGTGGGATCTTGGTGAGTGGAGTCCAGGTCAACCTGGCTTGTCCACCCTCAAGGTAGCAGCGTTGTTACCTGTTGGTGTGCCCAGGGGCCCTGCCTTGGGAAGAGGGTGAGTGAGGGGGAACTAGTCCATTCTGATCTCGTACATTTGTGGTTCTGTGACTCTTTCCCACAGTGGCCTCTCCAGGCTTTCTCTTTCCCAAGCCATGTTGAAGTCACTGACTTTATCAGACCAAGGATTTGTGATAAGGGGAGAATGTAGAGGCAGGCTGTGACTGGAAGGCTCAAGGAGGCCCATGGTGTGGGACTCTCCTACTTATACATATGGTGGCCTTATTCTACATGGTCCTCAGATATCAGTTTTGGTGAGTAGGGGGCCAGGTCACACTTACCCACTGTGGCCCAAATGCCCACAAACGGAACAGAAAGAACGAGGGGAGGGTGTAAGGAAGGGCTTGTTGCTCTAAGAACCTCACCCCATCCTAGTGGGGTACCAGATGGCCAGATGGGCCTGCTCATACAGGGCAATACATAGTCTGGCTGGCCTGGAACCTTCTATGTATAGACCAGGCTGGCCTCAAACTCAGAGATCCACCTGCCTCTGGCTCCTGAGTGCTTGGTTTACTGAAGCATTTTAAGTGAACACACCTTAGCACCTTTCTTACCTTTCATTTTGATCATTCATTCAGCCACCCACAAAGCTTCTGTCTGCTTTCAGCCCCTCCTGTCTCCTCATGCTCAGTCTGCTCTGCCAGCCGAGGGATGTGTGCAGCCTCCTGGGTTCGTCTCCCTTGAAGTCCCAATCCTGCCCTGACACATGCTCTTGGGATAAAAGCAGTGAGGACCTCAGGAGCAGCATATCCCTGGACTCAGTTATAAAAGGACAAACATTCCCCTTGGCACAGCTGGGCAGAGGCTGCCGATGGTGGAGCCTGAAGATGGCTCCTGAGCTGAATGGAGCTAAAAGTCTTCAGGGATCAAAGATCTGAATGTCAGGGAGCTACACAGACCTGGAATCTGCAGGTCTGCACTTTGGCCTGCTCTGGTGACCCTGTCTGTGGCTGCCACACTGGCCTTTCAGGATTGTCAATGGGGAGGATCCTGGCATTGGTAGATGTCAGTGAACATGAGGGAGATTCTTGGCATGTAGGGGCTACTCTGGTGTAGTGCTGTCCAGCTGAGAAGTGTGATTTCCCCTGCCCTTTCTCACTGGGATAGCAATGCCTTTCTCTTGCCCGGAAACCCACACCACCTAAGGACTAGGTGGCGACTCAGGCAGCTGGAACCCCCTGAAAGTCAGGGAATGGCATGTCTCCAACTCCAGTTAACAGTGTCCAAAAGGATAAGGACCTGAGAGACTGCAGACTGGAGACAAGCTACTCCAATCCCCCAGTGGTAGAAAGAGTGACAACTTGTCAACGTCTGCCAGAAATGCCTACAGATCCAGAGATGTCGCTCACCACCCTCATGTGCATAAAGAAACAGACCCAGGGTAAAGGTGGTTTCCCTAAGGTCTCCTTGTGAGTCAGAGGTCAAGCTGTGGCTCACTTCACCAGTGCATTCCAGTAGGAAGAGCCAACTTATGGCAGCCAGAACACCTGACCTTGGTTCTGTCCAGGAGATATCTGGGTGCTGAGGGTAGATGGGGTAGTTGGGAGGTGGGCTTGTGTGACCAAGGCAAGGCAGTAGGGGTCTTTGGGGATAGGGGCTGCATGAATACCTACAGCACTTGCCTCTTCCCTAGGTGAACCCTATTTACACAGACAGACAGCTGCTTCTGATTAGAAGATAATGGGGAGGGCTGTGGCAGAGTGCTGACTCAATGGTGACTAGCATTTGCTTCTTTTCCAGAGGACCTCAGTTCAGTTCCCAGAACCCAACTAGAACTATCTCTAACTCCAGCTCCAGGGGATCACACACTCTCTTTTGACCTCTACAGGAACTTCCCATTCACACAGAAATAAAAATAAGCTTCATTTAAAAAAAAGAAAAGAACTAGTTTGGGGTGGGGCTCAGTGGGAGAATGTTTACCTGGAGTGTGTGAAGCCCTGAGCTCAATCTCCAATACTAAAATAATAAGCCTGGCTTACTGAAAAACATGATGCATACATAAAAACTGAGTGTTACCTGTATCAAAGCCACATGTGTCATCTCACTGAACCTCTGGTGTCCCTCAGCATGGTCCCAAAAGGCTTGTTTGCCTACCTGTGTCCACAGGACTGTCCACCATGACACTGAGCCTAGCCACATTTGCTCACTTCTCCAAGACACTGTCCTTGTTTGCCTGAACAGCAGCTTGACAGGCTGAAGCCACACTACCCACAATGCCAAGTGTCCCTGTAGGGTCCAACTGAATTCATAAATTATAATTTTGTATTTCTTTAAAAATCCTTTAAACTGAAAACCCACCAAGCCCGGGTTCTGTGGAGATGGCCCGGTAGTTAAGAGCACTTGTTACTCTTGCAGAGAACCCAGGTTCTCTGCAATTCCCAGGACCCACATGGCAGCTCACAACCATCTGTAACTCCAGTTCCAGGAGATCCAATGCGCTTTGCTGACTCCATGAATACCAGGCAAAACATGGTGCAGACATACATACAGACAAAACACTCATAGACATAAAACAAAACAACCAAGCCAAAAAAAAAAAAAAAAAAAAAAATCCAATTCTGCCAAAGAGGGAGACGGTTCAGCAGGGAAGAGCTCTAGCCGCTTCCAGAGGACTCACGCTCAGTCCCCAGCTCACATATCAAGGGCTCACAGCATCCGTCTCCAGCTCTTAAGCCTCTGGCCTCTTTAGGCATCTGTACTCAGATGCACACATGAACAGGCTGGCACACACACCTATACATAATTAAAAAGTAATCCTAAGAAACCTCCATTAAACAGCTGGATCTTTAAACCTATGCACCTATAATCCCAGCACATGAGAGCTGGAGGCTGGAGCTCAGGGTCATCCTCCTTGGCAGAGCTGGAGGCCACCCTGGGCTACACAACCCCTCCACCCTGCAAATACGTATCATAGATAAAGCTAGTAACAGAGTTCTGAGGAAAGCTTTGTATAGAAGGTTATATCCAGGAAGCCTGTGGGTCCCCTGGCTGTCCTGGAACTCATTCTGTAGATCAGGTTGGCCTCAAACTTACAAATTGCTAATTAAAGGCATGCCATCCAGTCCTCAGCTGGGAGTGTTCCAGCTGGGTAAACAGTCTGGGAGTGTGGTCCCTATCCACCTTCCTGATAGCACAAGCAAGTCAGACTCTGTCCTATATAATCTGAAGTTGTACCACCCAGGTTTCAACTCACCATAGATCCTGTCTCCAATCACTGACAGGAGCTTCCAGAGGGGCACACCACTTAAAATGGTAGCCCCTCATTCCTCTTGGGATATCCACCCATGTACCCTGGAGGGCCAGAGCTTGTGGCCAAGGTGCCAGGCTCACTGGGACAGGGAGGGCAGGACCAGTAACAGCCCTGCTTGAGGCCCAGCCCTTGCCTGGGGAAGAACTTGTCAGCAGCTGTTTCAAAGATGTTTTTAAAGAACTACAGCTATTTTCAGTGATCTGGTAGACGAGGGTTTGTGACTGTGACCCCCAAGCCCCTCTGTCTTTGAAGCCAAGACCTCACATAAGGTGTATCAGGTATTCTGCCTTTTGTGCAAGTCCTGGGGCAGTGAGATCACCAACATGAGGGTCTGTTTCTCCTGCATGCTACATATATAGGCAAGAAAACCAAGGCCCACATTCACATGTACGATGGTCAAAGCTGAGACCACTACCAGAGTACCAAACATAACTCTAGTCTTCTCTCTGGGCCAGACCTGCCAAAACTCCCAGAAGAGCAGCCACCTGGGTCAAGGCTGGTTCTAGGTCTCTGACTTCTCAGCTTGGAGGCCAAGTCCTTATTAAATTCAAGGAAGACACTTTGCGTGTCCCAGACTGAAGTTCCTTCCAGAAGCAAGATTGACAGACTGGAAAGTGGGGCTGTTTGGTGCAGTGCCTCCTCCACTTGTGAGCTTTCTCCTTGGGCTACAGAGGACCCAGCAGCTACCTCAGGCCCTGACCCTAGAACATGCTTGGCAGAACTTGGCAGAAAGGGCATTACCACCTCTCTTCCTGGCCAGCCCAGCCTTCCTGCCTGCCTTCCCCCAGGTCCCCTTCTGAAAGGGCCAGCCTTTCTTTTACTCTCCTGGAGTCTTCCCCATGTCTAGTCACTTCGGCTGGTCAAGGATACATCTATCTCCCCACATAGAGGCGGTCTCAAACATCTTTGTAGGCTGCTTCTCATTTTTAAAATTTTATTAAATGTAGACTATTAGTCAAATGATTGGAAAAGTCAATAGTGAAAAATAGTTCTTTAGAGTTTTTTCTTGGTGCAGAGGTGCATACCACATGTACTTGCCTGTCACAGGGAGCCCTGTGAGTGGGGGCCCATGTGCCGCCACCCTGGCTCCAGCCTGGTGATCAGCAGCCCACAGTGCACTCTCATCCAGCTTCTCTGAGGAGGCATCCCACATCCTGCCTTGCTATAAATATGTACAGATCCCTGGACAGTTAAGGGCACCAGGCCCGAGGCAGAGCTTGGGTTACCTGTCCCCAAACCTGCAGGATATCCACTTTCAAGACAGATGCTTGGGTAGCTCCGACCATCACTGCCTGTTCCCCAGCCTCTATACCCTAGTCCTCTGCTCTCAGGCAGCAGCCAGCTGGCCCAGGACCCGGCGGAACTGCTGAGTGCTGTGGCCCAGCTCCTTGACCCTGTCTACCATGTCCTGGGCAGCAGATGGTGACGGATACTGCAAGGCAGCGGCCTTAGTGGTGGCCACAATGCCACGCAGGAGGTCACATAGCAGGTTGCTGTAGTGGGTCACCTGGCTGCGCACATCAGCTGCCTTTGCCTGCCGTGACAGCGTGTCCCCAATGAACACCAGCTTATGTGCACTGAGGATGACAAATTTGCTGTGTGCCACAAAGATCTTGGGTGGCTGGTTGGTGGCCACTGCAGTGAAGAACGCATCTACCGCATCTGTCAGTGTGGTCAGGTTGGCCTCGCACTGCTCCAAGTAGAAAAGCAGCAGCTGTCGGTCTGAAGGCCCCAGGCCCCCTGCCCGGCCTGGCACCAGGGGCTGGGCTGCTGTCCAGTTGGCCAGGTCATGGTCTATGGGACGAGACACCTCCTGCTCCAGTCGCTCAAACTGTTTCAGCTGTGGGAGGCAGGACAAGGTTAGACTCTCAGCTGACAGACACGTGCAAACATCTGTACCCATCAGAGCACTGCTCACCAAAGAAAAGCAAATCACCAGTGTCCGTAACAGCATCTGGCTGAGGCAGAGTGCACAGACAACATGCACAGCAGCTTCTTCAAACAATGGCACTCCATGGTTACGCATTACACTTCTACTTTCACTACTATTAATGGGGAGGAGTATTTTGCCACAAACCTTGGCGGGCCTCAAACTTATGATCCTTCAGCTTCTGCCTCCAAAATGCTGGAGTTAGAGGAGTATGCCTGGCTTATTTTAATTATCAACCTGTATTTCTTTTTTTAAGATTTCTTTATTTATTATGTATACAGTGTTCTGCCTGCATGCCAGAATATGGCATCAGATCTCATTACAAGTAGTTGTGAGCCAACACATGGTTGCTGGGAATTGAACTCAGGACCTCTGAAGAGTAGTCAGTGCTCTTAACCACTGAGCCATCTCTCCAGCTCCACCAACATGTATTTCTTTTCACTTTTTATGTACCGCACACTTTCCAAGCAGTTCGCACATTACTCATTTACTGCCAACATTATACCTGCGAAGCAGCTACCAACTATAAGCCTCACTTGGTACCAGAGTAACCAGTGACAAGCCCAGCTGGGGGTGGGGTAATCTGTCCCTTGCCTTCCTTCCTTCTTTATACCAAGAAAAGGGGAGTGGGAGAAGCTTTTACATTTACTTTGTGTTACTATGTTTACAATCAAAACTAAATGTCTTTAGAGTTTTTCAAACATAACTTCTTACCCTGAGGAATGTTTCAAAATATGAAGAAAACTGGCTGAACATAGCACTATTATTTATAAGGAAAACTGGATACAATGTAAACATTCAACACAGACACTATGTGTCCTATAAAAAGGAGTTAGGAACAGTGTTTAAGGCTGAGGAATGCTGCAGACAGAGGCAGAGAGGGCTGCTCTCAAGTGTCATCTCCGGCAGGCACAGGGAGGCACAGCTTGAACAGAGGAGCTGACGAGTGGGCAGCAGCTTGTCTCAGCTTCTGTGTGCTTTCTAATTTTCTACAATGCACTCACTACTCTGACAGTAACTTCATTTGTGTTTTATTGCTATTCCTGGAATGTCTCAAGCATGTTAGTCAACTGCTACAAACAGCTACTCAGAAGGTTACAGTGGGAGGATTCGTTGAGTTCAGGCGGAGATGAGACGAGCAACATAGTGAGACTGCCATCTCGAATTAATTAGCCAGATGATAGATGACCATGATGCTAGATGTGGATTGGCTGGGTAAAGGCAAGCAGGGCTCTATCCCTGATAGGCCTCACCTGCTGCAGCTCCAGTTGGCCTTTTCCCTGCCGCATTATGTTGCCCTTTTCTAGCAGCTCCTTCTGGGTCTTCTCAAACTCCTCCTTCCCCTGGAGGGAAGAGACAAGACCTAGACTGAGAAGTCTCTACTGGAACAGAAGCACCAGCCAGTTCTATGAGTGCAAGGGCTAGGGAACCACCAGGTGGCAGTGTAGGTACAGCAGGCCCAGGAAGAGGCAGCTTCTAAAGGGGCTTGGCACAGGAGAGTAGTCTTGCAGAGGGTGCACTTAGTCCCTCCTGGGCGTGGCCCTCCTGGAATGGCCCCCATAGCAAGAATCAACCTCCCCCCACCATATGAAATGGCATGCAGGTGTCTTCTCATCCCACCTCCCCATTCCCCCTGTCCTACACCCTCTAGACACCAGACACCAGGGTCTATCTCTTCAGAATGTCTCTGTACAAAATGCAGCCACATATATGGCCACTAGGGAAGCACACCCCAGGGTATTCTGGAGCCATCCTGATTAGCACTTCATGCCTCAAGTATATAGCCAAGTTGATCATCAGTCTAACAGAACAAAATACAGGGAGGACACTAGGATTCACCAGTGACCATTCCTGGAGCCTGAACTCCCTCTGACCACAAGACCGGTCTCTGCGTGGGACAAGAGGGCAAGGAGTATATCAGAGTCCCTGCAACAACAGTAGCAGGGTCAGAGTTCTTGGGCCTGGGTAGAGTGAGCACCCACCTGCAGGTGGACATAGTCATAATCTTCCATCCAGCCCCCTTCACTGTTCTCATACTGCCCATCTGGAGAGTCCTGGGAGGTGAACTTGGGGGGTGAGGGTAGAGGGCGTGACTGGATGCTGCTGGCTTTATCAGTGGGGTTGGGGTGCAGGGAGTTGCCTCCCTCAGGCCCTGGTCCAGGGGCTTTGGTCCGTCTGAAAAGCAACGAAGCATTCCCATGCAAAAAAGAGGCCAGCTGCTTGGCATCCTCGGGCACGGCCCGTGAACAGGCCACCAGGCGGTCTAAGTCTTCAAGGGTGAATCCAGGGCTTCCCCGGCCACTGTCAAGGACCTGACCATGGACCACCAGAGTCTGGTACACATCCTCCATCTTCTGTAGTTGCCGGCTAAGCTTGGCATGCAAAGTGCGGTCAGAAGTGTGGGTAGCATTGCTCACAGCACTGCGGGCAAACTCCAGGAGCTCATGAACTGCCCCATGGACTGCAGCCACTGCAGCTTTCAGGTCCTGCACTGGAGGTTCCTGAGGCTCAGAGGTGCTACGCCAGCCCCCAGGGCCACTGGCACTGCCCACTAGGTCCAGAAGGTGAGCTACAGTGGTGCTCACACCCTGCTGCAGCCGAGCCAAGGACTCCACAGCAACCTCCAGCTCCAGGGGCTCTCGGCCTGGCACCACTACCTCCAAGGAAGAAGCAGATTGGCTGCTGCGTGTGCTGCCTGTGCTAGAGGCTGACAGGCGCTTGCCATCTGTTGGGGCCTCTCGCTCAGCTGGTGGGGGCACAGCATACACACCATCATCAATTACACTCCCATCAGCCACCTCAGGAGGAAGCACCCGTTCACGAGGCACATCATACAATGTTCCAGGGCCAGGCCGCCTCAAACCAGGGGGCACATCATAGAGGTCAGGAGCAGGGGGTGGCACATCATACACATCCTCAGCTGGTGGGGAGTCCGGAGGAGGCGCAGCAAGGATCAGTGGGTGTCGGGTTGGGTCAAAGGGCTTGGGCTTGGCAAAGGCAGGAGGTACATCATAGGTCTCCTCTCGCTGCAGTGGGCCATCAGGCACATCCTTGCTCACGGAAGGAGGAACATCATACACCTAGGGGACCAAGTGATGGATGGTTAAGGCTGTTGTCCATCTGCCCAGCTCTGGAGTTCAAGACAGGATCTAGCCAATATACACATCCAGCATGATTCTAAGCTATAATGACTGTGCTATGAGCCTGGCCTTGGGGCTAGCTAATTCTCTGTGCCAGGCTATTCATCTATAAGATGGGGACATTCTCCCATTATAAGGGCTATATACATATTCAGTGTGCAATCCTTAGCTGCAGACATGTAGGAGAGACTTGCTACCATATTGCCAATACTGCCTGTATCATCCCTACCACAATCACCCAATGTCATTATCATTGATAGACCTCATTCTGTTTAAGCACTTGGCTGGGCTTTCTATGTTAGATTCTGACTGGTTCTCAAGACAATTCTACATGATTATCAGTCTCCTTTTACATTCCAAGTGTCCTGGTTTGGAAGGCAGATTTTGTGGTCTCCTGGATGATACCTCTCAGAGCATATATAATGAGAAGACCTGGCAATGGGCCACTGTCTGAGGCTCAGAAGGGCATTTAGTTTCTTTTCTTTTCTTTCTTTTTTTTAAAATTAATTTACTTATTTATTTTTTTATGTGTATGGATGTTTTTGTCTGAGAGTATGTCTGTGCATCACATGTATGCCTGATGTCAAGAGATCAGAAAAGGATGTTGAATCACCTGGGACTGCCAGATACTGCATGGTTGCTGAGAATTGACCCTGGGTTCTTGGGAAGAGCAGCCAGCACCCTGACCACTGAACCATCTCTACAGCCTGGGCATTCAGTTTCTATATCTGTCCCCAGAGCAAGTAAGGACAAAGCCAGGGTCTGTAAACAGCAGCCCCAAGTCCAGTGCACACATTCGTCCATGCCTTTCATCACCTCCAAGGTCCCAACCTTTGTTGACTCCTTACCGAATGATGATTGGATGGTGGCAGACCCTTCTCTACACTTGGAGGCACATCATACACTTCCAACAATGGGTCTCTGCCATTGGGGCCCTTGACTGCCATGGGAGGTGTGTCATATACCTAGAGGGTACAAAAGAAGGTGCAATGATACAACTGTCAGGTATAACTGGTTTAATAGGAAGAGTAGAAATCTCCAGAAACCTACGTTGGTCACCTGGGTTGTGGCTGTTGTGCTACCCAGACCCCAGCTGGGCTGAGAAAATGCAGCTCCCACAGCGAAGCCATCCCTGTCCTCTCCCATGCCTCTGATCCCCAACACTTACCTCCTGGCCATACTGACTGGGAAGCAGTCCTCGAACAGGGGGCACATCATAGATGTCTTGAGGAACTGAAGCTAGCAGGTGGCGTGGGGTGTCATACTCGTCCTGCTCTGTCTGGGGGGCCTCATATACATAGCCCTGTCCAACTCGAGTAGGTACCACCACCTGGGAACAAACAGCTGATTGCACCACTGGCCCTTGAAGCCCCTCTGATCCACCCACAGGCCTACAGGAGACTATCCTTTGAGGTAGGCAGGATTCACAAAGGTAGCAGTGGGGCTCTGCAAGGGTGGGGTTAGAGGCATTGCTTCTCATTCCCTATGTACTCCTCTCTGGAGTGAAATGCAGTACTTTGGATACAATTATTAGACCTCCTAGGTTTTGGTTGGAGCTGTCTGACCAGGAGATTCCACAGAGTAGGGTGCATGGTTACAGACAGATGACAGATGCAACAGGAAGGATAGAGGCCTGGCTCCAGAGGCAATGCCAGTGGGCAAGAGGCCCCATGGAAGGCCTCCTGTGTCATTCCTGTTGACACCTCTTGGCTGCCCTGCCCCATAATGTACTGCTTAGCAAGACAATGACTTGATTACTGGACTACCGTCATTTCTAGACTCTGGAGGAAAGAATTATAGCCTGGAGAAGCAGTAAGCAACTCTCCCTTAGTAGGACTAAGTAACTTAGTAGGACTACTAAGCATAATGACCTCAGAGCTAACTCTTAAGTAATCACACAGGGCTAAGACATAAGGTCAGCTACATGGCAAAAAAGTTCTAACTGGAACCACTGTAGCCACACCCACCCATAAGCTACCTTGCCCATCTGAAAGGGTAAAGCCTTAATGGGAGTCACTGGGCCATAGCAGCAAAGCTATGGCTCTACATGTATGGAGGATAGACAGAGGTTGGGGGTATACTCTGAGGTGCTTATGTACTGCCCCCAGGACCATGCTGTCCCTTCACAGCAGCACTTAGCCTGGGAGGGATGGAAGTGTGCCAGACAGCCCCCCCTCTACAGGATTCTCCAGCCAGGCTCAGGGTAACCTCCCCCATGGGGCACCCTGTTCAGCTTTCTCCACAGAAAGGCCTTTTGTTTTCTAATCAAAGGGGATGTCTGGGACAGGGTTGAACCAGGGCCTCCACACACATACCCTGCCTCCTTCAGGCTCAACACTCTAAAACCCAGCTCAAGCTGCAGCAGGCATACCCCAGCATTACTTCCCAACCCTCCAGCAGGACGGATACAGGGACCCAGCAGACCCAGACCTGACAGTTCTCAGGTAGCACATTTGAGCTAGGCACTTGATATTCAGTCCAGCTGGGTTTCTGGGCTGTCTCTAGGAGACAGCCTGGCAGGATGGTGTGTCACTGTAAGGGCTGCAGGGTCTCCTCTGTAGGGTGTCCCCACACACCAATAATAAGGCCTGGGGGTGGAGTTGCAGCTGCTTCGCCAGACTCATCACCCTGCTCAGGCCCCAGACTTGAGTCTCCTCCAAGGCTATTTTTAGATGTTGGAACCTGCCCACAGCAGAGCAGACTGGGGCTGGAGGGACGTGGCAGGTTAGATAGGCCTGTGGCAAAGTCCGAAGAACTCAAACCCTAAAGAAGCAAGTAGTGTACCCTTCAGATAGACGTAGGCCAGGTCTCAGAATAGAGAGCATCTCTGCCTTGTTGGCACCCACCTGAGCCTCATGTAGACAGGGCTGTAAGCACAGGTCAGAGGGTCTCACTGCCCAACCCCTAGAAGTCAGTCCTAGGGTTAAAGGGCAGGGCAGCTTAGCTTCTATTCCTGCACCTGAGTCAGGTTGACAGTAAGCAGCCATATTGGCTATCGAATGTTTCTGTTAGGAAAACAGCAATAGAGAAAGCAGGGGGAAAGCAGCTCATTAGGGAAATGGATTCATCAGAGAGCTGCTGATCTGCTAATCACAGGCTAACTGCTCTGCACCTGATGCCCCATTAGCAGGCCCTGGAGAGAGACAGACACACCCAGGCTGGGCTGGAGAGGGCTGGTTTTCTCTGTCCCATACTCCCCACAGGTTTCAAGGAAAAGGGAGACTGATCCCAGAAGCATAGCCCAGCTTGTCAGTCCTAAAGGGGAGGAAACTCTAGAGCAGCCAAGCACTACAGGGACCAGGCAGGGTGCAAGAGCAGGAGTCAAGTAGGAGAAACAAAGACATAGGAGTCTCTCTTGGCTGTTCATTCTGTCGGGGCCCCACCTCTCCAGACAGTTTGCCTGATCATCCCCCCCTTACCCCCAGATGCTGGTTTGGGTGCTCACAGTCTACCCCTCCTCCCACAGAGAAGTTACTTTTCCTTTTTTGGAAATGGAGGATGACAAGAATACCATGGGGCCAGACAGGTGCCTACTTCACTGAGCATACCAGCACCTTTTGCTGGCCAGGAGTGCTGCTTCTCAGACAAATACAACTTAGTTCACATGTGTTCTCCACCCCTGACCCAGGAATTTGCCTTCAAAAGTGGCCTTGAACACACAGATGCCTTCCCTGCTGGGGGCCTACCTGCATGTTGACAGCCTCTGTGCCCATGCCTAGCCAGACAAGTCTGGATACTCCTGGCCTTGCTTTCTCCAGTCACACACCAGATAGCCACTGTTCAGGGGTCCACACTCTCCTGGCCCCATCCTTATCACTCACTCCCACAGATACTGAAAGCTACTTACTACCTCCTCAGTCCTACAACAAGGAGTCTTAGTTTCACAAACACCATAGGGTGAGAGAAAGAGCCTCTGAAAGCAAGACATGGAAATGCAGGCACAAATGTGTACCCTGGGAGTTTACACCATGCTCTTTGTAATAAAATCAAACCACATGGTATACACAGACATATAGATTAAAACATGTATTTTTAACAAGTAGTGGGAGTGAAGATGGGTCAGAGGTTAAAAGGCTTGCTGCTCTTGGAGGAGACCCATGTTTAGTTCCCAGCACCATAGCAGGCAGCTCACAATCCTGTAACTTCAGTTTTCTTCTGTCTCCACAGGTACTCACAGACACATGACATACACTCACACAAACACATACAGGCAGACAGACACAAACACAGTAAAAATAACAATCATCAGGTGAGGCTACAACATAGCAACAAAACTCGGGTAGCTATCTCCATCAGTCTGGAGAAGAGATTTAATAACCAAAAAAATGCTTTTGGTATGTTGTGATGAATTTATAACTTTGAAATGCAAAAATAACATATATATGTGTGTGTATATATAAACATATACATACATACATACATACATATATATAAATGTAATCACAGACACTTAGGAGGCTGAAGCAGAGGATTGTGGGTCCAAGGCCAGTGGAGGATATAGGACATAACAAGATCCAAGCCAACCTGAAAGATACTAGTTTGGGGGGAAAGAGTACATAATACAGATCTGTAAAAGACAAATAGAATAAAAGATGCTAGACAATGATTATCCCTTGGCTGAGGAACTTATTTCTAGACTTTCTTATACATTACAAATTTTCTATGGCAAACAAGCATCTTTTTTTTTTTTTTTTTTTTTTTTTTAATGTTAAAATAAAAGCAGAGGCAATGGCTGCCCAGCTCAGGATTGGGCACAGGGCTTCTCTTCCTAGGCCATCAGTTAGGTCAGAGTCTTGGGAACACTGGCCTGGACAGCCAGCTCCATAGATGGTTGGGGCAGAAAAGGAGACAGCTAGTGAGCCTCCAGGTAAGTGGGCCCTTGGTTAGCCCCTTTGAGCTTCCTCTTCCAGCCTAGATGAACAGTTGTCCCAGGATAAGCTTTACTGCAAAGACAGGAGGTGAAGGATTGGCTGGGGGACATGTGTGATATTCAAGCAAGTACATTTGTATGTGTGGTGAGTGTGTGTGAGCAGGTGGCAGGGACCCTGATGGTAGGCTTCTATTACCTGACTAAAGAGGCATGTAGTGCAAGAAGTGAGGTGCAGTGACTCAGGGATCCCTGGTAGTCAGACTGTGGGCTGGTGTTCATGAACCTCATTCTCTGCAGGCCCATGACTCCTGGTCAGATCACCAGAATGCCACTAAGCCTCTGTGGGCACGAAGAGGATAACACTACCTGTTTTCTAGGTGGTACCAATTAGGTTCTTGGCCCTGGGTGGCTTTGAAGACAGAGGCTTAGTGCCATGGCTGAGCATGCACCTGGCCAGTGTCTTGTCAGACATAGATGGCTCTGGATCAGAGGTGATCAGACCATAAAGCCGACTTAGCTGGGCTTATGCTGTTCTCTCTCTCTCTGTGTATCTGTCTGTCTGTCTTTCTCTCTGTGTGTGTCTATCTGTCTCTAGAGACAGGGGTTTTCTGTGCATCCCTAGCTGTCTTGGAACTTGTTCTATTGACCAGGCTGGCACTGAACTCAAGAGATCCTCCTCTTCTGCCTCAAGGTGTGCATCACCACCACCTGGCTTATGCTGTTCTCATAAGGGCTCCTGTACCCCTCAAAGTTGGCTGTTTCCATCAGAGCCTCTGCCAAGCTATTAAGACCTTCTAGTGGACAGTAGATAAAGGCATGGAGATGTGGTGAACTGTACATGGCAATTCTATCCTCAACCTTTGGAGGACAGGCCCAAGAATTCCATTTCCCAGTTCCCCCCGCCCCCAAGATAGGGTCTCACTATGTAGCTCTCTGGCTGTCCTGGATCTCACTGTGTAGACCAGACTGGCCTCTGCTTCTGCCTTTGAGTGCTGGGAGTAAAGATGTGCACCACTATGCTCAGTTACATTTTCCAGTTCTTAAAGGGCTTTGGTTCCGGAAAATAGGCCAAAATGAATGCAAGGAAAAGTAGCTCCAGTTTCAGTGAGAAGCTAGGGGGCCTCTCCTTCTACTTCAGTCCTTCCTATTCCATGGACAGAGGGGCAGAAGGCAGCATGAAGAAACTGAGGACCCAGACACAGCCTAAAGCCCAAGGATCTTGCCTCATAGAGATGGACAGTCTGTGGAGCCAGGAACAACCAGGGATGACTCCTAAAGAATTGGTGTGAGCCCCTGGGCAAGATAGCTTCCCTTACCCTCATGGGGGCCAAGAAGGCCAGAGGTGTCAGTGACTGGACTGAGAGTCCTTCAGGAATTCTGTTCCTTCTTCCTTAGGGAAGTTCCTTTAAGTGACACACTCAGCCACCTGATAAAGTTCACTGCCTACCCTCCCAGGCAGCTGGGTGGACCAACGTCAGTAAGCAAGATAAGTAACCTCCAAGAAAGCTCCTTAGGAAATGTGTAGTCTCTTTGGTCCCTCTTTTTCTTCCTGATGGTCAAAGGGCAGAGCCAATGGTTAGATCTCAGGTATTCCTATGTGAGCCCTGGCCTGCTCACCTCTAGATGCAGTTTCTAAGAGGAGACTTGCAGCTCTTCTCATTTACCCCCTGTGTTGTTACTCAAAGCCTTGCAACCCCATTCTCCCAGCCACAGGCTTTATGCTCTGTTGGACTTTCCACTTGGGTCATAATAAACTCACTGACATGAGCTGACCTGGTTCAGCTTGAGGATCAGGCCACTGAGGCTGTCCCTGGCCTGCTGCTCACCTGGAACACAGGACATTTTCTCCATACCTCTATACCTGTTACAGGCTATAACCTGTGGTTTCCATTCTCTAGGGCAGCCTGCTGTAGAATCCTCCACGGCTAGCTCAAAATCCCTTATTCAGATAAGTAAATGTACCAATCAGATAAAGGTACACATTTATCAAGTTATATCCCTCCGTGACTTCAGACAAAATACATAGTGATACTGAAAATGTGGACACTCTGGTGATCAGGCTCTATTAGGCCCTGAATCCAGGGCCTAGGCTAACCCAATGGGGCTTCACAGCTATGCCAAGTTGGTCTTACCTTTGCCGGGGGCTTTGTTCCTTCCCAGCTGCGGGCGTCCATAGATGGAGGGACTTGGTAGATGTCATGCCCCATGCCAGCAGAAGGTGGCACCTGGTAGATGTCCTGGGCTGGACTTCCAGGCGCTGGGGGCACCTGGTAAAGGTCTGTGGCTGGGCTGGGAAATGAATGATGAGGTGTCTGCTTTGAGAATGTGGATGTCTGTTTGGCTGGAGGTGACTGAAACTGTGAGTTGGGCCCAGGGGCTTGGTAGAGACCTTGCTGAGCTTTGCCGGGAGTGGGTACCAGGTACACACTGTCAGGCTGGGGCTGGTATGCAGTGGGGAGCATGGGACTGTACTGGGAAGCTGGGGGTACTGGGGTATGGATGCCCTGAGGAAGGTTGGGCTGGGGCTGGGGTGGAGTAGCAGGTGGGCCTGGTCCAGGCCCTGCTGGCTTCTTGTCATACATGCCAACCAGAATCTTGAGGCGGTTACCAGGGACAATGCCCTGGCGCCCATGCAGTGAACAGAGCCACCAGCCATCCAGGCCCTGTGTGTCTCGCTCCAGCACTGTCATGATGTCACCCTTTCGGAAGGAGAGCTCATCCGGGGATTCAGCTACGTTGTCATAGAGGGCTTTGGCCAGTACGTTCTGGGAAGAAAAGACACAAGTGGACATTAAGGCAGGAGAACAGGCACAGGCCTCACCTGCTCCCACCTATTCCAGAGTCAGGAAGTCTCTAGCTTTAACTTCCAAAAGGAGACTCAGTCACATCTGAAAATAGCAGGGGGGCCTTTGCCCCCCAGCAGTGTATCTTTTAGCTGAGCCAGGGAGGGCCCCTCAAATCCTCAAAGGCAGCAGCTGCTATCAGCTGCCATCAACACTCCAGAGATGGCTCTCAATATGTGACTAAAAACCATTCCTGGGTCTAGAAAGAGGGGTGGCTCAGCAGTTAAAGGGAGCTTTCTGTTATTGCGGTATAGCTGGGTTTGGTTTCCAGCACTGATATTGAGTAGCTCACAACCTAGATCCAGGATATCCAATGCTTTCTTCTCTACAGGACTTGTATTCACTTGGGCATGTATGCAGACACTGACACATCACACAAATAATTAAAAAGAATAAAAATCTTTTAAAAGTTCCTGAAGTCGTGTGTATATAAAAAAAAAAAAAAAAAAAGTGGCCAGTCAAAAAAACCCACCCTGGCTCTGAGACCAGAGTCAGTGATAGAAACCCACCCTGGATTTAAGACCTGAGCCAGTGAAAGAAACACTTTATCCCTGAATCTAGAACCAAAGAAAATGTGCCCTGACTCTGAAACCAGCACCAAAGAAATACACTTTGGCCCTAGAATCAGAGCCAGTGAAAGGAATGTGCCCTGGCCCTAAAACTAGAGCCCTAAGACCAAAAGAGCCAGTGAAAGAAATACTTTGGCCCTGAAAATCAAATCAGAGTAAAAAAAGAAAAATATCTGACCAATCCCCACCCTGAAAGTCTCCATAGAAAGCAATAGAAAGCACCAGCCCCCAAGAAAAGCCCTATCTAAGTCCTGAGCCCAAAGCCCTTTCCTGCCTCCCACTCTGGCTGAGGCAGCCACCCTTTCCTGGACCCTTCCCTCCCAATAATGAGGTTTGGGTGAAGACCTTCTTCTGCCAGAGCTGGGTGGAGAACAGCCAATCTCTGCCCAGGGAACTTCACTGGGTGGGCCAAGTTGTTACATTCCCTGAACAGAGAGCAGTGAGCATTGGAGAGGCCGAGAAGCAAAGCCTTTGGTAGCCATTGCAGCAACTGTGCCTGCAGGGCTGTTAACACTGGAGAAGCCTTTCCCTGAAGCAGGGCTGTAAACTGCTACCTAGGCTTACTGTGGCCTGTGCTGTTCACTGGCTCTGGACACCATGAATACTTTCCATTGAGCTGCAGCACTCAGCATGCCTGGGCTCCTGACTGCCAGGATCTCTTTCTATCTGGGCTGCACAAATATCTACAGTGTGACAGTTTGTACTAGGAAAGTTATGGATAATAACAATACAGCCACTAAATTACTAAAGTATAGTTCAGCAGAGCTGAGAAAGTAATTTGACATGGTTTCTTAGGGAGGAAGAGGAATATTTTCCTAAATTCATCTACCAAAAAGCCAGTAATTAATGGAGAAACTTAAAAACTGCCCTTAAGCTGAGAAGAAAGTATTATGTTCTCTCCATTCTAGTTCCAAGGTTTAGACCCTTGTGTCCAGGGCATTGCAAGTCTCTAAGAGGAAGAAAATGATGAGGTGAGGGAGGACTATGCACAGCACAGGGAGACAAAATGGTCATCCTCTGCAGACCACATAGTCATCTTTGTAAAGGCATTCCAAGTAGAAGAACCAGCAATTGGTGAAAATGTCACCCTGCAAAAACAGACAACAGAAGTTTTCTGCGAACTCACCACATTCACCTTGCACAAGACTGGAGAAGATAAAATGTTTTTATTCAATTAAAAACTTGAACAGAAGGAAAAATGTGCTAGTTCCTGGTGAGATGACCTTAACACTGATTGTATAATGTTCATCTGCCCACACTTTCTTAGTACAGCGGCCTGCCTCTAGCCCATGGTTTCACTTTCCAGGGTTTCAGCTGGTTGCCTATAGTCAACCATGGTCTAAACATATTACATGAAAAATTCCAGAAATAAGTATCTATAAGCTTTCAATTATAGGGCATTCTGAGAAGCATAATGATATTTCTTGTTATTCTACTACACCATCCTAGGACCATCACTTCTATCCTGTCTGTATGTGCTACTTGCTGATGAGCTTGGTAGCTGTCCAGGCTAGCAGATGATTTCAGCTACCACAGGGCTTTCTGTATTAGAGTACTGTGACGACCCCAAAACCTACATGTGTGTGCGCACGAACACACACACACACACACACACACACACAGGCGTACATATACACACAGTAATTCTTACATAATTCAAATTTGCCAAAGAGAAGCTATAAAGGTGTTTCTGTTAAGTAAAAAAGGTAAAAATTAATAATTTATGGTTTGAGAGAGATCAATCACATACCTTTTATTACAAAATATTGTTATTTTACTGTTATTAATCTCTTGCCATACCACATTTATAAATTAAACTATTATAGATGAAAGCCAAGAATGGCAAAGCATCCCTTTAATCCTAGCAGTTGGTACGTGGAGGCAGATGGATCTCTGAGCTCAAGGCCAGCTTGATCTACAGAGCAAGATCTAGGACAGCCAAGGATACACAGAGAAACCCTGTCTCAGAAAACAAACAAACAAACAAAAAACAAAGACCAACAGAAAGTCTACAACATATAAAAAGGTCACCCAAAGGAAATCAAATTCAAGACCTGCTGATGGGTGCTTTGAATTCCAGCAGGAAGAAAGATTATGCCACACAGTCCTCCAGGTGTCCTGGTATTTAAAGAAGTGGTGTGGCAGGAGTAGTCACAGGCTTTATTGATCTTAGGAGTATTCAGCACCCAGGTACTTGCCTATTATGGGGCCCACCTGTATTGACTATGGAGCAATGAGAAAGTAAAGGTGAGGCGAGTCAGCCTTGCACTCCTGAGTTAGATAGAGTAGGAAACAAATGTGCTATTGTCCAGAACTGTAAAGGTGTCAGCACCTCTAGAAGTGAAAGCCAATTATTCATGAACAGACCCCAGACACTTTACTAAGGGTGCTTCTGGAAACCTGAGGGAGACGCGACAGGAAAACAGGAGCATTAAGCAAAGGGAGAGAGAGCAGTACCTCCCGCCTTTCCTGGAGCTCTTGTCAACTGTCACACAGGTCCTACTATGACCTCCCCATATCACACACCCCCACAACAGAAATCTGAGCTTCATGTGGCCCAGAAGCCAAGTAGCCTGTGCTGGGGCCATGTGATCTGACGGGAAGAAGGCATAAGAACCCAGTGGGGTGGCTCCAAGACTGTCACCATAACTTGAGCAGTCCTGCTGTCACTGCCTCCTTGCCCAAGAGCTGGGCTTAGAGATGGCAGAGGGTAGGAGCAAGGTGGTAGAGTTTGATTAAGACCTCATTGGGGACTCAACAAGGTCAGATACACCCTTCTGGCCTTCAACTCAACATCAATTCTGGGTGACCTACAAGGTCCTTCCTAAGACCCCTGGATGTGAAGACACAGAAAGATCCAGACTTGGAAACAGAACCTGGGCTCTGGCTACTTGTGAGGCCTTGCCTACTAAGACCCTAGAAGTAGAACCCTCTGGGCAGGCTGGTGTACACAGCCTGCAATTTCAGCACTTGAGAGGTAGAAGAAGAGAAACAGGAGTCCAAGGCCTGAGCTAATGAAACCCCATTTCAGGAAATCAAAGCTAAATGAGCCAAGGAAAATTACTCCCACCCTCTGGACCTTCCTCCTTCATGGAATCAATTAGGAGCTGGAATTTCGGCAGCAGGAAGGGCTATGCCCTATGGACAAAAATCCAGAGGGGGAGCCCAGGCTCTAAGGAGAGGGGTCCGGAGGAGCTACCTCTGATTTGTCTCTCAGGTCTGCCACACTGAGAGGTATAAAGAGTGTCCCGGGAGTCATCAGCTGGCACCCATTTCTCCAGGACAGCTTGCAGTCTCCAGTCCCAGAAAAGGCAAGGCAGAGGAGCTGGGAGCCAAAGAGATCAAGTCTCGAGGAGAGGAGAGGCCGAGCAGGCAGGTAGCCTAAGGGGGCATAGCCCCTGAAAAGTCACAGGTCCTGCGCTCTGTCCACACCAAAGTGCACAGAATAATCTGGGCACTGAGCACACCAATAGTTCCAGCATTCAGGGGGCTGAGGTAGAGGCACTCTTGAGTTTAAGTTACTTTGATCTATAGTGATATTCCACCCACTCCAAAAGCTTCTCTACAACAAAACATTTGAAGTTTTAAAATGAGGTATCAGAATATTACTAAAAATATTCAAGGCAATAGGGGTGGATCTGCTCTCATTTACAGCATTTTCCAATAAGTATTTCTTATTTTGAAGTTGAGAAAAACCAAGATAATCAACCAAAACTAAATATATATAAAAATGTCATTAAAAAATATTGTTACTCTGAATGCTATTTTATTTTTTAAGGAAAGAAAAAAAACATACTTATCTAGGAAAAGAAAATAGTGGGTCACATGCCAGGCTCTGGGTCAGGATGGAACAGAGGCAGACAGACAGCTATAGTGTGTCTAGAGGCCAGACCACTCTAAGCAAGCCAGGGTGTGAACTACCTTACAGCCCACCAGGCTCACAGCCCCCATTCCCAAGCTACAAACAAGAGAAGCAAATTTCCCAAATATGGTCTGTAGCCTGCCTCTGGGAATCATCAGGCCCACCCTCCCTCGGTGACCCCAGAACATCAAGCCGCCTGGCTGGGTCCCCTAGCCCCTGCCCTGGTGACCACAGGAAGTGCCAGCAGTGTGAGTCACAGGGAAATTCCCTCCAGCCAGTCAAAGGCGGGTGGAAGTGTAGACAGACAGGCCTGCTCCTGAGTTCCTCACCTCTTAGGATTGCTGTGTGGGGAAGGCTCAGAGAGAGCCCCCACTGGGCAGGTCTGGGGATGCCAAGAGAGAGCAAAGGTATGAAGGCTAGAAGGGTCTGTTGAAGAAAAGTTGAGTGAACAAACCAAGCAAAAAGAGCAAGTGCCCAGTCCAGGTAAGTCATATGGGGCTTCTGGCCTCCCAGATGTGCTAGCTCTACCTACAGCACATGCTCACTGAGCGCCTGCCAAGTAGGGTTGTAACTGTATAGTCAAGGGCAGCTGAAGCCAGCCTGGGAAACACCTCATGGGCTGGGCACGTGGCAACAAGAGCCTGGCACTAGGAGTTCCTCTGACTATGTCAGCTGGTGTGCTCTGGCCCAGAGCCCCTGCAGCAGCCTCTCTCCTGCCCAACCCAAGTCCTAAGCACTGCCAGTGCCTGACCTAGCTATCGACTTTTTCAGCTGGCCACGCAAAGGCCCTTTCAGCCTCTCTGCCTCCCTAGTTATTACCCAAGGCCACATTGCTCCTTCTCTCTCAAGTCACTAGGCAACAGTCCAGCCCCAGACCAGGGTCTAGCTCTCCCTCCCACTGCTATGTGACCTTGGGTAAGTCCCTTTTCCCCAAAACAACTAGATTATCCCTGCTAAAATGACTGAGGTAGCTGGCTGCAGAAGATTCTGCTTTTGTTTAACTCTGGTCCCTCTTCTTGCCAAACTCCTAAAGTGATTCTCAACACGTGGGCCATAACCTTCCGGGGTCACATATCAGATATGTACATTATGATAACAGTACCAAAATTATAGTTATAAAGTAACAACAAAATAATTTTATGGTTGGGACTCACCACAACATGAAGAACCATATTAGAGGGTTGATCACAGCATTAAAAAGCAGCATTGGAACCACTGTCCTAAAAAGAGTGTACTAAACTCTTAAGGCCTGGTCAGCAGCACAAAACTTACAACTGCAGTGGCACAAGAAAACACCCAGCAATACTTTGCCATGTCTAGGAGAGCAGCTCAGTGCACACTTGCCTGGCTTAGTGAGGCTCATAAAAGTAATAATAAGGGGGAAAGTGGGGTACTAGAAATAATTGACAAGCCCTTTGCATACATACATGTGGCTTTCCCAAGGAAGCACCACTCTAGCTGACCACATAGGGTAGAACAAGGGTAGGATCCAAGGTGCTGGAGCAGGGGCAAGAGTGAAGTGAGACTGCTGTGACCCCGGAGTGGCAGGTAGGCAGGGGCTGATTGCTGTAGGATTCCAGGAATTATTCCTCTGCCATCCCAGGGCCAATAAACGCCATCTAAACAATGGCTTTCTACAGCCAAATAAGCCCAGATGGGTAAAAGTCCACAGCAGCTGGAGCATTCCCCTGTGGTCATGCTTTCATCCCCTAGCAGTCTCCTATGGGACTCTATCTGGAAGATCACAGAGACTCTGTGTTGTGACTCAGCTTCCTGGGCTCGTTTTCCTAGTCTCCCTCAGCTGGACAGTTACATACTATGCTATATATGTTGTCTCAAGCTCACAATGGGATGATTGGGACTCTGAGGGATGCAGAGCCAGGTTACAATTGTCTGTCTAGACAAGTGGTTCTCAACATGTAGACCATGACCCCTATCTCTAAAACTATATACACTATGATTCCTAACAGTAGCAAATTAAAGTTATGAAGTAGGAACAAAGATAATTTTATGGTTGGGGGGTCACCACAACACGAGGAACTGTATTCAAAGGTCACAGCATTAGGAAAGTTGAGAATCACACTGGCCTAGACAATGCTGCCAGTCAAACGTAAGACACCACAAAGGCTGCCAATCTCTGGCCACCTCACTCCAGGAACCTACTGTTGCATCCTATATCTACAGAACCAAAACTGACATCAGCCCCTTTCCTCCTTCAAGAAGGCCCAATGACTATCTGAAGATACCCATTCCCCTTTCTGCCCACCTCACATAATGCCATTTCTTGTTATTTCCTGATTCTTGTTCCTAACCCAAACATGGAAGGCACAAGTCTGTGTTCAGCACAACTGGGTACTGGAGCACCAGGCTTGACATAAGAGGTGCCAGAGCAAGTGCCTACTGAGTCAGTAGAGCCAAGAAATCCCCTAGCTCGATGTCAATGCTCCCTCCCCATACCACACATCATCCCTAAACATGGGAGCCAAGAGGACTCCCCCACAGGTACTGCCTAGTTGAGAATGGTCCCTACTGTGTCCTGGCCTGTGACAACTTCCTACTCAACAGGGTTCAAGCTAACAGAACAGCAGAGGGAGCTGCTGATGTAATGGTTATTCTTCTCAGCTCCAGTGCCTGGGGGGTGGGGGTGGGGAGGTCCTGTGGGATTCCCTACACTCTTGACAACAGGACTAGGTGAGAGCTGGTGGCTTAGTGTGCTGAGGAGAAGACACCACAATCTCCCCTCCACAGAGCATTTGAGCAGTGCCAGCTGGGTCCCACACCTGGTTTATACTCATTTACACAGCAAACCACGTTCTCAGCAGCCCTCAGTCAGCTCAAGATAGCAGCCAGGTGAATCAGAAAAGGAACTGGGCAACTTGACACAGCTAGCTGGTTCCCAATGACACGAACAGTGAGCTCCTTCTCACCATGATCATCTCACATCATCTTCAAAACAACCCCAGGACACCAACAATTATGTCTATCTTATCTGAAGGAACGCAGAGGTTCAGATTGGGTACACCTATCTGATCCAGGTTTACAGAGACAAGAAACAACAGAGGTAACTAGGGCTCTGAGATAAAAGCAGAGTCAGGGATTCACCAGAAATGCTGAGCTTCACAGAATCCAGGAGTGTTAATTGCTCAAGCCAGGCCCACCCCCAATGCATACACACTGGCACCCACCCCAAGCACAGAACCTCACACACAGAAGGCGCTAAGGAAACACTGACTCCCTTCATACTCAGAACCACTGCAATTATGAGCCAAGTTTATTTCTGGGATATTCTGTTTGCTTGACCCAAAGCCACCACCCCCCACCCCCCGACCAGTGGCCAATGGATACAGGCCCAGTGAATGGGTGCTCAAGTGGCAGTCACACTAACCATTCCACCTCACTCATGTATCAGTCTGGAGGGGCATATGGTCACAGACCCCCTGACTAGAGACCTGGCAGCCCTCCTTGCCCCAATCCAGGATCCAATGGAGCCCTGAGAGATAGTACTTCTTCGCTCGCTTTCCTATCCTGACAAGCTAGCTTTGGTAACAGCATTTCCATGGACAACTAAGCAGCTAGTTCATGTCCCTAATACGATGATATAGGGCAAGAGTGTGAGAACCATGCTCAAAATGGCCTATGTATGAGCTCCACATTCCAGAGCCATCCCAAGGGAGTAACAGCTCCAGCCTTGCCTTCCTCAGGAGAATGTGACAGTACAAAGGCAGGGAGGGTATAATGGGTAGCTACCATTCTGCAGACAGGGCAAAGGTCTGGAAAGGAAGGAGTAAACACCCACCCGCAGAGTGTGGCCACTGCCAGGTATTTCCCTACATACGCAAACACTGTCCTTGGTTCTAGTAGCAAATGATTTTGTGTTCAGGTCTAGTTCTGGGCCGGAAGCAGATTCCTGCTTCAACTCCTGCCAAAGTGTCTCACAGGTACTATCTTTGGGAGTCTGGGTAGAGGTGTAGTGGCATAAGGAATCCTCTTGCTGTAGAATATGGCATCTACAAGCCCCCAACACAGCATGGAGGATGAGGATACCTACAGCTTCCTTCCCTGACCCTGGGATACTAATGAAGAATTTGTGAACCTATCAGTGTGCTGGCTCTAGTTCACATTTGTGATTTGGTGCCTCAGCAGTTGAGCTTAAGACTGACCCTTCACTTCAGGACCAACATGGGGCCCAGAATAGAGGTAGTTCCCATCCTTGACTCTGCCATCATCTGCCATCATGGAGAGATCCAGAGATCAGAGCAAAGGGACAATAGGATCTTAGGATAAAGCCTTGGTTTATTTATTTTCAGATCTTAAGCCTTCTGGAGCTTTGATACTCTACAGCTCTAAAGAACAGCCTTCAGCAGCTCCTAATGTAGTTCATCTTCCTGAACAGGGACAGGGAGACCATATCACAGAAAGTGTGGTTCTCCAGCATATAAACACACACCTTCCCACTCTCTACCCCTCCCACAAAGGCCTGACTTTGTACCTCACCTGGAGATGGAGGAGTTACATCAAGACAAACATGGGAGCATTGACTCTTCCTAGAGCTCAGAGGACCAGACAAGAGAGCCCAGCCCCATCCTTTGGGCCAGAGGTAACCCTTCCACTCTGGAAAGAAAGGCTATCTGCTGGAGAGTGATCCTCATCACCTGCCCCCCACATCCCAATATGAAGTCTGACCAACACTGCCTCTTTCCAAAGGCCTCCCAGCCTGAACAGTTTGGGCTGGGGTAAAAGCAGAGGATAAAGCTGTCCAGACTTGAGGAAAAATTGTGGTGGGACCACAAGAACGGATGCTAGCAGAGGTTCACAGTAGCTCCTCAAGACCAAGTCCCCTCATCTCAGACAGAGTGGGGACCACAAATGGTGCAGTACATAGAGACCAGGTTCTGGTCCCTGAACTCAAAGGATAAACTCACCCTCTCTCTCTGCCTCAGCCTCTACACTTAACCTTACAACCAGGATGGGGAGCAATTGACTCAGGAGCTTTTTGTGCACAGGTTCCCTTGAGACACTGCCCTAACTTCATGCCTTGGCCAGACATAGGGAGATCACACAGCACTCATTCTCTCACATCTGCTCAACCACTAATGGCCAGCACTCCAGCCTTCCTCTCCTGACCAAAGGTGACTTTGCTCAAACAACCTGGACTGCCTAACCCTGCCCTGCCTCCACCCAGCTTGTAATGGGTTCCTTCCTTGCTCAGGGCAAAGGGGAGGTGAGTGCTAGTGCCAGGAAGGTGTGCCCGGAGTTCCTCCCCAACAGCTCCCTTCCCCAAGGCACCACCTGGTTCCTGATCCTCTGGGCACCCATACTTGCTATTCTGGCCCATCAGCCCTGGCCAGTCACCATCCAAACCCTCCATCCAGAGAAAGGAGGGCGTGTCCCCTGGCTCAAGACAATTGGAAACTTTCTCACTTAGCAAGGAATGCCACATGGTCATTAAGTGAAGGTGATCAAACTCATAGCCAACCCTACATCGGGAGCGTTTCTCAGCCTAGACCTTTCTACACCGCAGAGTGGTGAAGATAAGGTGCTGTCCTCAATGGGATTCTTCCCAAATCCCCCCAGGTCCTAACCTGTCGGGGCTCGCCGCTCGCCGGCAGCCCTCAGTAAATCTCGGCTTCTCAGACCCCTCACCATACGGCCTCGAGTTGAGCCTTAGGCAGCCCGTTAAGCCCGTGTAAGGCTCCGTGGACTGCGGGGGTCGAAAGGCTGACCGAGGGAGGAGCGACCCGCTAACGCGCCGAGCTAACGGGTATCTCTGCTGCCGGAGGGATGTCCCTGTCCACACTTACCAGGTACTTCATGGTGCCCGCCGGCCAGAGACCGCGCCACCCGCGTACGGCCTGCGGCCCGCGCTGCACGTCTCAGCCACCGCCTCGGCTGCCCGCAGCCGGTCCACTTCGCTCCGCCCGCCCGCCCGCTCCCGGCATGCCCAGCCGCGCTACCATTGGCCGCCGAGGCCCCCCATGCAAATGATCGGCTTAGATGGGCGGGCCGAGCTGGCTACAGGCCTGTGTGGCGGTCTCTGCCTCCGCGGCCCGCCGCCAGCCGAGCTGGTGAAGGTCCTCAGAAGACGCCGCCCGCCCGCCCGCCCGCCCGCCCGGCCAGCCGGCCGGCCCCAGCGCTCTGCTCGGGTGCAGCCCTTCCTACTCATCCAGATGCTGGCCTTCTGCCTTCCTCACCTACCTGAATATTCCCATGCATATCTGCGGCATCGATTCAGACCTGAATTCCGAGGCAAAGTGGAGGGACTATGCCCCAAGAAACAATTACTGAAAACAATAATAGCGCACAACTGTAGACAGACCTTACTGTGTAAGAATACCAGGAGCCACGAGTGATGGTTCATGCCTAAGGATTGCAGCAATCGAGATGCGGAGGCAGAAAGCCACCCTGAGTGACAGAAAGACCCCAGGGTTGGCCTGCTACAGCCTGAGCTGCTGCTGTTCATAGGCAATAACAACCCCTGCCCTTCTCTATTCCTCAACCATGCCGGTTCCCTGAAGCACGGGGGAGGGGGGGTGAAATCAGGGCTAAGTTTTCGTCCACTTCACAAATGCCATCACAAATGCTTAACAACTCGTGGACCAGTTCTTCACTGAACTGAATGCAGGCTCCAGAAGTAGGGTCTCCATGATCAGGTTACAGTCATGTCCTAGAACACCCCCCCATTCCTATCCAGACACAAAACTTGTGCCCAGCAAACTTCTTGAAACCTGCTCCAACTTGTCTATTTCAGTAACGTCCAAATGTGCACATTAAAAATGAGGGAGAAGGAAAAGGCACCTGGGAAAGCAGTGGACAGAGCCCCAACTCATCTCAATGCTCTGCTAGGTTTCAGGTCAGTAGTTGTTACTCAAGCAGCAAAATCTGGATGCCGCAAAATATCTCAGCAGCAAAGTCTCTGAGCACAGACTGCTGGAAAAACCAGAGTGAAACTTAATTTCAGACCTCACAGAATCCTGACCAGTCAGCAGTCCCTAGCCCCTCACTGCAAACAGATAGCGTGCAGAAGGCAGCTTCTTGATGCCAGGAAGCAGTGAGGCAGACCCCTCTTAATTTCAGCAGAGTTCTGAAGAATGGCGGGTAACATGCATACATGTTCAAGGCCAACCTTCACAGGCATCTGGGCAGACTTTCTCCCAGAACTTCATCAGGGGCTGGCTACAGCAGTCCAGAATGTGCTCACAGGTCCTCTGAACACCTGGTTAAACCAGATTCCTGGATCATAACTCTCCAGAAAAGCTATGTATGACATCTGCTTTTCCCCAGGGCTTCTGGCTTAGAAACCACTGGCCAGAGCTCTCAGCATGGGAGGAGGGGCAAGAAGAAATGACCTAGTATGCAGGAACATTCCCTCTGCTGGTCATCATGCCCCACTGCCCTACCCGCTTTCTCCTACATCCTCCATCTCTATCCAGGTACTCAGTGGGAACATGCCTAAGCATTTGTCTGACTGTGTTGGGACTGAAGGGTCTTCAACAAGTCACCAGGTCTCCACTTTGGAGGGGAGGAGCAGGACCCAGGAGTCACTGCCAGGCTTGAAGGGTAGGCCTTCAGGTAGGAGATTCGTTCGTGCAGGATGAAAAAGAACACAAAAGGCCTGGTCTTCAAGGGGGATAGATAGCCTCTATTTCACCTCTGGCCAAGGGAAGGCACCACAGGGAGGCAGTGACTAGGACCTTAGGAAAGGGAGACCTTCCTTTCTCAAAAACAGATTAAAGTGGCACTGGGGGTGGGTCTGTGGGTATGCATGTGGAAGTGGGGGAAGGGAGCTGGGCTTAGGCTCAGGCATTTCAAAAATTTGCTCCTTTTCCACTTAAACATGACCTCCCCCCCCCACAGCCTGTGAGCCTTGGAATGGCATTTCCGCTTTGGAAACATGACCCCAGGACTGACACCTCACTGTGCTGGGGTGGGGGCCTGCTTCCCAAGCCTCTGGAGGAGCCGTTAGGCTGGTTATGGCTCGGGTATGTGGAAGAGTGCTGACAGGAATGCTACCTACACAGCCGTGGCCTCTGTGCTGGCCTGAACTCAGTGAGTACAGTAGCCGCTCCCAGGCACTGTACAATCTCCATGCCGGCCTAGGACACATGTGCTCATTTCATACCCACAGCAGTTTTGCAACACAAGCTTTACTGCTGGACCCACTTTTAAGAATGACACAGTTTGAGTCCTTGTCTCATTCCCCACAATCGTGCACAGGAGGGACAGAGGTGACATCCAGAGGACAGTGGGGATGCGAGACCTTAAGGGCACGTAGGGACAAGGACACTCCAGCTAAAGCTGGAGACCTTGATCACATTCAGATCTCCAAACAAACAGGTGTCTGACCCAAGTGATCTCTCCTCTCCCATCTGCCCCCCAAAAAACAAAACAACAATAACCCTGCATTCAGCACTAAGGCCATCATTCCTCTGAAGTTCAGCTTCATGGATGGTGCATGTAATGAGGTGAAACCTTAGAGGTGGCTCTTGGAAAAGCTAGCCTGAGAGGAAACCAGATTTTTGCCTGAGCATAGGCATATGCTACAGACACAGGCACACACAGGTGGATATGCAAAGGAGGAGCAAAAAGAGGGTGCTGCTGAAGAAAAGCTGCACTGAACAGGCATGGCCTGACTATAGCTCCCAACCTCCAAGACAGTTGTCAGCCACCCCAGGAGTGCCTGGAGTCCCTACCAGGCTGAAGGTGAGTGAGCTCACCAGGCGAAGGGGGCCTATCACTAACCTCCGGGGCATGGAATGGGCTTTTGAACAGTAAATATAGCAGGCCACTCAACTGCCTGTTATTGCTTGTCCTGGACCCTACTGAGGAAAGAAGCCTAGGATGAGGTTGCAGCCTTCTGAGCCTCAGAAGCAGTACAGGCCCCACAGAAGAGCTGTCGCTGCTTAAGGCCCTGAAATGTGCACTGTAGCACTTAAAAAGGCAAAGGAGAAGGAGGTAATGGAAATACAAACTAGAGGAATGGCTGAATAAACCAGCCCCTCAGAAAGATGATGTAGCTACAAGAGAACTGCTTCCAAAGAGCCAATAATTATGCAGGGGAGTAACTAAGAGTGAACAGAGCATAAAGTGACTTGCATGAGATGAGGCACATAGCCTCTCCCCTTCTGAAGCTTGGGCTGGACAGGTCAGCTGATGGCTAGCTCTGGGAGCGGCAATGGGAAAGGATTTCCTGAGGCCGGAGGTAAGCACTGCAAGCCCCAGGGACAGGAAGACATGTCCCTAAAGGGCCACAGGAGCTATTGCCTTCCTTCTGATACTCACAGTGTCAAACTCAAAAACTAACAGTCTGTCACATTAGTCAATCCTCACCACTCTGGGGACCAGGAGATGAAATGTCACCACCCAGAGGCTCAGAAGGCAGTACCCCTGCCATCTTACACAGCAAGGAAGTGGTAGCAGAGCATATATCTGTAACTGCCTATTCAGAAACCTAAACCTCCACGGGGG
The DNA here is from genome assembly GCA_004025045.1 of Sigmodon hispidus. Lineage (NCBI taxonomy): Eukaryota > Metazoa > Chordata > Mammalia > Rodentia > Cricetidae > Sigmodon > Sigmodon hispidus. Next base: position 40,493 of record PVIH01001895.1, read on the forward strand.
AGGTGGGTACTGGGTGGTACTCCAGGTGACCTCAGACGGCAGAGTGCACTCCTAGGGCAGGTATTGCAGCTGTTAGCCTTAGAGCTTCCCTGTGCTCAAAGGCTGGAATGACCAATGAGAGCATTCACTCCTCATTATAGTGGTGACTCTGTAGAAAGGTAACACAGGACTCTACCGCCTGGAGCCAGATTCTTCCCACAAGTCCCTACGGACCTGGATGCAGAGGTACAACTGAAGGATATGAGGAGTGCTATCTGCTATGTAGGGATATAGCCCATGGGTGAGAAGGGTACAAACTAACTCAGGCCCCCAACAAACTCCGGCGTATATTAAAAGCAGTACCCCCTCCCAACTCCCCGTCCTCCCTTCATGTGGCCCTGTGACAAAATGAGGATGGGTAGGGTGACCCCCTTTTCACATTTTTTTTTTTTTCAGCAATGGCACCTTCAGAAAAGTGCTTGTTTCACACAGGACTTCCCTCCAGCAGAGGCCTTGCTGGGTGCTGGCACACAAGAGCGGGCTAGGCCTGAGTACTATTGCTCTACGTGTGGACCAGAGGCTGGGCCAGTATATCTGCCCTGGTGTCTGCTTCTGGAATCTGACTCTTGCCTCCTCATCCCATCAACATTAGGGAAGAGTTGGTAGAGGAAATCTGTCAAGGAAGAGCGGGGCAAGGGAGAAGGTAGGACATGGGACAGGTCCCTATCCCTGGAGAGAAAGCTCAGATGCTGGTGGCTGCCCTGCTTCTGTCAGCTAGGCTGGCTGGGCAGGGACAGGGTGTGGTCAGGAGACCTCACCAACTGAGCCATCTGCTCTCTCTCCCATAGCAACCAGTACAGACAGAGGGGTGACTTCACATGCCATCTGCTACATGCTACTGAGCACCAGTGCCCACAGTCACAGATACCCACAGATGGGCAGAGCACAGGGTTGTCAGCCACAGGGGCTGGATAGAATCAGTGAACTACAGGGCCAGCAAGGTTATAGGCAGCAACCCAGGGACTCCAGGATATGTAAAAGCAGCTCATTCTTTGCAAAGAAACATGGTGATCCCAGGCTGGAGAGATGGCTCAGAGGTTAAGAGCACTCACTGTTCTTCCAGAGGTCCTGAGTTTGATTCCCAGCAACCACATAGTGGATCACAACCATCTATGATGACATCTGGTGCCCTCTTCTATATACCGTATATATAATAAATAAATAAATCTTAAAAAAAAAAAGAAAAAGAAAAGAAACATGGTAGTCCCATATGAACCTATTTCAGCCTACACAACAGGGCCCCATCAGCCTCAGGAGATCCAGACCAAGGCCTCATCTCCAGTCAGCCTGCAGGGACAGGAGCCTACACAAATGACTCCAATTGTCTATGGCATCCTCAGCTGGTCATTGTACCTCTTAGAGCCTCAATATACACATTGTTAAAGGCAACCCTTACCAGCAGCTGGGTCCACACTGAGGCACTGATATGGATGCACAGGGCACTTTAGTGTGTCTCAATGCCAGTAAAACACCCACATCCCATGTCACCATACATCAAGTTCTACCCACCCTCCTTTGGATCACTCCCACAAACACAAGTGCACACCTCCAAGCCCATTCCCCAACCAGGCCTTTACTGCTCTCCCCACCCCCTCTTCAGACATTCTGAGATTCCCATGTTCCCTCCAAACCTCATTTGGGGATCTGGGTGCAATTCCTCCTTGGAGTAAAGCCACACCAGATCCCTAGCCAATGTTCACCCAGCCTTCCCTGAAACAACACTGAGGTGGCTGGTTACAGGGTTATGGTACCCACCTCTTTCTTTTGTACCCATGGTCTGAGCATCAGATGCATGTCAAGCGTTCTGATGCATTGGGACCCTGCCATGGAAAGTCCCGTCCTGGGAGGTGGACATGAACAGATAATCCTACCTGTCTGTGGGGACAGAAACTCAGGGAAGGCAAAGAAGGTGCAGGGATGGGGGGGGGGTTGCCCCTGCAAGGGGTTTGGGAGCTTCTCTGTGCAGGTGACATGTGAGTAAACAAGTGAAGCTTTGCAGGAAAAAAAATCATTATGCAGAAAAAAATAAAATAGATTTTAAAAGCCCAGGCAGGTGAGCTGCTTGGGAGAAGAAAGAGCAGAGGAGGGGCTGAGGGGCTGAGGGGCTGCAGGAAGGGCTGGTTCTAGCTCAGCTTCTGGTCTCTTGAAGAGTAAGGTGTATCCTGGCCTTGGGCTCAGAGTAGAAGCAGGAATGGCTTGGTAGGGTCAGTCCAGCTGGGGAGGGTGGGAAGGACCAGGAAGCTTGTGTTCAAGATTTCCCTTCTCTGAAGGCTGTCCCTGTAGCCGTCCAGCATGGACCTCTTGGGACAGAAGAGACTCTGGGAAAATCACAGGTGACTCAAAAGCCTAAAGTTCACCTCTGATGACTGAGTGGAGGAAAAGCACATTCTTATGGCCCCGCTGGGAAGGCTGTGAACAGGGAGGACTGTAGTCTCACCACACTCTGAGCAAACAGATCATTTTGATAGATACAGTGTTTGAGGGCATAGAAAACTCTGGGTATGACCTAAGGTTGCATGATTAGATGTCATGTTTTTTGTTTGTTTGTTTTAATTTTCAAGACAGGGTTTTTCTATATAATAGCCCTGGGTGTCCTGGAACTCTGTAGATAGGCGGGCAGATATCAGGTTTTCTTTCTTTCTTTTTCTTTTCTTTAAGATAGAGTGTCTCTGTGTAGTCCTGGCTGTCTCAGAATTATCTCTGTAGACCAGCCTGGCCTCAAACTCACAGAGATCCACCTGTCTCTGCCTCCTGAGTGCTGGGATTAAATGTGTGTGCCACCACTGCCATGCAGATATAAAGTTTCTAATACCAACAAAATACCAGTGTTCTGATAGTTAAAAAATTCACATTAAACAAGAGAGACAGCTATCCATCCACAAGAGGATGGGCTAAATGCACCGTGGCATATCCATGAACAGAATAGTATTCAGTAATCAAGAAGGAACAAACAGTGATACTCCCCATGTGGATGACAATTTCTACTTTGCTGAATGAAAGAGAGAAAGCAAGTGGTGACTGCCTGATGGAGGCCTCTGGGAACTTTCTGAGGTGATGGTGATATTCCCTATCCTGATGGAGCTCTTCATAAGCCCAAACTTAGCGTGTTGTACATTTAATTCCTGCCCATTTCATGACATGTAAAAATCTACCTCAATCTAAAACTATCAACAGGTAAAAATGAAACAGAGCACATAAGAGAATTGTGACATTACATAGTCTTCAGAAAGACCCAAAGCAGGTATTAGGATCCTAAACTCACTACTGGGTGTCAGGGAACTTACAGTCAAATCTCTGTGCCCACGTAACCTAGGCTTTCTGGAATAATGTTCCTCTCTCCTCATATATTACATAGTTCTAGAGGTTTTGATGATTCCAGACTAGTTGTATCTTCCACCAAAATCTGTTTCAAATCCTTCTTGGAATTTGGCAGGGTTTAATAATAAAATTACTGAAAAGCCCCCTTAGTCTCTAATCTTCTCCCCTTAGAAAAGAGATTAACTTTAAAGCCACAACTTGTGACCATCTCTCCTGCCAGAATGGGCGTCCCTCATCACCTCTGCTGAGGTCCCGGCTCTTTCTTGGATCATCCAGGAAGACAATGCCTCTGCAAACAGTAGCTAAGAGCACACAAAAGCAGAGGGGTCAGGGAGAATCAAGGGCACTTGCTGGGCAAGTCTGACAACCTAAGTCCCTCCTCTGGAGCTACACCCAGGCAGGAGAGAGAGAAGTGACTCACAAGTCACCCTTTGACCTCTACCCTTGCACATGTGCCCCACACGGTGACAGTGGTGACAAGGATCCAAACAAGAAAGTAAGTCATGAGGTCTGGCCAGAAAACAAGAAGAGCAAGCAGCTATGAAGAAGCTAAGTCTGAGGCTGGAGATGGAAAAGATCCTTGAGGACAGTAGGTAGGAGGGGGCATAGCTGACTACAAGGAGTGTCCCAGAGTTGCCCAGGGCCACTCTTCCACCACCATCATTAGTGCCTTAAGGCACTGAGATCTACAGTCCTGCCTGGCTATTGCCATTGCTAGAGCATGCTGCTACAGATAATGCCTGAGGGCAAGCCTGCACCTCAGGAGCTTTATGGGCATGTAACCCTGTCTACTCCAGATCAGAGAGCATAGCAGCAGAGCACCCAGCTGGCCAGAGATGTGGTGGACTAGCCCATGGCACCATCAGAAGCCACTTTTGGATACATGAGGACAATGACCTGCCCAAGGTTTAAGAGTATGGGATCCCACAGGTGGTGCAGAGTTGGGGAGAGGCCAGGGTCATCCCACTACTAAGGTCTTGGCAGGAACTAAACTGAACTACAAAGAAAAAGCCACTGGAGGGAGACAGGGGTCAGGAGTGGTTCCTTGGCTACCATAGCTGCCAACAGAGGCTGGAGATGGAGACTATATCACAACAGCAGCCACTAGACAGCCAGCTTCCTATGAAGGGCTGCATGAGCCCCTTGCTGGCTTCCTCTCAAAGGCTAGAGCTCAATGCATTCCTGTAATACCCCCAAAACCTGAAGCATGAGGAGGTTCTGTAACTTGCTGTTGTAGAATCCAGCATGGTTCCTACTAGAGCCCGTAGCCCTGACCTACCAAAACACTGTCCCCATCTTGAAGCAGCAGCTTCTTTGATCCCCACTTGGTCTTCAATAAAGTTCCCTGGAAAGAGACTGAGCAATCTAAAGGTTTATGTAGGGCCACCGTTAACTGCCCTGGCACGGGGGCAGATGGGGGGATAAGAGGTGCACACCACACCCTCAGCAGGGGCAATGAGAGAGAAAACCTAAGGGGCCAGATCGTCACAGGTTCTGCACCTGATGAAGCCTTCAGTCTCCTGATAGAACCTGCTAGCAACCACATGATCTTGTCTTTAAATACACAGTAACAAATGAGGCAGGCGGTGTCCAGGGGCAGTGCTGCATGGGTGAGCAGGGGTAACCTGCCTGGGAAAGCAGGTACAAGGTTTGAGTGCAGTTCCTGCAAAGGAAAGGACAAGAAGGACACAGTCCAGTAACAGGAGAGGGCATGGATAGGCTTGGGGACGGAGCTGAGGCTTGGGGCTGCAACACTGCTTCTCCCCATCTCTCTTCCTTTCCTACAGGGCTGCAGTTGGCTGACCCGCCAGCTGTAAGCCCTGGTTCACACTGCTGGCTCCCTGGCCAACTCTCTCAAGCACAGAGAGACCCCAGGATTATTCCAGGTTCAACTAAGTGCCCACTGATTTCCACTGGCTACTGCTACATTAGTCAGACTATACTGACTCCACTCCACTGCCTGGCCTTTGTCAGTCCAAGATGGCTGTCTACACAGACAACAAAAAAAAATCTGGATTTGACTTTGACTTTCAGCATAGTCAAAAATAAAATAAAATAAAAAAGTAGGGTCACACTTGGAAAGCCACAGAAAGCTATCAACAGCTCTCTGGGCTGCAGTCCTGAAAGATGGTCATTTTACCATTCTGAACACTGCCTTACCTCTCATTGGCCATGGAACTGTGGCCACATGTGGGTCCTCCCTGGGGCCTTGTGTCATGCTCATGCCCATACACAGTACATACATAGGGCAGCATCTGTATTCCTTGAAAGGGCCCATCCTCCAAGAAAGGACACAGTGGAGGCTAGATGAGCTGCCCAGTTTCACAGATAAGAAATAAGAGGCAGAGACAGATAGCAGTAAGGCTGCTCTGGCAGGGCTTGCTCTTCGTCTCACTGTGGCACGACAGCCAGCCTCTTGTCACAGGGTCTGAGATCGCAACACAGTCATTTTCTAGTGTGAACTTCAAGCTATGACAGACTGCCAGACAGACCTATGGCACTGGCCAGCCATGCACTGAAGGAAGGCAGATGTCAGAGGACAGTTAGAAAATGAGTGGCCAAACACTGCCCAAGTACCTTGCTCTCAGCTCCCAGCAGAGGAGAGAGCATGAGCTGGGAGCCAGGGCCACCATGGTGCCTTCCTCCCTCTGGATCCCATATCTATAGGATCAAATAACAGAGTTAAGGCCCTAGCACAACAAAACTTTAAGACCAGTACTTGGGAGGACGAAGAGGCAGATGATCTCTGTAGGGGTTCAAGGCCAGCCTGGACTACATGGTGAATTCCAGTTTACTCAGGGCTACACAATGAGATCTTATCTCAAAAAGCAAAACAATGTAAAGCAAAAACAAAACCCTGTACAGGCCCTGCTTGGATGTCTAGGAAACCACATCAACTCAACCTAGTCCATCCTAAGCTTGCTCTTTCTCTCTCTCTCTGCTATCATCTCCCACCTCCATCTGTGGCATCTTATAATTTCTGTGGGCCAAAGTGCCTGCGTCAGCTTTATCCAGGAAGAGACTGCCCAAATGAATGGGTATGCTTAAAACTCAAACATGTCCCTGAGTACCACATGGCCAGTCATCAGTCTGGGTTCCCTGAGCAAGAACAGAGCAGGCAGCTCCTTCTAGAAGCCTCCATCAGAGTCCCAAGGTCTCAGGAGAGAGGACAGTAGTCTGACAGCCTTGCTATATACACCATGCAGAATTACTGAAGACTGTGGCTACAAGGGAGGGTGAGAAGTAACTATACAAGTCCTACCAGATCCCTTGCCCTCTCTAGTTACAGATGGTACCACTGCGGCATAGAGCCAAGGATGACTACCTGAAATCTTGTGAGGTAAAGGTCAGTTTGCCATCTAAGATTCCATGTCCAGAGCTCTGTACTGACTCTAGACAGCTAAACCAGACCTAGACTTCCCAACCAGAGCCCTGTTCAGAGGAGTACTCACTGTTCACCACTGCCCGAGAGCCTGGCCCTCTAGTCTGCTCAGCCATCTGCCTTGTTTGTCTGGCCAGTATCCACAGGGGCGGAGCTGGCTGGTGCCCTATACTATACCCCAAGCCAGAGAAAATCCTGAGCTTTGCTGAACAGCAGAGCAGAAGAGAAGAGGGGGCTGGCAGGCTTTCTCTGTCTCTTCCTAGAGATGAGGCAATTATGCTTTGAACCAGAAGACATGGGGGTGGGGGCTCCCATCAGCACAGCCTGGAAGCCCTAATTTTTTCATCTGTAACTCAGCATTACCACTTCTGGGGGCGGGCAGGAACTGGGATCTTTAATTCTGTAATAACAATGCTTTGCACTTAAACAAACCTCTCTTCTTCAGGAATCTCCATACCCTATGGTGGTTAATTAAGAAGCCAATTCCCTGCCAGGAAGGTTCGACTATGTGCATCATGAAGAGAATCCGGTCCCCAACTTGATGAAGAGCAGTCCCAGAATAAGATCAGGCTGGACAAGGCTCTGGCCCATTGCCCCTTCCTGTCATTGGGAAAAACCTCTGACTCAGCAGAGAAAGTATGGCTTCAGGCCATTACTACCAAGCAGACAGGATGAAGGTGTGGCCTCACACCTCCATCTGTAAAGTGGAGCGTGTACCTGAGTCAGTCCTCACTCAGGTAGCCATAATCACTGGCCGCCTCAGGAGGAAGGATCTATGGACCAATTGTTAAACCCTGGACTAAGAGCTGCTCAAGAATGCCTGATGATTTAGTAGGAGGGGGTGTCAAGCAAGGGGAAGGCCCTACAGAAAAGAGACGCTGGTTGAAAGGCCCTGGGGTTCAACCGCCCAACAAACTTCCCACAAAGTGAGTGCATAAAGCAGAGGTAGGGGAAGGTATGCTCTTTCCATTAGCCAGCCAAGCTAACCACCATTCCCGAGTAAGGGTGTCTCGGGACAGCACAGACCCCGCCCCACGATGGCCATCCGGGTGGGGATCCGGGAGCACAATAGGGCAGCATTCCCAGGGAGTTTTCTGGGGAACAGCACAGACCTTTCTATGCCTAGCTGGCCCAGCTGACCCGGACATGGGATTCCAGGGAGTGACAGAGCCTTCTTCTCGGTAGGCCTGGCCACCCCGCTAAGAGGTCTGGAAAAGCACGGACCCCCACCGGGCCCACCAGTCCCGGGAGCTCTTAAGAGGCCCACGAATACCCTCTCTCCAACCCAGCCGTCCCTGGAAGCTCCCCGTGGGGCGGTCCCGGTTCCACCAGGCTATCCTGGAAGAGGCTGCAAAAGCAGGGTCAGAGAAACCGGCTAGGGGGCGGCGCCCCCATCCTTGTTCCCCATCACAACCGGAGAAAAACCTCGGGGGAGCCCCCCTGCCCCGTGGCCCAGGCCTACAGCGGGGACGCGGGGTCCCTGGCGGTCAGCACTCACCGGCACGGTCATCTTGGCCGCTGCCCCCGGGGTCCTGCGGCAGCGGCGCGGGCTAGCTCAGGGCTCGGGGGGCCCGCGCCGCTCACAGGCCCCGGCGCCGGCTACCGGCGCTCTCCACTACCCTCAGTCTGCTCTCCGCCACCGGACAGTCCGGCCACCCTCCCCCTCCTGCGCATGCGCTGCCCGCGCCGCCCCTCCCCCTCCCGCCTGCTTCACGGCCGCCCGCGTTAAAGGCGAGGACCCGGGACCGCAGCATTTTTCTGTCGGCACAACAGGAAAAGTAGGCCGTGTTCCCACACCTTGCCTGTCCTTCCAAAGGCCACTTCTAGACGCACTATTAGAAAAAAATCCCATCCGCTCCGCCCACCCGGTTCTGGAGTCCAGAATCCTCATCCCCACGCAGCACGTCCCTTGGTGCGGGTCCCAAGTCAGCAGGTCTGGGAGCAGATAGGGTAGAGACTGGGTCTGAGTGAAGGCGACCTTAGATTGGCTAGTAGTACACCAGAATTCCTCTACACCCTCGCCCCAAACTGACAGGGAGGCTAAGGCTCCTCCAGGGCCCACTCAAAAATCCCCAAGGGAGCTCCAGACTCCGGGCGAGCAGCCCAACCTCACCTTGGGTCCCCCTAAAAGAGAAATCTAGAGTGGCTTTTAGGGAGGGTGCCACAGTGGGCTTCCCTGCTCAAGACTGGAAGGCAAGCATTCCTTCGGAGATCTGAGCCATTCTTTCTCCCATGTTAATCACCCCTAATTTCTTCAGCTGCTTCACACCTGACATGGTGCCCAAACATGCACCTGCAAGCAGTGGGCACATGAACACTGGTCTTCAGACTGCCACACCCTGGCTGTTTACACCTTCCTCTCGGTGCACGAGACTCGGAGATCCGTCAGCTACCCAAAAATCTAAGAACCAGTGGTCTGTTGTGCTGTCTAACCACTTACAGCCCATCACTGTTCCACTCGATCTCTTCCTGGGTAAGGCCAAATCCAAGGTACTTATTGGCTACTGTTCCCTGGGAAAGGTGAGCATGTACCTATAGCAAATGGGAGATGGACTCCGTGGGCAGCCTACTGCTTTCTCAAGGTGTTTTTTTGTTTTGTTTTGTTTTGTTTTTTGTTTGTTTTTTGTCTTCCAAGTGTACAGGGGTTGCAGGCCCAAGTGATTGGGAGAAGAGGCAAGGGTGGATATCTGACTTCTTCAGAGGCTCAGGGGTTGCTCCAGATCTCCCAACATTTCCCCTAAAGTTGGGACAACTTTAGTCCCCTCAACCCCTAGGTAGATTCTGAGAATAGACCCAGCAATGAAAAAAAAAAAAAAATTCGAGAAAGGGGCCACTAGGACAGCCACCAGACTCAGGTCCTAGTTGTGGGTCTGATGGGGAGGGGAGCTTCTTGCTTTGAATAGGGTTGCTCCAGTACCTCTTGAATAGCTGTTCCCAGGCTGTGCAAGGTATTGCTAGGAGAGGGCAGACAAGGCCACAGCAACCAGAGGGGTGCCTGGGCCGACAGCTGCCATCTCCTCAAAGGGCATTCTGTGTGTGTCTGGCACATGGCCCTACCCGTGCCCACCCGCCCGCGCCCAGCTGGCACCGGCCTTCTGAGCGGAGAACAGCAGCTCAGCCTGGCGCCCGGGCTCCAGGCCACACGCGCCCGAGGTCCTGCAGCCCCGCCTCTCCAACCCAGGCACCGCCTCCCTTCCCTTCTTTTCTTTTTCTTTGGCCAGGGAATCTCGCAGACTTTTGGCTCCTCTCCCTCCTGTCTATTCTAGGTGTCCGGACCAGAAGCCGGGGAGCAGTGGGTAAAATATCCCTTCCACACTATGGGTACAGGGAAATGGAGACTCGGGATAGCGCATGTAGAACCGGACTTTGGAAGACAGCGCGGCGTACTGCAAACTCAGGAAAGGCTTCCTGGCAGATCCCTCTTTGCTTCTGGCAGAGATCAGGGACTTGGGTATGGGGTGTGAAGAAGCAGCTAGAGGAGGCTCCCTAGGGGATCTGACTATGCTGTATCCCTAGAGGCCATGGCCGCTCTTCCCTCACTAAGCCTTGAAAAGGATTCCAGAATGACTCACCAAGTTCTTCAGAGAGCAGCCTGTGGGGATGTCCAGACCAGAAGCAGCTGGACTGCCTAAAGGCGCCACAATAGAGAGGGTCCTTGTGGGTTGACCAGGACCCTCAGAGGAGGGCACTCCTTGCGGATCATTGGGAGGAGGTAGCATACTCAGCTGTCCACACACTTCTGTTCCCTGGGCCTTGCCACACATCTCTGGGGACTGAGGGCTGGGAGGTGGCTTCTTTATTCCACACCCACTCTTATCTAGAGACTTCCAAGGTCCAGAAGCCTCTGGCCCAAGAGAATGCAGAATCTCCGAAGCCCTTTTTCAGATGTTTTCTGAATCCTCCGGGCTGTGACAATTTTTTGACATTTCTTGTTTTGATGACCTTGACATTTTGAGGTGTAGTGGTCAGGGAGTTTATAGAATGCCCCTCATTCCTTATTTGACAATTTTCACATGATTACTTTGGGGTCATAGTTTTGATGAGGAAACCACAGAGGTAAAATGATTAATTCATCATACCAAGGGCGGGCACATACCATGAGCGTGGCTCACTGCAGTTGATAATGAACTTTGTTCTCTTGACTGAGGCTGAGGCAGTGCTCGCTGGTTCCACCACTGTGAAACGACGCTTCCTTTCCCACAAGTGTGCTTCTCGGAAGGAAGTCAGTACACACAGACCCTGCTTGAAGATGTGGGATTGTGCTCTCTCCTTTATGAGCTCCTATTTAAATTACTTGGAATTTACTTTCCATATGAGAGAATTTGCCTCCTTGCATATATTTTAACCATTTATTTTATCATGGGGGCCCATGAATGCTGCTTGTATCCTGGGCTGGCCCTGAACTTGCTATGTAGCCAAAAATGACCTTGAATTCTTCATCTTCCTGCTGCCATCTCCCAAGTACTGGGATTACAGGCTTGCTGGTGCAGCCACACCACGCTAACCCTGCATCTGTTTTCTTCGCTCCCTATTATTAGTGCTGGGAACTCAGGTCCTCTGGAAGAATGGCAAGTGCTCTTAACCACTGAGCCATCTCTCCAGGTCCTATTTTTATAATTTTCTTGGGTTCACTTATTATTTATGCTGGTTTTTTGTTTTTTAGCAGTAAACAGTTTTTTTTCTTGCATGTTTATCTATATATAAGGGTGTCAGATCTTGGAGTTACAGTTGTTAGCTGCCATGTAGGTGCTGGGAATCGAACCCGGGTCCTCTGGAAGAGCAGACGGTGCTCTTAACCGCTGAGCCATCTCTCCAGCCCTAAAGCAGCCATTTTCATCAGTGCTTATGCTTTCATTGAACTCATCTCAATAATTCAGGAAATCCCTTTCATCTCAAAATTCTTAGTCACATATACAAAGTGCCTTTTGCCTTCTTGGGTAATAAATGCCAGAAATTAGGGTGAGGATGAACTCCAGTCATATTCAACTGACTACAGGGAGACTCAGGCACTGCCCTCGATGTTCTCAGAGGTAAAGACAACCCTCATGTACCACTCAGAAAACCTGTCCCAGATACAGGCCATCCCCTGACTAAGGAGCAGATAGATGACTCACTCCTAAGTAGCTTGGGTGGCAGAGTGGAGCTCTTTCCTCTCTTTCACTAGGGAGCATTTTCTGGGTAGCCTGAACACCTACCATGGTTAGGCCAGTGTAGAAATCCCCTGCTCAATTTAAGTATGGTCTCTTACTCCTAATGGAAACAGCTACAAAAGAAAAGGCTGTAAAGGTCTGTAGTGGGTCATCTGGCAAGAGAGCCAAGCCCTAGATTTCTTTTGACACTCAAATTCCAGGGATATTTACGTTTTAAAAATTCTCACAAGTAATCATGGGAACATAGGCTATGTGTGAACATGGAAACCTTAGGACTTGGATGTTTGATAACTGACACCAGTTAAACAGATCATGCTCTAGTTGGTGGCCTGAACCTGGGAGAAAAGGCCCTAAAAATGAAGTGGGCTAAAGTCTCATGCGATAGCCAGCTTTGTTCAGATCATCAGACAATTTATACTCCAAGGGTTAAGAAGAGTCACCTGAGTTTCAGTCACAAGACAAGCCACATGAGGCAAAAATATGTTTTTCCACAGAGCATATAAATAAAAGATGGCCAGTTTAAGGAATGATGTGAATTCAGTCCTCTCCACTACACCTGGGAGGCACAGGAAAGCGCATTCCAACAACAATCCATGTAATAAAGAAACCGAGGTGGCAAGACTCTCCTCTTGTTTGTGTGGACTTTTCTCATGGGGTCTCAGAAATCTCCTCACACAGTTTTGTTTTCTGTCCTGACAATGGGAACCCTCAGATAGCAGAATCTAAGTGCAGAACAGATACAGCAGCAATATATGCTGACAGTTTTCTGTAATAGGGGAAAAAGGAAATAAATTCCCATAGTTGTATTAAATGTACATAAGTGATAGGAGGAAAAATGAGAAAATATCAACTGTGGTTTTACAGAAGGTGGGATGGATGGTTGTTACCATGCTAGCTCAAAAAGGGAGTCTCTTTTGTCTTCTTTCAATTTTTACAAAAGAAGATTATTTTATTTTTTAGACAGGGTTTTCCTGTATAGCCCTGGCTGTCCTAAAGCTTGCACTTAAGACCAGGCTAGTCTTGAACTTGGATGTCTGCTTGCTTCTGCCTCCTAAGTGCTGGGATTAAATGAATTTGCCAACATGCCTGGGATTTTTGTTTGTTTGTTTGTTTAATTTTTATAGGGGTGGAAAATAGTTTGGGTAGCTATAACTATTTTTTAAGATTCATATTATGTCCGTGAGTGTGTTATCTATATGTATATTGCACTAAATGTGTTGTCCCTGGTGCCCATGGAATCCAGAACAGTGTACTGGGTCTCTTGCAACTAGGATTAGGGGTGATTGTGAATATCATGTGGGTGCTGGGAACTGAACTCTGGTCCTCTACAAGAGCAACAAATGCTCTTAAGTGCTGATCCACCTCTCTAGCCCCTAACTATAATTCTTTTATTTTCTAATTCTTTTTTACTTATGAGAGAGAGAATACTTGGAGCTGATGTTGAGAGATACTTGATGTACATGCTGAGAACACAGGTCCTCTGGAAGAACAGCTAGTGCTCTTAACAACTGAGCCATCTCTCCTGATCTTATTTTCTAATTTTTCTTGGGTTCATTTATTATTTATTCTGGGTTATGTTTTTATTTGTCTGTTTTGTTTTTTCAGTTAACACCTTAAATTGTGGCAAAAATATAAGTAATCCAAAATTAACCTTTTTCATCAATATTAAACATACATTTTAGTGGCACTAAACACATTCAAAATCTCTGTGTGACCTTGAAAGCTAGGGAGGCAGATCCGTTAATAAAGTGCCTGCTGGGCAAGCATGAGGGCCTGAGTTCATATCCCTGCCCTCACTAGCTGCTCAAAACCATCCAGCTTCAGAGGTGAGGTTCCACTGTCTCTGCGGGTACCTGCACTTACATGCACATTACTCTTTATACTCGTGTGCATGTGTGTGTGCACACATACACACACCACACTTAAAAATAAAACTTTTGTTGTTTGGTTTTTGCTTTGTTTTTTTTTTTTTTTTTTGCCCCCCCCCAGAAAGGGTTTCTCTGTGTAGTTCTGGCTGTCCTGGAACTCTGGAACTTAAGCTAGCTTAGAACTCAGAGATGTGCCTACTTCTGGTTCCCAAATACTGAGATCAAAGATGTGTGACACCACTGCCCCCTCTCTCCCCCAAAAATTATTTTAATTACAACAGAAAACATGATGCTAAGTGAAACAGACAAAGCACAACCAAAGACAGACAGTCTATGATGTCACTTACACAGGGAGCTGAATGTTCAGAAAGCACACAGGTTGCCACGCACCAGAAGCTGAAGGGAGGAAGGGGTTACTGTTGGATGAACTCAGAGCTTCTGTTCAGGATGGTGAAAATATCTGGAAATGGAATAATTTTTTGTACACTATGAAGATGTTTCTTTGCTGAGGCACTTTCTGATTGGTTTAGTAAAGAGCTGAATGGCAAATAGCGAGGCAGGAGAGAATAGGCAGGACTTCTGGGAAGAGACAGAAGAGAAGATTGAATCTGGGCATAAAAGAGACACCAGAGGACACGGAGAGGAAACAGAATGTGCAAGATGGAAGAGAGGTAAAAATCCATGGGGCAAAATGTAGATTAATATAAATGGGTTAATTTTTTAAAAAAGATTTATTTATTATGTATACAGTGGAGGGTACCGGTTGTCATCATAGATGGTTGTGAGCCACCATATGGTTGCTGGGAATTGAGCTCAGGACCTCTGGAAGAACAGTCAGTGCTCTTAACCACTGAGCCATCTCCCCCAAAGTGCATTAAGTTATAAGAGCTAGTGGCAAGGGTGCTGGAGAGATGGCTCAGCAGTTAAGGGGACTAACTGTTCTTCCAGAGGACTGGGGTTCAATTCCCAGCACCCACATAGCAACTCACAACTGTCTGTAGCTCCAGTTCCAGGCAAACACCAAGGAAATAAATAAGTTTTTTTTAAAAAAAATAAGAGCTAGTGGGACAAGCTTAAGCTATAGACTGATCTTTCATAATTAAGTCTCCTTGTCATTTTTTTGTGAGCTAGTGGCCCAAAGAAAAAAAATCTGTGTGTGTGCTATGCTTGAACACATATACAACCCAGGTCTCCTGAAAGAGCAGCATGTGCTCTCAATTGCTGAGCTAGCCCTTCAGCCTCTCCAAGTGTTTTTTTTTTTTTTTTACATGTACAAGTGTTTTGTTTGCACATATGTATTGTACTATGTATATGCTTGGTACCCATGAAGATGGTGTTGGATTCCCTGGGGCTGGAGTTACAGAAGGCTGTAAACTGCCATGTGGGTTTTGAGAAACCTGGTCCTCTCCAAGAACAACTAGCGCTCTTAACTACTGAGCCATCTGTCCAGCCCGTTTTTTCAATATTTTTCATTTTTATTATTTTATATGCATGGGCATTTTGCCTGCATGAATTTCTTCTATGTACTTCATGTGTGCCTAGTGCCCTTGCTTCTAATCCCATGGAACTGTTTTTTTTGGTTGTTGTTGTTGTTGTTTTACTTTATTTATTTATTTATTTGCCTTGGTGTTTGCCTGGAACTGGAACTACAGACAGTTGTGAGCTGCCATGTGGGTGCTGGGAATCGAACCCGGGTCCTCTGGAAGAACAGACGGTGCTCCCAACCACTGAGACATCTCTCCAGCCCCGGAACTGGGTTTATAGACAGTTGTGAGCCACCATGTGGGTGCTAGGAATCAAACCTGGACCTGGTGGAAAGGCAGCCAGTGCTCTTAATCACTGAGAAGTCTTGCCAGCCCCAAACTTGGTGTAACTTTTTAAGGATAATTTCTTCTTCTTTCCTTCCTCCCTTCCTTCCTTCCCTTTTTATTTTTTCCCTTCCTTTTCCCCTTTTCTTTTTCTTTCTTTCTTTTCTTTTCTTTCTTTTTTTTTTTTTTTTTTTTTTTTTTTTTTTTTTTTTTTTTTTTTTTTTTTTTTTTTTTTTTTTTTTTTTTTTTTTTTTTTTTTTTTTTTTTTTTTTTTTTTTTTTTTTTTTTTTTTTTTTTTTTTTTTTTTTGAGACAGGGTTGGTCTTAGTATGTAACTCTGGCTGGCTTAGAACTCGATATATAGACCAGGCTGCTCTCTCAGAGATCCATCTAATTGTGTACCAGCTAATTGTGAACCAGTTTTGTTTGTCTGTTTTTGTTTTTGTACACAAGGTTTCTTTGTATAGCTTTAGAGCCTGTCCTGGAATTCACTTTGTAGACCAGGTTGGCCTTGACCTCACGGAGATCCACCTGCCTCTGCCTTCCCAATGTTGGGACTAAATGTGTGAGTCACCACTGCCTGGCATGAACAGGCTTGAACAAGTTTTGAGAGAAATGCAATTGCTGACTTATAAGAATCTCAGGCTATCCTGGGAAGATTCCCCACCAGTCCTCTGGGGCCTCTCCTAGGGGTCTTCCCCAGGGGCCAACACTGAGAGAGACTGGGAGTGCAACTGAGCAATGAGCCACAAAATACAGACTCCACATGCCAACCCAGGTTAGACTCACCTCTAACAAGGCAAGAGATGAAAGAAGCGCCTTCGCCTTCCCTGGACAGCTGAGCTAGGGCAGACCCCCAGGAGTCTGCTGGCCTCCTAGTCTTCTCAAATGTTTGCAAACACCCAGTTTTCCAGGAACAAGCTCTCATCTTTAGTCATTGTGACAGCTGGAAGTTCATTCTTTGATGGAAACAATCCCCAGGGCATTTCATTTCTGAACTCAAAACAGAGCCAATGGGCTAATAGTACATATTCTCTAAATAATTAAAGGGCCCACATCAGCAGTTGCCATGTTGGGGTCATCAGTGCCAGTCCTCAAAGTCATGTTCTCAGTGAGGGCAGATCATCAGGCACCTCCTTCAGATGTTGCCCAGAGCCAAGGGTCTCCTTCCCCAGGAAGGGGGCAGGCACTGGAAACATGTTGATGCTCCCAAGGAGTGAGACTTCTCTGTGAAGACAGTAAGGAACCGGATGTAGAGAGCAAGGTCTGTATTTTGTCAAGAACACAAGGTACTTGTCAGCCTTGACCTTCATTATCAGGGCAGAATGGAGTGGGGATGGCCTAGGGTTTGGTCTCTGTATGAACTTCTGCATGGTAGAAAGGCTATTTTCTTTCCCATCTTTCAAATGAGCTTTTCATAAGTCTGCCAGGTCTCTCACCAATATAGGGGGTACTACCCCTATTGTACTCTGTGATGACATGAGACACAGTGGCCTAGGCCCAAATAAATGTGTTATTTGCTTCACTAAAAAGTACTAGGATGTAGGACAGAGCGAGTGTGGGCTGGTGTGGCAACAGGAAGCACTCAGTTAAATGAATGCCAGCACTATGAGAATGGCATCTGACTCTGTTTCTCTGTTTTCACACTGCTCCGTAGAGCCCTGAGCTTTCTACTTACTGTGTGCTGGAAGAATGCTCCATGTTTACTGATGGGCTAACTGGAGGAGAGATAAATGTAGACACCAGAGGCATCCTTGATGATCTCTAACAAGTTCTTAAAATAACACCTAATGTTTGATCAAAAGAATGTCTAGTAGAAGATGCTACAGAGTGACAACTCTGTATATATGAGGTCTACATGTAAAGAGATAGACCCTTATGGAGGAACCAGAGATGCGCATTCTTTCCTTTTGGTCTGCTGGCAGTATGAGGTCCTTCCTGAGGAGGCAGCCTTGCACTAGGAGCTCAGAGAGTGTGTAGGAATTCAGGGGTCCTCTCCAGGCAGAAAGCTGCTCTAAGGGGCTGGAGAGATGGCTCAGAGGTTAAGAGTACTGGCTCCTTTTTCAGAGGACTGGGGTTCAATTCTCAGCACCTACATGGCAGCTCACAACTTTCTGTAACTCCAATTCCAGAAGATCTGACACCTTCCCACTAATGCACATAAAATAAAGTTAAATAAACTATTTTTTAAAAGTTGTTCTAGGGAATGATTCTCCTCCCAGAGTCCAGTGGCCTGAGCCCCACCATGTGTGTGTAAAAGCAAAATGAGATTCAGAAAAGCTGAGCCTATAGTAAGGCTGGGTCAGATATGACTCTGCCTGCTCTCGAGTGTGAGATGGGCTATAGACCACACAATCAAGCTGGTGAGGATTCCCCACTGTAGTCAGAGGTTTTTTTGTCCTGCCTGGAAAGTCCCGCAGCTATTTATCAAATAATTAACTCAGAGGCTTATTATTATAGTAACTCCTGAGCCAGTAGTTCAGACATACTACTAACTAGCTCTTATGCTTAAACTAACCCATGACTGTATTTATGTTTAACCCCCCATGACTTGGTACTTTTGCTTCAGTGCAGCATTCTCATCTTCCTTTCTCTGTGTCTGGCTGGCATCTGCTGCTCTGCTCTTCCTCTTCCTAGAATTCTCCTAGTCTGGTTGCTCCACATCTACTTCCTGCCTTTACTGTCCAATCAGCATTTGATTAAACCAATACAAGTGAAAAATCTTCACAATGTACAAGAGCATTATCCCGCACCCCACCCTGTTCAGATGTCTGCTGCAAAGACACAGACCTGGGTCTATGCAACAGAAGTTTCTGGAAATCAAAACTATAGTCTAGTCTGTTCCTGAGATGGCCACTATCTTCCTAAGTCATTGTAGGTCTTACCCAAATTATTGGATGTACACTCAGAGACAGGCAGACAGGCTTTTTTGTTTTGTCTTGTTTTCTTTTTGTATCAGGAGGTTGACATAAGCAGTGAGGACCATAGATGCTGGGTGGGGGTGCTTCTCAGAAAGAACTGGGCATTCTATTTCAGACGAGATTGGACGATTATAGGGTGGTATAACATTCTATTTCAAAGCCTTCAAAATATACACTTTCCCTGACAAAACACCACATTGTAAAAATCATCTGGACATAACTAGGGATGCAGATAAAGAGCTAACAAGACAATTCTACATAACATTATTCAAAATAAAACATGTTTCATAAATGGTCAATGACAGATCAATAAAATATATATTTTTAAATATTTATTTTTTAATTTTTTTATGTGAATTGGTGTTTTGCCTGCATGTATAACTGTGTAAGGGTGTCAGATCTTGGAATTTCTGACAGTTGTTAGCTACCATGTGGATGCTGGGAATCAAACTCAGGTCCTCTAGAAGAACAGTCAGTGCTCTTAACCACTGAGCCATCTCTCCAGCCCCTTTTATTATTATTATTATTATTTTATATGCACTGGTGTTTTGCCTGCATGTCTGTGAGGGTGTCAGATCTTGAAGTTACAGACAGTTGTGAGCTGCCATGTGGCTGCTGGGAATTGAACTTGGGTCCTCTAGATGAGCAGGCAGTGCTCTTAATTGCTGAGCCATCTCTCCAACCCTGGTATGTAGTTCATTTTTTTTGCTGTTTTTTTAACTTTCTTTCTTTCTTTCTTCCTTCCTTCCTTTCTTTCTTTCTTTATTTGCCTTGGTGCTTGCCTGGAACTGGAACTACAGACAGTTGTTAGCTGCCATGTGGGTGCTGGGAATCGAACCCGGGTCCTCTGGAAGAGCAGACGGTGCTCTTAACCGCTGAGCGATCTCTCCAGCCCAAACAAAGTCTTCCTAACCACAAGTTAGAGGCTAGCCTAGGCTATACATAAGAAGTTCTTGCCTCAGAAAGCCAGAGTTGTGGCTGAGTATGGTGGTGCAAGTCTTTAATTCCGTTTCGAAAGCAGAGGTAGGTGGATCTCTGTGAGTTCAAGGCCAGGTCTACAAAGTGAGTTCCAGGACAGTCAGGGCTGACCCTATCTCTGAACTCCTCCTGCCCCACAAAAAAGCCAGAGTTGGAGATGTAGCTCAGAAGTAGAACACTTGCTTAGCATGCCTGAGGAGCTGGAATGAATCCCCAGCATGGCATATAAAGAAGATGATCACACACTTCCTTACAAATACATGTGAGGACAGTGCTATACCATTGAGGTACTCTTCCAATGTTGTTTTTTTATTTTAATGTAGAACATTAAACTTACAGGCTGGAGGGTTGGGGCTTATTTGTTTACATAGTTTCTGGTATCCCATCCCAAGCTAGTTTGTGTGTGTGTGTGTGTGTGTGTATATATATATATATATATATATATATATATATATATATATATATATATATATATATTTAAAAATATATATGTATTTTCCGGGGGCTGGAGAGATGGCTCAGCGGTTAAGAGCACCGTCTGCTCTTCCAGAGGACCCGGGTTCGATTCCCAGCACCCACATGGCAGCTCACAACTGTCTGTAGTTCCAGTTCCAGGCAAACACCAAGATAAATAAATAAAAGTGTTTTTTTTTTAAATATATATATGTATTTTCCAACTGTCTTACTCCCAAGTACTGGAATCACTGGCATGCACCACCATGCCTGGTTTTTGTGATGCTGAGGACTAAACTAGGCCTCTGTGCATGCTAGGTAGCACCATACCAAGTGAACTTTGGTTTTTATTACAAAATAGGGTTGTAGCCAGAAGTTTCTCTGTCCCATCTAGCTGGTCCTGTAGACACTTGGTCCCAAAGAAACACACAGAGGCTTATATTAATTACAAGCTGTTTGTCCTATGGCTCAGGCTTATAACTTGCTAACTCTTATGCTCTAAGTTAGTCCATTATTCCTATTTATGCTTAGCCACAGGGCTTGGTACTTTTTCCTCACTGCTGCATTCTCATCTTGCTTCCTCTGTGTGAGGCTGGTCTGCTCTTCCTCTTCCCAGACATCTCCTTCTCTGGTCACTCCACTTATACTTCTGTCTGCCTACCTTCTGGCCAATCAGCATTTTATTAAACCAATATTTACAGTATACAAGAGCATAGTTCCATAGCACAGGGTCTCACTATGTAGTCCTGGTTGACCAGGAACTTGTGCAGGTCAGGCTGGCCTGAAACTCAGTGTTCAGCCTGTATCTACCATCCACACCCTAAAATTAAAAAATGCATCTGGCTAGTCGTGGTGGCTCACACCTTTAACCCTAGCACTTGGGATATAGATATAGATGAATATCTGTGAGTTCAAGGCCAGCCTGGTCTACAGAGTGAGTTTCAAGGCAGTCAGACTTACAGCAAACAAAACAAAACAAAAACTGACATATGCTATTAAGTCTGGCTCTCAGCATTTTACTTTTAATGTATTAAGTCTTAAAAATCATCACTGGAGTTGGTTCTCTTCTTCTACCATGGGTTCCAGGAATCCACTCAGTCCTTCAGTCTTGGAAAGTTTTTACACACTGAGCCATCTCACCAGCCCACAATTCTAATGTATTACTTTTTAAAAAAATTATTTATATTTTATATACATTGTTTTTTTTTACCTGCAAGTATATCTGTATGTAGTAATCAGATCCCCTAGAATAGGAGTTATAGACAGCTGTGAGCTGCCATGTGGATACTGGGAATTGAACTCAGGTCCTCTGAAAGAGCAGCCAGTGCTCTTAACCTCTGAACCATCTCTCCACCAATTTTTATTATTGTGTGTGACTGTGTGTTTGTATGTGCACCCACATGCTGGCAGTGATGGTTATGTATGTAGAGGGTGAGGGCAGCTCTCAGGAGT
The DNA here is from genome assembly GCA_004025045.1 of Sigmodon hispidus. Lineage (NCBI taxonomy): Eukaryota > Metazoa > Chordata > Mammalia > Rodentia > Cricetidae > Sigmodon > Sigmodon hispidus. The sequence goes on from PVIH01001895.1 coordinate 61,861, forward strand.
CACTCCTTCCTCTATGGGTTCTGAGATTTGAATTTAAGTCATCAATCAGGCTTGTACAGCAAGCTCTCCACCTCCTGAGCCATCCCACTGGCCCTAATGTATTCACATGTTTAACTGGTGCTGTCTGGAGTGTGTCACGTAAGCACAGTGTAATCCCAACTACGTCAAAAGGTATGAAAAACACAGGGAAAAATATCCTAAGGTCTATATAGATTTTTTTGCTGTTATAAGATTTGTTGAATAATTCATTATATATGCAGTGTTCTGCCTGCATGTGACCTTGCACACCAGAAGGTGCCTGATCTCATCACAGATGGTTGTGAATCACCATGTGGTTGCTGGAAATTGAACTCAGGACCTTTGGAAGAACAGCCAGTGCTTTTAACCTCTGAGCCATCTCTCCAGCCTGAGATTTATATTTTGTTACATTTTTTTGTTTTCTGTTTTTCTTGGTCAGGGGAGGGGATTGAAAGTAGAACCTCATGAATGCTAATAAGCATGTGACCTACAAGGACCCCAGGCCCTTGCTTTCAAATTTTCAATGGACAGATTCCTTCTATGAACAGAACAGCACAGCAGAAGGAGGAATGAATGCATGCTAGCATAGGGCAGCCATGGGAGGAGAGGTGACCAAGCTCAGGTCAGGTCCTGCACTGGCCAGGAGCGGAAGGACCCTGGCACTGCTGTGTTGACAGGGTGGCAGGGCAACCTACTAGACACACTGCACACTCAGGTTAGCTGGTGCACAAGCACTTGGGTGGGGCTTACCATCCGTTGCTACCCTGGCATCATCAGCTGCATTTATTGGGAATTTCACTTTTGTTGCTTGTATTCCTTGCCTGCTTCCCAGGCCTGACTTTAGCTGCGTCAGCTTGGCTCTTTGCTGGGACTCCAAGGATTCAGAAAGGAGGGATGCACTCCTGTTGCAGTTGAGTGTCAGCTGGCGCAGAAGGGACCAGCTGATTCACCTCACTGTGGTTTTGCAAACGTGGTAGGAATTTAAGAATGTAAATTATTTAAAATGGTAAGGATAGAGGGAGATGTAATTTTCTCAAATATATAGCTGAAGGCTCTGAAATGTTTTATACAGGTAGGAAGTCAGTAAGGCCATATGTAGTAGTTCTCAAACACAGGTGTGCTTAAAAAAAAAAAAAATCACCTTGTTGGTCAGGAAGGAATCACCATTCCCTTCTGAGATGGGCTGAATGACAGTGACATGTTTCATCAGAGTGGCTGAGGAAGGATGACTGGAGCCCAATAACCCGAGTTTAGCATGAGCATCATAATAAGATCCTATCTCAACACAAAAGAGAGACCTGAACCACAAAACCTTATTCAACACACCCCTTCATTTATAGATGTAGAAGCCAGAAGAGCAGAGGGCTGGTCAGCAGAGCTAAGTCTAAGTTTAGGTGTCCAATTGAACAATCTGACTCAATTCTGACACCAACTACCCCCAAAAGGGCTTAGTCCCACATGGCCTGTCCCGAATGCCAACCACAAACGAGATGCCCAGGCTATACCCACCCTTCTGCTCAGCTGAATACAAATCTGGAGCCCACCTTCCCCGTTGTTTGATAATCTTCTAGAACTCATAAGCTCAGGAAATTTCCCTACATATAAGAATTTATTACATAGAATGCAAATGAATACCAAACAAGAAGTAGGTAAGGGCCTGGAAGGTTCTGAGCATAGGAGCCTGTCCCCACCCTTGGCATGTGGATTGTCACCAACCTCCAGAACCTTGTTCACAGTTTTTAATGTGATGTCATTACATTGTTAGAACTGATTAGATCACTGGCTACCAGTGACCAAACCTCATCTAAGGTGAGGCTCTTTTTCTTGGAGATCAAGAGTGAGCTGAACTTTATAACCCTCCAATCACATGGGCCCTTCATCAGCATACAGAAGAGGGCAAATTCCAAGGCTTTCAAGAACTTTCTTTTTTCTTTTCTTTTTTTGAACTCACATAAATCTACCTACCTCTGTTTCTGCTAGGAATAAAGGTGTGTGTTACCACCACCTGACATCAGGAACTCTTTTTACAGGAAGAGGAAAATACTGTTTTTTTTTCTGTTATGCCACCTGGGGATATTTTTGTTGGCTTTTGTGTGTGTGTGTGTGTGTGTGTGTGTGTGTGTGTGTGTGTAAATACCACTTGCATTGAAAATATTAAACAAGCCTGTCCAATGGCCAGTTGTTTGCAGCTGGCTCAGGCATACATAAGACCAAGCTGATGTGGGTGGTGGTGACTGTTAGTTCCGAGTAAAAGCAAGCACACACTAACAAGGCCACACATGGTGTTTATTTAAGAGAAAAGTCCCAGGCGCGTAGAGAAACAGAAGAGCAAGAAAGAAGTCAGGGGACAAAGAAGAAAAAGGACTGAGCACGCGCTTGCAGCTGCTTTTAAGGGAAGGGGCGTGCACGGGTATGTGTCATGGGTCCAGGGAGGTGCTTCCCTTTGCAGTGCTGCAGGGTTTATGCAGTCACACCCAGGGGCGTGCCCCAGTACAAGGTGCATCCCACCTGGGCCAGAGTTGAGCCAGCTACATGGAATGCCAAAAATCCTTACAGTGACCCATGATTTTAATCCCAGCACTTGGGAGGCAGAGGCAGGCAGATCTCTACAAGTTTGAGGTAGTTCCACAACAGAGCAAGTTCCACAACAGCCAAGGCTACACAGAGAAACCTTGTCTAGAAAAACCAAAATAACAAAAAAGTTACCTTGTTTGAATCTCACATTCAAAAATCCTATGACGGAGTTAAGAGAATGAAGACCTACTAACCACAGTAAAATGGGGTCTGAGGTGACATCTTCAGGCACCCAGGGTTTGAAAATGTCCTCTGAATAGGCATGATGGCATATATCTGTTATTCCTGGGATCAGAAATTCAAAGTCATCCTTGACTACACAGTAAACTCCAGGCCTGCTGGAGTTATAGAAAACTGTTACCTTCAAAAACAAATGCAGGAGCTGTAACTTAGTTGGTAGAGTACTAGCCTTGAATGCATAAACCCTCAGGTTTGATCCCCAGCACCACATAAACTGGGCATGGTGGCACATAATCGTAATTCCAGCACCTGGGAGGTAGAAGCAAGGGATTTGTAGCTCAAGATCATCCTCAGCTCCACAGCAAGTTCAAGGCCAGCCTATGCTATAGGAGACCTTGTCTTTTTTAAAAAATAATATTTATTTTTATTTTATGTGAATTGGTGTTTTGCCTACATCTGTAACTATTTAAGGATGTCAGATCTTGGGATTACAGACAGTTGTTAGCTGCCATGTGGATGCTGGGAATCGAACTCACGTCTCTGGAAGAACAGCCAATGCTCTTAACTGCTGCGCCATCTCTCCAGCCCCAGGAGACCTTGTCTTAAACAAAACCCCCCAAAACCCAAACAAAAGCAAAAAAAGGGACAAAAGTGTCTTCCATCAGTTATCCAGTGTTTTATAGGGCAAATGCGTTCAGCGGAGATGAGGGGGCAGTGGTGAGAGGCCCATCTCTTGCCCTCCTACATAGGACTAAGATAAAGGGTACTGATAGTCCTTCATTCCCTCAGTCATTTCAGCCATAATTTCCACTGAGGGAGGACATCCACTGAAGTATCAAGTTGGTTCTGTTGACCTAAGGGCTTGGGGATGGCTTAGGATACTGGGTAAAGTTTGAATATAGACCATTCCATTGGTAACTTCTGTTAGACAATCTGGACATAGACTGTGATTCATGTTGGTATCTGCAAATTTAAAACTCATTTGTCCAAATAAGGAACATTTATTCTGCATCTAACAAGTTGGAGCCTGCCAGAGTATCTAACATATGGGCTGCTCACTAGCCGTCTCTGTGCATCTGTCAGGGCTGTCAGGGAGGGGAAGCCAGATCAGCCTTGACTGGCCTCACCACTGGCTAGCACAATTCCTAACACAGCTGTTCTGGGAAAGGGCACAAGGCCTAAGCCAGTCTCAACTCCCCCAGCCAACCCTCAACCTGCTTTATACTGACATGTGTGCCTGTGTGTGTCCATCGGCCAGTGGTTGACACCGGGAGCTTCCCTCAGATCTCTTCCCCTTATTTTTTGACAGTCTCACTGAACTTGGGCTTTGTCAACTTGGTTGGATTGTTTGGCCACTGCACCTTCGAGACTGACTCATCCTGTTATGCTTGGGATCACAGATGAACTATTTACCTGGCTTTTATATTAGTGCTGGAGAGCCAAACTCAGGTCCTTATGTTTATCCACTGAGCCATCTTCCCTGCCCCTCAGACCTGCTTTTTACATTTATTTTTATTTTGTGTGCATGAGTCTTTTGTATATATGCTATGTATGTGCACCATGGGTATGGCTAGTGCCCTCAGAGACCCCCCCCCACACACACAAAAAAAAGGCACAGGATCCTCAGGAACTGGAATTACTGATGGTTGTTAGCTTTTATGTGGGTGCTGAAAATTGAGTCTGGGTCTTCTGGGGGGGGTAACAAGTGCTAATAAGCCATCTCTCTAGCCTCTCAAACCTGTTTTTTTTTTTTTTTAAAGCAGAGTGGGGGGCAACTTGACAGGTCACTTTTCTTTTGGTTTGTCAAAACAGGGTTTCTTGGTGTAGCCCTCAGTGGGCCAGGTTGGTCTTGAACTCTTGAGATCTGAGAATTGCTCCTGGAACCACTGAGGTAGGGGATCAGTCAGAATGCCTGCCAAGCCCCAATGGGACATAGGGAAAGTTTGCTACCTAGAAGGCTCATCACCACACAACAGTACCAGGGTGGGAATGTTCAGTAAATGCCTGCTGGAATTTAGTGCTTGGGTGATTTATCTCCCTCAGTACAACACTGTGAAGAGACAGAGCAGAATACTCATTCCTAGCAACTTTTTGAATCTAAGGACTGTAAGCAAAAAGGTTGGAAGCAGGAAGAAGACCACAATGTCTGTCTGGAAGATGCTCTCCTTAGTTCCTCAGCCTCCCTGACTCCCCAGAGCCAGGCAACATCTAAAGTGAAGTAGGCAGCAGTGGCAGAGCTTCACGTGAGCTGACGACCACCCTGCTAGCCCAGGCTGAAGATGTCTGAGGGACCTCAGCAGCACACTTTTTCAGCAGAATCTCAAGATGCTGCCCTGGCTGGGGAGGCCCCAGGACAGCCTGTGTGTCCTTGACTTCATTTCCCTGCAAAAAGACACTTTTATATTCAGAGGTCCCTCTGTCCTGACTCTCTTCTTTTCCCAATAGAAATTCCTCAACACTCACAACATGGCTGCAGGAGCCAAATGTACTGAGAGGTTGTTCAGTGTGCTGTGAAGCCACATGATGTGTGCGGTCTGGCCAGTTCCCTGATGACTTCAGGCAACTTTCCTCCTATGGAAAATGGGGCAGTGCTGAAGCTGTGTGCATGTGTGTGTGCAAGTATGTATGTATGTGTCAGAGAGGGTATACTGGGGCACCACTAAGGATTTGGTGACACCAGGTGCTTCTCGTCTGTTGTTGATCTATCACCTTCATATTTAAATCCCTTCTGTCTGCTCAGTTCTCTGTGTTACAAACTATATCAATCATGTCTTACCAAGATACCTAAGTACTTTTAGCTCTCATGAGGAACTGATACCAAAAGGCAGAACACTATTCTCTCTAGAGTGTGCTAGACCATTCTACCATGCTCTGCCTTGCCAGACCACACCAATCAAGCTACACACATTCAGACACCTTGTCACACTAACCACAGGTAGCACAGTATCTGGACAGCCTGTCACATGGTCTTCCCAGTCCGGAGTGGTACCCTGGCTCCACTTCTCTCCAAAGATGTCTCTGGTCCTCCTGTGATACTGACCATTTAGCTAACCAGTTGCCTAGCACAGTTCTTATGGCAGACAGACTCTGGCTAAATGCTGGCCAGGGCCTCAGTGTACTTCTTCCTCCTTAGCTCCAACTGTGTACAGCACACTCAGGTTACTTCTTAATGTGTCCCTGTAAGCCCTAGAGGCCTTATGCACAATTCTTAATTAGAGCACTGTGTTCCTCAAAAATAGGTGAGCAGAGTACAGAAAAGAGGCCTGTTTTATTATTTGACCTCATACTGCTTTAGGGCAGCCTGTACCCATCCCATACTGCCTAATTAAAAGGTTCCAGATACTCTGGAATTGACACACCCATCTGGGACACAGAGAAGACAAATGACTGATGGGTCAGGGCAAAGACAGAAGGACAGAGAACTCAACTCCTAAGACAGTCTCTGTTCCACAGGTCAGCCATAGTAAGTGCACTTAGATGCCTCCTTAGTCAACAGGGCCACTGCGAGGGCCCCGCAGAGCACCGGACCACCACATCAACAAAGGGAGCCAAACTGTCCTCAAGTACCATCTCATTCTTCACAGTCCCTCAAACATTTCTTTAACAATTCCTAAATAAAGGGCACTGTCTCTTGTGGGAGCTAGATTCCACTAAATGTGGATTCAAGGAGCTAGATAAAATACATTTTCACACATTTTTATAAACGGATAAACAGTGTCTGCCATGGTTCAAACAAACTGTCAGAAAAGAGGATCTTTTTGGGGTGGGGATGGGGGTGGTCAGTGCTGGGGACTGAACCAAGGGTCCACTGAGGAAGGCCAGGCATTTGTCAAGGTGACTTTATCCTTTGAAAGTAAGGTAGGCAGGGTATCAGGATAGCTAACGATGTGGCTGTGAAAACAACGTCCTCTATGAACTCTGGTGGGCTCACAAAGGAGTACATACTGAGCAGGAGGAGAAACTCCCAGGTAGCCCAGGTCTGCCTCAGATGCCCCATGTGTACCCCTCTGTGGAGTTTCCTATCTCCATGCAGCAGCCACTGCACTCAGCCCACAGGGTGTGGCAGGGCTAAAAAGATTCCTGGCATCTCTGCCTGGTTTATGCCTGTGAGAAAGTCACTTGTTTAGAGAAGAGCCATGTGCAGTTCAGGCAGCCTGGCTTGTTGGTGGTTCCTGTCCCCACAGTGAGAAGTGAAGCGTGTGTTTTCCCAGCTGTTAAAACAGATGTGAAGCTTAGTGAGCGCAGAGGGCGTCCTTCCTAACAGGCACCACTCTCCTAGACTTCTGCAGGCCTGAGATTGGCGGGTGAGAGGCAGATCACCTTCTTCTGGCTCAGCCTGAAGCACTTCAAAATCCTTCAGAACACAATTCTGCAGCTCTCGGATAACATTAAATGATGTTTTCAGGCCGGGCAGTGGTGGCACATGCCTTTAAATCCCAACACTTGGGAGGCAAAGGCAGGCAGATCTCTATGAGTTCGAGGCCAGTCTGGTCTAGACCGTGAGTTCCAGGACAGCCAGGGCTACACAGAGAAACCCTGTCTCAAAAAACAAAATGAAGAAACAAACTGAAAACATTTATTTATTTATTTATTTATTTATTCATTCATTCATTTATTCATTTATTGACAAACCAGGCTAGCCTTGAACTCACAGAGGCCATCTCTGCCTCCCGAGTGCTGGGATAAAAGGTGTGCATCACTACTGTCCAGCAAAAAAAGTTTCATTATGAAAAACTGGAAATTCATATCCAGTTCAGAATAGCTCAGCAACTGCCAACACATGGCCATCTGCCATCATCTCCTACCTCCCTACTCTCCTGGGACAGCCTTAAAAAAAATAAACAGAAAAGGCTGTTTATGACAAAGGCTGGCTGTGCTGGGCACACTGCTCCCAGTCTCCTCCCTTTTAGCCTATCTTTGCGATAGAGGCTGGAAATGGTGCATGCACACATGTGCAGCCTCCCCTGCAGCCAGAGTGCTGGGTGACCCAGGTCTAATTTGAGGCCACTTTAAGTCTTATCAATGCTGACACACACTGGTACACTCACTTGTATGTGCACACATACTAGAGTCAGCCAAGGACGTACTTCATCAACACACCATGTGAATCAGTAGAGAAGGCTTTAAATTGTGTGAGATGGAATGCTGGGGTATAAAGAACTGCAAGAACAGCCCAGAGTAGTCACCCCAGTGTAGTGGGTGACACGTCAGACAGTACCACAGGTAAACCCTACTTTTATAGGTCTGGAGGTCCTGCCCTAATGGGGTGCTAGCTGGTTCAGGTTAAAGACTTCCTCTATCACCCCAAGTCCCAGTAGAGACCATCTGTTCTGATGCCAGCTTAAAATGCTCTCTTGCCATCTATACAGTCCTTTGCAGATGGATGTAACAGACAATGAGTCAAATGTAGCTTATAAACTCCCTTCCCAGGTAATGAGATGCTAGCCATCTGGTGCCAAAATTCAATTTGGTTGCTACAAACTGCCCACACACCTCAGGCCTAGAAGGGGAAGCCTACTGCAACCTAGTGGTTTTCCTTGTCCTTAGGATGGCATCAGCTCACTTCAGCCCTCTGAGACCGTGATGTGACTTACACTATCCACAGAAAACAGACCTGTGGTCAAGGTCACAGAACTGTGTCTGAGCAGGAAACAAAATGTAGTCTTTGAAACCCACTTTCTCTGCATTCCCATGCCCCAGGAGGACCTGACAAGATTTAGTGCTGTATTGGCACGGGTGGTTTGTCATTTATTCTCCTCTTCCATGCTTCCTAGGCAGGAAGTTTGCGTTTGGAATTTCTCTAAGGAGTATAAAGAACAATAGTTCTTTAGAATACTTCCCACCCCCCACTTTTGAGACAAGATTCACTCTATAGCCGAGGCTGACCTGGAACTATATATAGCCCAGGTTGGCCTCAAATTTGTAGCAATTCTTTCTCAGTCACCCAAGTAATAGGATTCTAGGTGTCTGTCAGCACTACTGACAAAAACTAAAGAATTACTGGGGTAGAAAATATATCCAAAGTAGATTTTTTTTTCTTTTAAAGAGAAAAAAGGAAGTCGAAAAAAAACAAAAAAAAACCCACTCAGCATTAATGTCCACCAATGTCCCACCTTACACATGAGAATTTCACACAAGAGAGATGCTGAGTCAACTGAGAACAGATGCCGAGACTCAGAATCTGCCCAGGGAGCCCCTTAGAGGTCTCTGGGAAGCCTGACCTCAGAGAGGCCTGTGGCTCACAAAACTCCCACCACCAAGGAGCTCTAAGCGGTGCTAACTGGGCCTGGGCTGGATGTCATGTCTTCACTTTCACCAACCTCACAGAGGGCTTCATGTGTTTATTTAAAGATAAATTTTAAAAAGTAAAATGAATGAAACCAACTGAGATTAAGATACATAAACCAAACTGCAAAGTAGAAAAAGAGGCTTGCTGGGAACACGATGAGGAACACTGGAAATAGTTCACAGACACAGAAAGCTCACATTGTCAATAGATTAAGCTGCTACCAACTCTCCTCAGAATGTCAAGGTTTCATTTTGCTCAACCTGAGATCTCGCTCAATTTCAAACTGCCTGTGGTCCACTCGATCCAGAAAAGCTTTCCGTTCAATGTACCTGGGAGAAGACAAAAACAGTGTTAGTAAAATGGGGTAGAAAGGCCTCTGCTCTCCCTCACAGTCCCACCCCTGAGGACAGGCTGCAGTAAGAGAGCCAGCCGGCCAGATGAGCACCTGGCCTTATCACTAAGTCCACACCACTCCCATTTCACCTACGTGAGGACAATTCTGTTCAGACATGACTGAAACTAAAATGGAAAAGAATGAGCTAATCCCTTTTTTTGTTTTGTTTTGAGACTGGATCTCACTACATAGACAAGATTGGCCTTGAACCCATCACAGAGATCCACCTGCCTCTGCCTCCTCAGTGCTGGCATGAAAGGTATGCGCCACCAAGCCAGGAGCTAACTGGTCCAAGTCTGCATCTTTCTGAGCTTCACAATTGTCTACAGCAATAGGATGACACTATATTTTCTGGTATGTTGAGTTGGCAGGTAAGAGAAAGATATATTCTTTTTTTCTTTTTGGTTTCTCAAGACAGGGTTTGTTTCTCTGTGTTCTGGAGACCAGGCTGGCTTCAAACTTACTCAGATCTGCCGGCCTTTGCCTCCCAAGCACAAAGATTAAAGCCATGCATCACCAATGCTAGACAAAGATACATTCTTTCTAAAAGATTTATTTTGTGATTGTATGTATGTGTTTATGTAGGTGGGCATGTGTGGAGGTCAGAGGACTAACTTGCAGGGGTTGCTTCTCTCCTTCTATCACGTGGGTCCTGGGGACTGAACTCAGGCCGTCAGGCTTGGCACAGGCACCTTTGACCCACTGACTGAGCCATCTCTCTAGGCCAAAGCTATGTCTGTGTAAATCTCAAAACAAACATGTACTCCTGAAAATGGAAGAAAACCGACCACAATGGACCCTTTGCCAAGGTTTGCAAAGCCAGTTCCTCTGCCCTCAGCTTTCCTAGGTATCTTCTCCTTAGTCTGGGGCCAGGCTGCCTCTGTGGCATAAAGGAAGAGGCCCTTTCCTGAATGTTTCTAGCAATGAGACCAAACACCTCTGCACCCACAGTCACACATAGGGTCAAGGTCAAAGAGGTCTCCCTCAGTCTTCTCAGACAGGGTGGGAGGGAGACCAGCCTACACTGGCAGGCACTAGTCAGGAGGGAGCCTGGCTGCTTAATGAGACCCAGCTGCATTTTAATGTATCTTTTCTTGCCGTGAAGTGTGCCACAATTTGCTTGAAGGGAGGAACTCTCTGCTGTTAATTAATCTATTGAGGGAGAAAAATTGCCATTAAAAATGGGAGATATAATTGAATCTCTGCACTAATTTTTCTTTGTTGCACTGTGGGAAATGTGCATCTGTCACTACAAGGTTATTACATTCATGGTGAGAATGTGACCAGGTCCAGGAACCTGTATTCTTCGCTGAGTTCAGGTCTTGAACAAGCCACATAAATTTAGCAATCTCAGTTTCCTAACATATTCAAATAGGGAGGGGACAACAAAGATCGATCGATCTATCTATCTATCTATCTATCTATCTATCTATCTATCTATCTATCTATCTATCTATCTCTATCCACCTGTCCGTCTGTCTGTCTATCCTAGCCTGGGCCAGAAACCACTCCTGCATTTTTATTCTTTTGGAGACATATTTCAGAATGGCTTGCTATACATAGCCCAGGATGACCTTAAGCTTCTGCCTTTACCTACCTAGTGGCTAAGATGACAAGTAGGAACCACTATGCCTATCTTACGTGATGTCAGGACTTTGTACACACTGGGCAAACACTATACCCATTGAACCATATCCCTGGATCCTGAAATACTGTGTTAACAAATTGACAAACAAACAAAAACAAAAATAAAAAACCCAAACCAAAAAAACCTTACATCCTTCCCCCTTAACAACAAAAAAAAAGCTACAGCAAGATGATCCTCCCTCCTGAGATGGAGCGCTGTGAGGAGTAATGAAATGATGTATTAATAATGCTCAGCAGCATGGAGTGAGCCCCCAGAAGGGAGGAGCTAGTAATGGCACCATGCTTTAGGGAGCGGCTTCCATTAGGGTCCTGAGGAGAGCAGATGGCCCAAGTTGTGATGTGTGCTGTCTGAAGCTAGCAACCATCACCTTGTCTGGATCAGCAAATTAGGCTGGTGTCAACACTGTCAATGAGGCCAGACTAGCTGGAACACATGGAAGGGCTGTGCTTAGCTCTGGCACAAGTCCCCTGGGTCAGAGTTGTCAGATTTAGTAAGTAGGAATAAAGGAGACCTGGTTAGATCTGAAATTCAGATTTCCTGGCAGAAAGAGCAGTGGCAGATACCGTATGCTCCTTCTGACAAAGGCAGAGAATGGGAACCTGGGTGAGGAGATGTGGACACAATCAAACAACTCACACTGCAACAGCTCGAGGTCCTCAGCCAGGGCTGCCTCACCTCCTGCAATCAGCTGGCTCCTGTCCCTGACTGTCCTGGATCTGGAGAAGTAGACATATAGGAATCCAGGACTTGGTGGCAGGCATACTAACTGCCCCTTGGAAGAGCCAGCAGAAGAGTGGGGAACACAGGCCAAGAAGGTACCTGTGCGAGCCTCATATGTGGGTGTTTCAGGACAGAGCTCTCAATGTGCTGGGAGATCAGGAAGAAGGAAGTGACGACTCTTACTGTGAGATGCTCACTGAGCATGGATAAGGGCTTGTAGGTTCACTCACACTGAATGTGTCCACATGACCTGGAGATTACTGAGAGTAAAGCCCAGAATAGATGCTAACAGGGCAAAGCTGAGGCCAAAAGAAGCCTCAGATAGCAACAGGGCACGTGTACAGATGCAGCTTTGTTCTCAAGGGCAGCCCAGGCAAAGGCCAGCAAAGTAGTTCTGGCTTGTTTATTCTCCTGTTCATGGCCACTGGCAGCTGCTAAGAGGATCCTGTGATAGCTTGACTTACAGCCAAGAGCTGACCTTGCTGATGTGCAGAGGCTGACATGGCACTGTGGATGAGAATGACTTCAATTCTACTATCTGTACTTTTGGGAAAGGTATTGGTATTTAATTTTTGGCTTTTGGTGTTCGTTTTTTTCTTTTCTGTAAAACAGGAATTAAAATGTAATGTCCCTATGTGGATGCAATGAAACTCAAGAAGTGTCAAGAAGTGTTTTGTAAGAGACAGCTATGCAAGCTGTTCGGGAGTTTAGGTTCTTGCTTCTCATTAATTTGACCACAGCCATAACCTGCAAGGCTTTAGACCAGGACATCTGGAATAGAGGTGGAGACTGGAAATGCTCCTGAAGGACAGCCTCGAAGGCCACCTGAGGGTTTACCTACTTCTACAGGGCTGCAGGGGCTTTCAGGAACTTTAACTGGGCCACAGTTCCAGAAGAGATCTGCTGGCTGACAAGTGCAATGGCAAGTGCGATTCTTGCTGTCTTTGGTCTTGCTGCTTTTCTGACCTGAAGGAGCCTGACCCCACTGGGAAGCCTAGGGCTGTGAGGGTGTATCACCCTCTCCCACTACTATGGTCTTTTATGGCCTGGTTAAGCAGCAGCAAATTCTATTTATTTATTTATTTAATTTATTCCTTCCTTCCTTCATTCATTCCATCTACCCATCCATCCATCCATCCATCCATCCATCCATCCATCCATCCATAAAATATAGGCTCTCTCTGTGTAGATCTGGCTGTCCTGAACTCATCCTGTAGACCAGGCTGGCCTTGAACTCATGGAGATCAGCCTGCCTCTGCCTCACTAGTGCTAAGATTATATATAGGTGTGCGTCACTATGCCTGACAAAGCAAATAGATCTTTATTATCACTAACAAAGTATGCTAATAACATTAAGAACTTAGATGATTTTCCAGTTTTTCCTTCCAGAAAAATTTATACACAATAGGCTCTGATATCTTTGGGATCTTTCAACTCAAATTACTTTTCTGCCACAATTATCTTGAAACTCGGGACACTGGGTTGGGAAGCGTAGGGAGCACTATCAAGGAAGATGCCAGTACCTCCTGTCAGACAACCCAGTCTGGAAGAGGTCAAAGGGTGCTGGCTTGCAAAAGCTCTGTCCTGCCCGTTGCTAAGGAAAAGGGCTCACCCGGAAGACACAGGGTGAGAGGATGCTCTGGGGCTGGTGCTCTGTTACTGGGGTTGCCGTGCTGGCTCCCTGTGCACATCTGATGCAGCACAGCAATAATAAACTTGAGCTCTTGATGGGTAACAGAAGCACTCAGACTCAGCATGTTCCTGGGGTCGTCCTAACAGGACAGAATTCCTCTGCTCTGGGAATGCCACCAAAAGATGCAAACTGGCAGGCCCAGGCATGGCCCCAGTGTCAGCAATGATAATCCCTTTCCCCCCTCTGCTTTCTTCTCATATTACTTCAAAGCTTAGATGGTCCTAGGAAACAAACTCCTGGAAATTCTGGTAGTGGCTTCTTTGGAAAATAGAAAGTATTCTCCAAATCACCAAACAGCTGGTTTCCAATCACTACATTTTGACCTTCAGCTTAACTGGATAGACAGAGAGCAGCAGCCAAGACCAAGCCCGTGTTTCTCTTCACTGTGCATTTTATACATGGATTCTTTCCCCTCCATCTGGGGCTCCTGCCTTAGCATCATTATTTGGAAAGTTGTGCTGATGTTATCCACCCTCAGGAAATCTGTGATTAGTTAGCAAAGTTGGAAGGAGCCATGTTCAACACCTGAACGAAGTCTGCTCACACCCAGACTGTCTCTGGGATAGCACTTCAAGCACTCTGCTGGCTGAAAATGCTGCTGCACAAAAACCTATTCGATGTATTATGCTGCACTTTTCCGGGTCGTTAGTTCTGATCCTACTAGACTGACAAACAAAGCCATGGGCATCTGCTAGCTTGCATGTCAGGCACTTAGACACTGGAATGGTTTGGTATCTGTTCTAGGGGCCTTCTGCACACTAACAAAACATGACAACATCAGTCACTCAGTACCGCAGAGAAACAGGGTGATGCGACCAAGGTGATGGAGCTATTCCAGTGTGGCATTTGAGCTGACAAATCAGAGCCTTGTAGGTGAGGTACATTACGAAGGGAGGGGCACTGAGACTGGGCTGCAGCAAGCAGCTGGAGAAGTGAACAGAGGTGGCAGGAAAGGCCCTTTTGTTTTGTGTCACTGGCAGAGAATGGTGGCTAGGTCTTAGATCTAGTGTTTTCTTGGGAAGGAAGAAGGAAACAGCTGCCCAGGGCCCATACTCCCAGGCTGAAGGATTTGGGAAGGCAGAAAAGCCAGCCTGGACGACTTGGAGACGCTCCAAGCTCTACCCCATCACTGTGGAAAAATATTCCTAAACAGCTGACTAGGACTTACATGGATAAAGCATCTAGCTTTCCAGTAAGGTCTGTGTCTGAGAGTGGTCAGTTAATAGCAAGTGGGAGAAAAGAAATGTAAGCAGAAGCTGGAGCAAGGCCAGCATTTTGCCTGTACGCTTCTTTACCCTAACACTCTGAGAGGCATCTCAGTTACATGATTTCCCATTTTCTGAAAAGTCTTTACTAGGTAGACATGTTTAATTTTTTTAAAAATTATTTTCTGGGGGGCTGGAGAGATGGCTCAGTGGTTAAGAGCACCGTCTGCTCTTCCAGAGGACCCAGGTTCGATCCCCAGCACCCACATGGCAGCTAACAACTGTCTGTAGTTCCAGTTCCAGGCAAAACACCAAGGCAAAAATAAATAAATAAATAAATAAATAAATAAATAAATAAATAAATAAATAAAAATTTTTAAAAAATTAAATAAATAATAAAGTTTTTTTTTTTAATTATTTTCTGTATATAAGTGTTCTACCCAAATATGTACCTGTGCACCATATGTATGCCTGATGCCAATGGAGACCAGGGGTAAGCAAGCTCATAATCTTTCTTTAAAAGTTTAAAATAACAGCCTAGGTGCTGGAAAGATGGTCCAGCCGTTAAGAGCACCGGCTGGTCTTTTAGAAGACCTGGGTTCAATTCCCAGTACCCACAAAGCAGCTCACAACTGTCTATAACTTCAGTTCTAAGGTATCGGACACCCTTACGTAGACATACATGCAGGCAAAACCAATGTACATAAAATAAAAATAAATGATTATTTTTAAAAAAGTTTAAAATATACTAGATAGCTTCCAGATTGATTTCAATAATGGTGAGACATATTTAGAAATATTTCCAGGGCCAGTGAGATGGCTCAGTGTATAAAGGAGGTTGCTGCCAAACTTGATCTGATCCCTGGGACCCCACCATCAAAGGAGAGAATTGAAACCTATCATGGGTCCACCTCTTCACAGGTAAATATAACAGAAACAAACAAACAACAAAAGTGCTCCTAGTTGGCTCAAACAATGCTAAGGTCTCATTTTGAAGTATTACCCCAAGATCTAGGTGTGGTGTACAAGCCCATAATCTCACTTAGCACTAGGGAGGCTGAGGCAGGAGGCTTGTGCAGGCTAGCTTAGGTTACATAGTAAAGCCCTATCTCAAGAAAAAGAAAAACAATGCCCCTACCCCTACTTGTTTTTAATTATAATTTAGGGTATATTTTATTTATTTTATTGA
The DNA here is from genome assembly GCA_004025045.1 of Sigmodon hispidus. NCBI lineage: Eukaryota > Metazoa > Chordata > Mammalia > Rodentia > Cricetidae > Sigmodon > Sigmodon hispidus. The sequence goes on from PVIH01001895.1 coordinate 77,771, forward strand.
CTAGCTTGAAACTCACTATGTAGACCATGCTGGCCTCAAACTCAGAGATCTATCTGTTCCTGGGTGATGACTGAAAGAAAATGGCCCTCATAGGGAGTGGCACTATTAGGAGGTGTGGCTTTGTTGGAGGAAGTGTGTCACTGTGTGTGTGTCACTGTGTGTGTGTGTGTGTGTGTGTGCGCGCGCGCGCGCGCGCATGCATGAAGGACAGACTTTGAGGTCTCATATGTTTAAACTATGCCCAGTCTGACACACAGTTGCTTCTGCTGCCTGCAGATCAAGATGTAGGATCTCATCTTCTTCTCCAGCACCATGTCTGCCTGCATGCTGTCACTGCCACCCACCAGAAAGATACTGGACTAAACTTCTCAACTGTAAGCCATCGCCAATTAATGATTAAAGTTTTCCTTTATAAATGTTGCTGTGGTCATGGTGTCTCTTCACAGCAATAGAAACCCTAAGACACCCTGTCTCCCAAGTACTGGGATTAAAGGCTAATTTAGGCTAATTAATAACCTGAATGACATGAGTCATGTGTCTTCATGTGAAGAGTGGCTATGTTGGAGGAGCAGCAGGAGGCAACTGACTTCAGGAGATTGGCCGACCAGAATGCAAGGCACTGATGAGTGAATCTTGGACAGGCAAGGCCCTGAGGGGTTTGGCTCCAGAATGTCTCTTGATACTCCCGTGCCTTTACCTGGAATGGTGGCAATAGGTTTGGGGGGAATCCCCACTGCCTTTAATGTAGTATGATTAGCTCATGAAAATATCCTGTTTTACTGTACATTTTTACCTGTGGATTAATAAAAGATGAGTTCCTCTTAAGCTGTGTTTTTAAAGTGTTGCCCTTGCTCCTAACAAAACAGGAGTATTGGAGGGATAGAAACTAAGAACAAGTAAATGTCAGGAAGCTAGGACCTCAAAGTTTTTCTTGAGGAGCTGTATAGACTCACTAAGGTCAGGGAACGAAAACAATGGCAGCCTGGCTATTGCAGGTTGATGTTCCTTTCATGCTAGGAAGAGTTGGTGATCAAAGATGATGATTAATTCCTTGTACCCATTTCTGCCCTCAGCTTCCTGATATATATATTTTGATGGGGCTGGAGAGATGGCTCAGGGGCAAAGAGCACTGGTTGCTTTTCCAGAGGCCATGAGTTCAATTCTCAGCAACCACATGGTGCCTCTCAACCATCTATAATGAGATCTGATGCCTTCTTCTTGTGTGCAGACATACATTCAGATAGAGCACTGTATTCAAAATAAAATACATAAATCTTAAAAGGAAATGGGAAACATTTTTTTAACCTGTATTCATTGTAATCATTTACTTAAAAAATAGAATATAACCACACTGTAATTTTTATGTTGCATAAAAGATCCTGCTGGTATATAAATAAGCTATACGGGAAAGAAAATAAAAAAAAACAGAAGGGACAGAGGCAAAAAAAGAAATAAAGAGATTAGAGAGAGGATAGAAACATTATGAGGTGTGTGTGCTCGTTAGTCCCAGATAGTTAAGTTTTGCTCCACTCACTGGCCCCAGAGAATTATGTTTTACTGCCTCAGACAGAAAAGTCAAACTAAGTGATTAGTCTGCTGACTCTATGGCTGCCACTCATAGAAGCAGTCTTCAAAGTGCTTTATGCATATCACATCTGTGTAAGTAATATATACATTTTGCTTTATCTCAAGATCTACACAACCAGAATCCAGGTGTAAGATTATCCCAATTTTCCAGCAAAGGAGCTGAAATAACTGTTATCCTGAAAGAGATGATTTTACTGGTGAGGAGCAGGATTGCTGAGAAGCCCCGACTATAGAAATAGCCACTCAATACTTAGGGAATGGGGAGTGCTGAACTGAAGCCACGGGCTCTTCCTCCTTAAACTTCTCTTGCACTAAGCCCTAAATGAGCCACAGTTCTTTCTACTTACCAAAAAAACATACATGAAAGTCAGGTGTGGTGGCTCTTGCCTGTGATCTCAAACTTGGAGGACTGAGGCAGAAGGATTGCCATGATTGTGAGGCTGGACTAAGTTATAGAGTGAGATCCTTTCTCAGTATGCCCACAGGAAAACAAAGCAAAATAAACACTAACAAGAAAAAGGTCATTTTTTGTTTATGGATTTCCTCTTTGTATTCCAGAGTGAACAGGAAATGGTACAGCAATGGCCTCCCATGGATCATAAAGGCTACAGCAAATGGTCAGACCATGCCCTGGACTACAGTAATATGGCTGAAAAAAATAATACCAACCACTCATGATAATGTGACAGTATCCTGGTACTACACTGGCTTTCTCTGCATTTGAAGCACTTGATTCTCAGAAGGCCAGATGATTCACATTAGGACAAGACAACCGACATGAGCCAGACTAGCCTTGTGAATAAACCAGGCCACTTACAGTTCACCGAGATTTAATTTAGCAAACTCAGTCCCCGCCCCTCATCTTAGAACAGAGCTTCACTAGTAACCAAAGCACTCCATTTTCAGGACAGTTTGAAACAAATCACTGCAGCGTTCTGGGGTTGCTGAGGAATGGAAGCACTCCTTACCCCTCCTTCCCTCGGTTGTGGATGGCCAGTTCTTCACCAATTCCTTCTTCCTCTTTGAAGCTCTCCCAGTCCAACTTGGACTTCTCAAGGGTGCTCATTTTCTGTTTTTTGGCTCCAATTTTCCCTAAAAGGCTGCTCATGCCACTTGATCTTTTTATCCTATGGAAAGAAAAAATGAATATAAGAACTCTGATCTCTAGATTAACAGGGCTTTTTGTTTGTTTGTTTTTTGATACAGGTTCCCTGGATTGGAGCCATTAGTCTCAACAGAAGTCATGCTTAAACCTAGGACTTTTTTCTTTTCTATGTGGAAACCAGGCAGAACAGAATCCTAACATACCTTTCCTACATAACACAGATGACTGACTGCTCAACTGCACAGCTGACAGGAAGCCCTCAGCCCTTCAGACCTCTGTGTGCATGGCAAGTCTCTGCTTGCGGGGAGGGAGAATGGTGGGGTTCAGATGAGGCTTTTGCGTCACATGCCTAGGTTCAAATTCCAGCTCTGTTCCAATGACTCAAGGCTAGTTGTTCAAGTACATGTATCTTGGTTTCCCAATCTACACTGAATGCTTACTCATGGATGGTAGGGGACTGTCCGTGTAAAGGGCCAGAACAGCATCCGGCATAGGGGTCAAGGTGCAGTTGACTGTTGTCCACTGTGAATCACTGTCCTCATTTGTGTTCTGAAGCCCCAGGGGACTATTACACAGAGTGAGAACCAGTTTCCAGTACATACAAGCAAGAAGTTACAGCACTGTAATAGGGCCTTTTAAAGGCAATTGCCTTTTAGCTCCAGTAAACTGGGTTTTTCCTGGGAGGTGGAGAACATCCCAAAGCAGAGAATGTTCAGCCCGTGCTCTACTTCCTGGTGATGCTATCTATCATGGGCTGTGGGAGAAACCCCAAATGCCAAATTCAAGTCTCGGCAGGCCTACTGTTTCTAGTCAATGTTACATGCCTAAGATAAGGCAAACAGAAGGCAACTGGAGTTCATAAAAAGGTGATATGGGGGAAGAAACTATACAAAGAACATGGGTTTAAAAAAACTTTACTCTTTTGTGGGTGGGGGCAGGAATGTACAGATCAAAGGTCAACTTTCTGACATTGATTCTTTCCCTCTACCTTTATCGGGGCATCAATTCCAGGCTTGTAAACTTGGATTGTTAGGGTGCCAGGGCCTTTGCCCACCAAGTCACCTTGCCAGCCTGCTTTTGGTTTTATAAAATTAAAATGAATTCTCTGCTGGAAAAAAACCTGGAAGCTATTTTCTGCTTCACAGAGATAGTCAAGAGTTGAAATATGCAAGCAGTGCCTGCCAACATTGTAACGCTCACTCTCTCGGTGCTTCTCAGCACCCCCCCACCCCTCCCCACTTGCATTTGCCCTACTGTAGACAACCTCAGGTTTAATGCCAAAGGGAACTGTTTCTCAGCCAACCTATTATCATTCAAACCCAATATGAAACCACAAGCCATGGGCCATCTGTGCCCTAGGACAGGCCAACAGGTTAGTGCCCACACCAAAAACACAAGACTTGGGAGTGGTACAAGCATTCTTATTCTATTAACACTGGTCAAGAGGATGTCAGCTTCCCTGTCTAGTTCATTTCCCTACACACTGGGCTTATTCTTCATTTTATTTTATTTTTCTTAAGAAGTAGAAAAAAATGTCAAGTATTTTATATCAAGTAAAAATAAAATACAACAGACATATATAAAAGCTATAGGCAAATAGAAACAAAACAACAAATCTCAGTAAGTACTTTTTCCGAACACTCTTCTTTAAAAAAAAAAAGAAATGGTTAACAAAAATGTTATTCAAACACAAATAACTGGCAAAAGGTTTGCAAATAACTACTGATGAGCAATTAATGTATTTGTTCTACAACTGATATCAAAATAACTATGTGGATGGAGGCAGGAAAGAATGGAAAGGCAAAGTGGTCTGATATCATGCGAAGTAAATTGTCAATGTCTTGTCCATATCCAGAAACACAGGATAACTAACAATAGTAAATCTAGTAGGAAGCAGAGGTAAAAACAACAGAAGCAGGATGCAGAGATGCTCGGGCGTACTTGCTTCTCCAGTAGAGGGCCAGAGTTCAGTTCCTAGCACTGAAGTCAGAAGGGTCACAACCCCTCTTGCCATGTTGAAAAGCCAATAGGGGCAGAACCATCAGCAAGGGATCCTAGCTATACAGTTTAGCAATTTGAAAACTCTCCTGCTTAAAAAATTATTAAAGATACACAATAAAACAGACTCCTATAGAGAAAATCTCTAAAGGGGTTACAAGGTGTAAAATGTATGTAGGCTTGGTAGAGAGAAGAAAAAGGGTAGAGAAACTCCTTAAAAAAGAGAAAGAATAATAAAAATATAATGGCCATGTAAAGATGAAAAATATACAAAAAGTCTGGATTATATATATTATTGTGTTTTCTTTTAATCTTTTAAAAATATTTATTTATGGGGGCTAGAGAGATGGCTCAGCGGTTAAGAGCACCGTCTGCTCTTCCAGAGGACGCGGGTTCGATTCCCAGCACCCACATGGCAGCTAACAACTGTCTGTAGTTCCAGTTCCAGGCAAACACCAAGGCAAATAAATAAATAAATAAATAAATAAATAAATAAATAAATAATAAAGTTTTTTTTTTTAAAAAAATTTATTTATTTACTATATATACATTGTACAGAAGAGGGCACCAAATCTCATATTATTGTGCTTTCTTTCAATTTTAAAAAAAAATTTATTTATTTATTCATTTATTAATTATGGATGTGGTGTACAGAAGAGGGCACCAGATCTCACTATAGATAGTTGTAAACCACCATGTGGTTGCTGAGAATTGAACTCAGGACCTCCTGAAGAACAACAGTCAGTGCTCCCAACCTCTGAGCCATCTCTCCAGCCCCTTGTTTTAATTTTCTAACTGTTAATAAGCTAACTTCAGAAAGACATTGTAAAGGCTGCTAAGTTAAACCAACATATATATTTTAAAAGTATTCTGACTTTAAATTTGGGTCTAAGAATATGTTTCTTTGGAAAAGAGATTCTACTTTTGTTTCCATAGAATATGAGAACCTGTGGATTGCTTCCAGGCTAATATGGTTTGATTAACAAAGACCCCCCTGAAGGCAACTGGCTAAGATGATGCAGCCTTATCCATTACTAACGTCAAAATGTAACCAGGATTCTGAATTTTCAAAGACTCCCTCAAAGATTACCAGCATCCCTAATCAGCAGGAAGCAGCCTAGAAAACTACACCTACATCCACCAAAATAGATTAAAGATGTTTTATCTTTGTTTATAGGGCTTAGTTAATGGTCATAGTCAATTTCTTTCCAGAGAAAAATGGGGGATATGATATAGAAACGATAAAAAAGATAATTATTGAATTTACTTTGATCCAGAAACAACTATTAATCTCAAAATACTTTATATTGGTATGAATTTTGGTTTATTGATACAAATTTAAGGTCAATTTTGCTAAAATTATAATGTATAATTAAGAAATTCAAGTTAATCATCTATGATAATCAAACTTACTGTCATGTTAGGTTTTTAGATATACAAAGTTACATTGCAATTAGATAGGTAATCTTCAAATACCTTAAAGACCTACAGAATATGGCATTTAAATTATTTTAAGAACTTACACTTTGTGGTGAGACATGTCTGCTCCTGGGAGCACCAATCTACTTCAAGAGGATGATGTGCATCAAAGAAACTCTTTGTGGAGTTTACTTTTTTTGTGGTAAAAGTTAGTCACCAGGCAAGAAACTACTCTTGCCTCAACTGTTTGGCAGTATGCTGTATGAAATGGACATGCAGGACCCATAGGAAAGTGACCTCTGGAACTATAACCTAAATGGTCCTTCGGGTTTCTGCTTCACAGAGAAAACTGCCAGACATTCTACAGAGCATGGTGAAATGACTGACAAACCTTGCCAAGATGGATGGAGCAGTCCTTCAAATTTCTTGTTTCACTAAAAAGTCTGCCAGAGACTCTAGGCTGAAGATAGATGCCTCAATGTTACAAAGGGACTTTGGGCGACTGTCCAGGGAGCCCAATGTCTCTGTCATTTCTAGAATCTGGAGGTTGCTTGCAATGCACTTCCTGTTTATTCAGGTAATGTTAATCTTCCTGTGGTCTTTGAGAGCGGAAGATTAGATAGTCATAATTATAGTTTTCCTTAGCTATAATAAAAAGTAAATTAGATATGAAACTTTAGACTCACAAAAATAGGGTAGATTATCTTTAATTTTACTAAATGCAAATAGATTGCATGTTGTAACTGTAGTTCTTGCTTGAAAACTGTTTTGTTATATGTAATTTTGCTATGTTGAAATTGAAACCTTCCTTTTTGGTTAGACAAAAGTAATGTGGGAAATCTCTCTGTATGCTAAATATACTGTGTTACCATTTGTTAATAAAGAGGCTGTTTTGGCCTACGACAAGGGAGCTTAGAGGCAGGAGGAAAATCTGAGCATAGAAGAAGAAGGAGAAGGAGGACAGAGTCAAGAGAGACGCTGCAGGCTGCAGCCCAGGAGAACACAAGTAAAGTCTCAAACCACATGGCAAAACACAGATTAGTAGAAATGAGTTAAGTTGTAAGAGCTAGTTGGTAATATGCCTGAGCCATAGGCCAAAGAGTCTGCAATTAATATAAACTTTTGTGTGATTATTTGGGACTAAGCAGCTGTGGGTGGATCTAAACCTTGGAGCTGGGCTGGGCCAGAAATTTCTGGCCACAGACCTATGCCTTAGTCATTCCTTTTTCCTTGTTGAGACACGGTCTCACTTTGTAGCCCAGTTGGCTTGGAACTCAAGAGATCTACTTGCTTGTGCTAAGATTAAAGGCGTGAGCCACCACACTCTGCTGTCTTACTCACTCTGTCTTTCCCACAGTGAAGCAAAAGCTTACTCATGGCATAAGATTTTTAGACTTTTAACTGACCAAGTCCCCAATTTGACAGCAGTTACTCAAAAGTTAACTGTTACAGTTACTCAAAGGAGAAGAAAAAAGGTTTCCCCTCATAACAAAAAGACTCAATACTATGTTTGAACGGACAGAAAAATCAATTCTAAAAGTGGGCCAGCAAACAGAGGCCATGCCTGGAAGCATTAGTAACTGCTCCTCAGAGGTCAATCTATAGAGCTGGGCTCAAGTCTATACCTCTCACCCCAAAACTGGCAGAACCGCTAACGTGCAAATCATCTGCAGCAAGATTCTTTGGCAGAGACTTTCCTTTCCCCTGGTGTCTGTCATCTGTTTACAGGGGAGGAGCACACACATGAACTACTTTCCAGGCCCAGGTGTAGGTCTAGCACCTGTACAGATGTGAGGAAAGTTTAGTCCGAGAATTCCTTGTTCTGGGTTTGGAGCTGCTGTTCTTTTCCCTAGATTAGCAGGAGTCGGTAAAAACGAAAAGGGTATTCCAAATCCCTGATGGCTGATTTCACTACCCACCTGTTAACTAATCTCCAAAGCCCAGGATCAGAGCAGGGCACTCAAGAAAAGCACTGAAGCTGGCAGGGAGGGAGTCTCCAGCCAACCTATCTCAACACAGAATTTGAAGGCAAAAACTTCTATGAATAAGTCCTAATGACCTTAAGCATCTTGTGGGTCAGGGTTGTCAGAGCTCTTTATACTATGGAAGCTGATACTATACCAAGAAAAAACTATGGCACCTATTAGCAAACAGTGAGAAGGGAAACTTGCAAGTAGCTGCAGTTTCACACACTAACACACTGCTCTTCAGGAGGATGCTCTTATGCTAAACCAACAGGAAGGGCATTTGTTGGTGTGGTTTAATTTCCCTGAGATAGGGTCTTGCCTATAGCCCAGGCTAGCTTCAGATTTTTAAAATATGTGACTAATAATAACAATACCCGATTGTTCTGTTCTGGTGGCAAATCTCTTCAAAAACAATGCTATGAGCCCCTCTCCCTGTGTTAAGTGTGGAGATCTGATCTGTCCTGCTGTGGACTCCCAACTGGCAATCTCAGAGAACAATGGAGTTCTAGCTGACTGTGATTCAATTTGAACAAAGAGCTCCTCCTAGGTAGGAGCCATTCATTTCCACCAGTGAGACCTGAATCTCCTCCCTAAAGCAGAAGTACTTTGACTACATAGTTTCTGGTTTCTGCTGTGATCAGGTCATTTATTTGGAGACTGTTAAATGGAGCTAAGTGTTCACCAATAGGCCCCAGCAGTTGGACCCACACTCCAGGAATTAATGCCCCTCTCCTCTGTGAGGTGCGGTCCTCTGCTATCTTCGGTTGGGTTGTGTCCACACAAAAAGTGAGTGTGCCTAGTTTGGAGCTTTTAGAGGGAGTCCAGATCTGATCAAGCGTTGGGGAGACTGGGCCCCCTTTCACTTCTTTGGATATACACAGCACCTGGCATGCTTGGTTGACATATTTAATACAAAAGGATAAGCCAGGTGTAATGGAACATTCTTGTAATCCCAGAGACTCTTTTCATCAAAAACAAAACAAAACCAGGAAAAGCAAAAGCAAAAATTGTAAATGGATATGTATTCCCAGTCACAAATGCAAGCTTTATGGTATGGTATTTCCAGTTCACTCTGTTCCTGTTTATGAGCAAGTTTATGGAGACCATGCCTCAGTTCTTTAGAAAGCAAGATGTCACCAAGCTAGTTTTTCTCTTTGCAGTAGATGCTTCAACTACATAAAATAAATGTCAATTTTAGGTTCAAAATTGAGTTGCTAAATCTGCTTCTAAGCAAATCCTAACTTGAATGAGATGTGCTCTAGTCAAATGACTTATGAGATTGAGAACTGTGGCACATACCTAGGATCCTAGCAAGAGTCAGATGTTCAAGGTCACCCTCCCTATAGGATGGTTCCATGTCAGCCTGGGATACACAAGGTCCTGTCTTAAGGTATGAGAAGGTAAAAGAGGAAGTGAATCCCTAAATACATACAACATAGATGAACCACATAAACACCACACTAAGTGAAAGAAGAAAGTCACAAGAGTCTGCAGATCACATGACTCCATGCATGTGAAATGTCCAGAAGAGGCAAATCCATGCAGACTAAGTGTTGATAGAGTAAGAGTTTCCCTGATAGAGGAGAAATGGAAGGGCTGAAGAGCTGAGTTGATGGCAGCTGTTATGGTTGGGATATGAATCACACCTTCCCATCCCTTGCTTAGATTGGTGCTGTTGGCAGTATCTAATTAATCAATCAATCAATCAACTTATAGCTAAATGAGCTATTAGGAAGTGGAGCCTAGTTAGAGGAAGATGGTCATTGGAGGCATACTATTTATTTTTAAAAGCCTGACACAGAGTCATTACTATGCAGCTCGGCCTGGACTCATTCATGGTCCTCCTGCTCAGCCTCATGTGTGCTGGGCTACAGGGGTGTGTTAGCACTTCTGGCTTCAGGCAATGCCTTTTAAAGATGCATTTGTCCCTGGACTCTTCCTTTTCTGTTCTCTCTGCTCTCTGGTACTGAGATGAATGGGTTTCCCACCCTGCCTTTCCGCCAGTATGCTGGCTAGTATATCAATCTGACGAAAGTTAGGAGTTATTTTTGAAGAGGAAACCTCCACTAGTAAATGCCTCCACTAGACTGGTATTTCTAGACTGTTATTTGGACAAGTCTGTGGTACCCTGTGGTACATTTTCTTGATTGATGGTTGATGTAGGAGAGCTCTTACTGTGGTAAGTGCCACACTCCTGGGCTGATGGTCCTGAACGACATAACAAAGCAGGCTGAACAAGCCAGTAAGCAGCACACCTCCATGGCTCCTGGTCCAGTTCCAGCATCTAGGTTCCTGCCCTGACTTCCCTTGATGAGGAAGGGGAAGCGCTAAGCAGGGCTGGGCTCTGTGAGCTCTGGGAAGTCAGTGGTTTTTAGTTGTTACCCTTCACCCCACATCTGCTGCCTGTTTTTATAACAATAAGAAGACAATTTGCAAAGGCCATGGGAAATCAGTTTAAGATTTCAACTTTCCAGTTTGAAAATGTCAAAGTGAGAGCCACAGACTGCCATTAATTGAATAAGCCTCACTTAGATTCACCAATTAACTTTTGCCACATATGCTTTTTGTAGTGTATGTTTCCTTTTGGGGACAGCATAGAGCCATTTTTAAGCAATTTGTAGACAGATACCACAGCACCTCTCAATACCTCAGCTTGCATCTCTAAGGCACTCTCCTATATAAATTCAACACCTCATATTATACTCAAGAAACTTAATGCTAATATAACCTCTATACAGGCTACCTTTGAATTTTACCAATAACAGTTCAAAATGGTCTTGACAATTATTCTTCATACACTTCTCAGCACAGCACAGTTTGAAGTGTCTTAGTCTTTTAAACTTCAATCATGAGCAGCCTTCTGCCTTCTGTCATTGTTAATTTTTAAGTATCTACTCTAGCTGTCTCCCAGATTGTTGTTCACTTGATTTACCTGTCAACCGTGCACAGATCCAGGTTAAACAATTTTGCTGAGCATCTATCTTGACATGATCTGTCTGCTGTAGCACCGGTGGCACAGTGTGAGGTCAGCACATACTGAATGTTAGTTACCGGTGGCAGCACCCCACCTCAGTTACTGAGGCAGTGGCGTCAGCATCACCTATTGCCAGCTACCTTCCCACCATCAGCTATGCAGCATGTGCACCCTAAAAGTGTCCACCAGGCACAGCTCCCTCTCTGGCTTCACTTGCCTCTTGCTCTTCCTTGTTCTGTCTGTCTGAGTGTCTGTACACCTAGAAGGCCTTTGACTTTTTTACTCTCCTCCTTCCCCAACAAACCTCTTGGGCTAACTTTGCTGTGCATGGGGTGTTTGGTTAGTGGCATACGTAGGCAGGAAACACTGAAAGGTATCCATTATGCCTTTTTATTTAAAGCATTAAACTGAAGACTTAAATATTGTACACTTCCCTCTAACTATCTTGTACTATGGTGGATAATGGTCTTAGAAGTTCAGGAAGTTCTTTCTGGTTTCTTTCTTTTTTAAATTTATTTATTGCATATACAGTATACAGAAGAGGGCACCAGATGTCATCATAGATGGCTGTGAGCCACCATATGGTTGCTGGGAATTGAACTCAGGTCCTCTGGAAGAATAGTCAGTGCTCTTAACCTCTGAGCCATCTGTCCAGCCCCTCTTTCTGGTTTCTTATTTTGTAATGCTCAGCCATGTCTAAATATACACTTGGGTCAATGAATAATAGTAAAGAACTCCACTAGGACAAACCCATATATAACAACCCCCCCCCCCCCCCGAGGATAATAAGCTCTTGCATGAGAAAATCTTAAACTAAAGAGAGCAGTAGAAAAGAAACAGTGAAGGATTCTGGGATTATTAGCAGAATCCTAGTTTGAAGAGTATAGCATAAGGACAGGGCCTCTCAGGACAGCACGAAAGAATGCACCTAGATGTGTAAGCCATGAGGGGTAAATGATGCAAGGCAGAGCCCCTGACTCTCAGACTCCTGATTCCCTTGCCCAATGTAATTTCAAGTATTCCCAGGGAAAGAGATAATTCCACAGCCCTTCCTGAGTCTGCTCCAGCAGTTTCCTTCCTGGAGCCATTCCCAAGGTGGGGGCAGGGGGACCTCATGGCAAACAGGGAAAGGCATACCACTGTTTCCTGGCAGTAAGGAAGGAAGGCAGTGACAAGCTCTTTGAGAGGAAATATTCAGTTTAATGAGAAGGGGGTTATGCATGGAGAGGGAATGTTTAGTCCCTGAGGTACAAACTGCTGTTGCTTTTATTTGTATTATCAGATTAAACTGGGAACAATGATTTATCAACCAATACAACAGATCATTTACACTTCTAAGATGGAATTTTAAAAAAAGTATTACACACAGCTTCTAAAAAGACTATGATGACACCGTGCTGTATGCACAGTCCTGGGACTCAGTGGAGGAAGACGAAGCTCTTTTTCTAGACACTGACTCCATATGGGCTCCCAACCAATCCCAAACACAAAGCTAAGGAGGCCAGGCAGACCCAGAATCTGACATTTAAAAGGCAATGATCTCTCTCAAGGAGAACATTGCCTTGCTTTCTGCTATGACCCTGCCAAGCCTGTGAAGGTCAGGTATGTGCTGGTCTGAGGGACAGAGCCATATACTCACACAATTATTACTCCTATTAGGAAACATGGCTGCACATGTCTCTCTAAAGTAGCCAGGGAGAGAAGCAAAACAGGAGACTAATGTGTCCCAGTGATGGCCCGTTAGCCTAGATGCTCAGTGAGGACTTGGCATATTTCCTAAGCCCCAGTGTTCTGGTCTTTCTGTAACTTGCAGTATCCTTTCCTCCCTCATTCTGTTACCTTACAAAAACCAACCTTGAAGAGGCTGAAGATACAGCTCAATTGGTGCAGCGCTTGCCTAAAATGCAGGAAGGTCTAGGTTTAATGTTTAGCATCAAGTAAACCAAGCATGATGGTACATGCCTCTATCTCAGCACTCAGAAGTAGGAGCAGGGAGAACAGAAGTTCAAGGTCATCTTCAGCTATGAGTTTGAGGTCAGCAAAGTATACATGAAACTCCGTCTCAAAACAAACATAACATTGAACAGCCAACTCTTGAGATGCTAATACTTTAAAAAGCCAGTCTTAGTGGTGTATGCCCATAATTCCGGAATTTGGAAGACTGACACAAGAAAGAAGCACAAGTTCAAGGTGAAATTCAGCTTGAGGCCACCTGAACTACATGTGAGTCCCCCCTTCAGATGTCAATAAAAAGTAAAATTTAAATTCATACGCATTTCCAAGGTTGAGGTTGGTATCCTCAGTCAGACCAGAAACAATTCTTTCAGTCTTACACCACAGACACCTCATTTAAAATGGGTCATATCTGACCCTTTTTAGGAACAGGCAAGTACACTAACCATTTGGCTCCAAATGAAACTTAATGAGCTGGCTCCTATACACTTTTGCAGACATTTTCCCCAACGTGTCTAAAAACTTTCACGCTGCTACTAAATAAATAGCATGTGAAATGTCAAATAAGAAAATGAGTGCTGGACTGTGATTACTGATACCTCAGCAATCTGTCTGAAGAGGAGTGTGGGTTTGGTCCTTTTGTTAGATGAGGCTGAAGTGGGAAGGAAGTAGCTGGCCCTCCTGTGGGAGGGAACCTAACTCCCAAATCCCTTTCTGGGCAGCATCTACAACATGGCCTGCTCATTCAATTGCTAGAATACTGTCTCTGGCCTCACGGAGACTACAATCCTGCTACAAGTTCATTGAAAATTTCAGTGAAACTCACCTCAACCTATCCTTCTACCCCCTGCAGCAGTTCCCATCTCTCCTCAGAAAGCAGCTTTTCCTTTTTCACGCCACTAATCTAGAATTTAAGGGACCCATGAGAAGCAAATATCTGAATGCAAATGATTTCAGGAAGGCAGCTGGAATCCCAAAATGTCACTCTGCTAAGAAAATGTAATGGATTTCAACAAAGAAATATTTGCTCTCATGTAGCGTGGGACTGAAGGCAGAAATTCTCTCGTTCTCTCCCTCACTCCTCTCCCTCCCCCACTTCTTTCTTAGATGCAGGAAATGGTTTTCATAGACAGTAGTCACAGCCAGGCCATCTGTAAACCGTAACATTGCTTCTTGAATGGATGGAAGCAAGGTTTTTACTCATTGCACCACTGACCACCAGAAAGAATTCCCATCTCTAGAGCAAGAGACAATGGTTAACACAGCTACCTTTCTTAAGCTACTCATCAGTGGGTGCCAAAGCAGCCTTTTCATACAGAAGTATGGATGGTTCTCCAGGATTCTGTTATGGATCCTTACATGCTGGGAGATGGTATTATTTGTACCTAGGCCCCTCAGTGCATCTGTGTTTGTGCTCAGGGCCTCAATAGGTCACAATGAAAAGATGTGAGTCCAGGTCATTCATGGTCGAAGCATCTTACCAAAGCTGGTAACAATCACAGGTTGAGTATTCAGTTCTCCTGTCTGTTCCCAGGAACCTGCCACATGCTCCTGGAAATAGTGGGCCACCATACTCTGCTGAGTTAGGCTCTCATGCTTCTCACCCCAAAGCTTCAGTGCAGCTTACAAGACTTTATGATACTACTCTCTCCGGGGGCCCGGTGGCTTTGTGCCGCCTGTCTTCCTTGTCACCATGGGCTGGCTAGGAATTCTGCAAGGGCTGAATG
>PVIH01001895.1:97500-182338 GCA_004025045.1 Sigmodon hispidus
ATGTAGACTTTGGGGAACAGGCCTTAAATCCTAGCCCTCAACTGCAGAATCAGATACAGAATCAGGTCTCTATGAAGCCAACCTGGTCTACAGAGTTCCAAGCTAATCAGGACTACATAGTAAAACCCTATCCATATTAAAAAATACAAATTTCAGCCAGGTGGTGGTGGCAGCACATACTTTTAATCTCAGCATTTGAGAGGTAGTCCGATCTCTATGAGTTTGAAACCAGCCTGGTCTATAAAGCAAGTTCCAGAACGTACGTGTGTGTGTGTGTGTGTGTGTGTGTGTGTGTGTGTGTGGTGTGTGTTCGTGGGGGTGTGTACAGCTCAATTATATGAGTTCAATCTAACATCCACCTAAAGGGGAACATCCCAGAGAATCTTTAGTCTTCCTGTTAGTATCTTCATCTCCTAATTTTGAAAGTGTCCTATCTTACCTCTACTATTGTAGGATTTTAGTGCCCTCCTTATTATTAATAAATACTATGCTTAAGGATCTGTAATGCTCTCCACAACAAAGTTCCTGAATGAAGCTGGTTTGACAGCTCTCTGTGCATATGTCATTTGCTCATTCACAAAATGTTCTGTGTTCCTTCCTACTCTGTGCCGGCAGCCACATTGAAGCCAGGGACACAGTGTACCTAAGGTTCTTGTTCCTGGGAGCATTGGCTCCTGACAGTGCAAGATAAATATGATACCAAGAATGTCTACTGCCTGCCTGCTCCTTGCTCCAACACCCGCCACATAGTGTTTAGTGTTCCTCAGAAGTCTAAGAACCATCAGCTCTGGAATCCCTGAGGTTACTAAGAATACAAACTTGGGGCTCAACGATGGCTGTGTTTGTGAAGGCTACCAAGCTTGGCCACTGTGTTTGTTTCCTGGAACCCATACAGTGGTAGAGAATTGGCCCCACAAGTTGTCCTTAGACCCCCATAAGTGTGACTGCAAGTAGAAACACACACAAAATACAGAGTCTAGGGTCCCTTTCTTGTTCCTCAAAATATACTTTAGGAGCAAGGCCCCAGAATCTGCATATCACTCAGAATGAATACACTGAAGGCTGAGGACCACTGGTTAAGCAAGCTCTTGATTTCTTTAGCACAAGTAGTCACCCAGCCATTAAAGCCGGACTTAAGCTGAACTGGTCCTAACTGGGTGTACTTAAATCAGCAAGAGGCAGATTTGAAAATCAATGAATGTACAGACTTAAGATTCAGAAAAGGCCGGGGCGGGGTAGCTCTCAATTTACTGCCCCTTTCCATTGGAAAACAGATGGAAAAACTCTCATTGCACACAACGCACACCTCTGGAATGAAGAAAGGTAGAAAGCTAGAAAGTTCTTTCAGGGCATAACAAAAAAGGTTTCACAGAGTCCTACTTCTTAGTAAGTTCATAACCTGGAGACTAGAGCAGGGAGGGTTTGCATAGCTCTTGAGAACAACCCTCATCCTACCATCAGGCCCATCCCCAAGCACAATGTAGCCAAGTAGCTCTTGCTATTATTATTTTGAAGGCTGCCTCTCAGGCAGGCCATCGTCTCTAGGACAAAATGAAGCAAATTCCAGCTCTTAAAACACAAAGTGGGGGGGCTGGAGAGATGGCTCAGTGGTTAAGAGCACCGTCTGCTCTTCTAGAGGACCCGGGTTCGATTCCCAGCACCCACATGGCAGCTAACAACTGTCTGTAGTTCCAGTTCCAGGCAAACACCAAGGCAAATAAATAAATAAATAAATAAATAAATAAATAAACAAACCACAAAGTGGGGGCTGGAGAGATGGCTCTTCCAGAGGACCCAGGTTCGATTCCCAGCACCCACATGGCAGCTAACAACTGTCTGTAGTTCCAGGCAAACACCAAGGCAAATAAATAAAGTTTTTTTTTTTAAACAAAAAAAAACAAAAAACAAACAAACAAACAAACAAAGTGGGCCTTATTCATCAGGGCTATAGGGCTTCATTTTGCAGCTACAAGGGCTGCTGCTAGCATTGTTCAGCCTGCCGTGTGCATACAGCACCTTCTT
Source organism: Sigmodon hispidus (assembly GCA_004025045.1). Taxonomy (NCBI): domain Eukaryota; kingdom Metazoa; phylum Chordata; class Mammalia; order Rodentia; family Cricetidae; genus Sigmodon; species Sigmodon hispidus. The sequence continues at coordinate 99,523 of PVIH01001895.1, forward strand.
ATGGCCAGGAACCTAAAAAGAAAAATCACCATTGATGTGACAGTTGTATATAGTACAGCATTTAGGAGGCTAAGGCAGGAAGATCAATTCAAGGCAGCCTCAGTCCCATAATAAAACTACCTCAAAATAAAACAAGAAGGAATGCTGGAGAGATGATTCAGTGGTTACAAGCACTGGCTGCACTTCCAGGGGACATGCATTCACAATTCTCAGCACCCACATGGCAGCTTACAATGGTCTGTAACTCCAGTTCCAAGGGATTTGGTACCCTCACACAGACATACATGCAGGCAAAACACCAATGCACACAAAAATAATTTTTTTAAATGAGAAGAAAAAAAGAAAAATCAAAGGAGCAATACTGTGTGTCTTTGTTCCTGCCTTGTCTCAAGGGAGGCTAGCTTGTACTGCTCTAGGAATGGGATGCAGGAGGGTGACGTCACTTGAGTCCTTTCCCACCCTGCCCTTTTACTCTTTACTCCTCATACTGAGACTTACACACTATAAAACACACAGAGTACTATACGTCTTCCATGGGTTTGAACAAATGCACACTCCTGTAGTCCTCAGTCCACCACAGAACATTTCCATTCTGGAAAATTCTCTGATAATTTCCTGTCCCCAGTTCACATTCTGACTCCTATTTCCAGCTCCCTCATTCTGAACTATACACAGACAGGAGAGGAGCATTTACTCATGTGCACAACACCCTTCAGGCTCACTAGAGGCTGGGTCCTCAGCATTGCCACACCTTGCTAATCCATCCTCCTAGCCCTGGACACCTGGGCTGTTTGCAGTTTTACACTATTAGAAAAAAAAAAAAATATGGTTGCATGAAGTCTTTAAAAGTCTCACATTTTCATTTCTTTTAAATGAAAACAGAAGCAGAGTTGCTGAGTTTGGAGTAGGTGCTTATTAAACTTAACAGTGATGCCCAATGGTTCTCCGAGCTGGAAACTTTCCTAGGGGCTTGGCTGCTCTATATCCTTGCCAACATCTGGTGTTCCTTATCTCACTCCAATTAACAAGGACTGACTTTCACTTCCTTGAAGTCTGTTAATGATGAACATACTTTCTTGTACTTATTTAGCTATCTTCTTTTATTTTTTAATCTTTATTTTCTGTCTACTCTTATTTAAAACACTGGGTTGTCTTATGCAGTGAAGATCTCTCCAGTAAACACTTGTCTCTCTGTGCCCACTTATGTTCTTGATGAGCTGAAGAGGTATCTACACACCTACAGGATCAACTAACTGAAAGAAAAGCACAACATTATAGACCTAAAGTGCAAATTGGGGCCAGTGAGATGGCTCAGTGGGTAAGTGGGTAAGGGTGATTCTATGCAAAGCTAGCAACCTAAATTTCATTCCTAGAACCCACATAAAGGTGAAGGAAAGAACTGATTCTACCACATTGGGTCCTGATCTCCACACACTGAGGTATATGTGTACCCCCCACCTTCAGTAAAATAAAATAAAAAAGAAAGAAAATAGTATTTCTTTTTCAGCCTGTTTATATTTAGAAGTAAAATTCTAAGGCTGGCTGTGGTGGTATACATCTAAAATCTCAGCACTCAGGAAAGGTTGGAGAATACAGGCAACCAACACTGTCTCTATGACCCATCCCCCAAAAGGAAAATTGTGTCTCAGTCAAGTCAGAACCATGCTACTCATCCCACTGTCTAAACACAGTGGGGTGTGCTTAGGCTACTTCTAAAAAGATAAATCTTTGATGGTTGTTTCAGATACATGCTATGTTGGTTTCAGGACCAAGGAAAACCACAAGAGATGGCTACATGGAAACATGCCTCTGTCAGGTAGAATCAAAGAAGGGAGCCCTGAAATGCTATTGAAATGCCATCGAACAAGAGTTGTGCCCCCCCCCCTTTTAACAGTACAGAAGAAAACCACAAGAGATAAGAAAGGAAATACTTAAAACCCTTCATACCACACTCTGGTTATTAAGGAAGCACACTGGCATTCTCATACTCTTCATAAGCTAATTATATATAAAAAGGAAGTTATGGTGGTTAGCAAGGTGTGAGTGAGCATGCGAAGGCTTCTGGGCTGTATTCCTAATTCATCTGTTGTGTGTACTGCCTCACCCTGGAGAAAGTACTCTTTCACTTGTTTGGTGGCTGGGTATCAATTTAACTCAGGAGAAACTGAGAGCTCTATTAATTATTAAGGCTCTACAAAAGCCTGTGTGGAATAGAAGCACTGGCTTATCATTACCTCATGGTCCTCTGGGAAAGCCCAGAAGTGCTGGCCCACCTTCATGTGTCTAGCACATATAACCTCTTTGTAGCATCTTTTCTAAAGACTTACAAATGTCTCCCTGCCTTGCCCTTCTTGTTATCAATCTTGAAAATAATCCCTTAAAACAATGAGTGGAAGAACCAAAAGATGACACTGAGGTCAGGCCTGTCACAGTAACCTCCATCATAGAGAATCCTGTGGTCCACTTATTCTTCTAACATCCACACATCCCTGAGGCATGAGCCCGGAGTCTGGGTATGCGGTGACTGAGTTGTGAAGCAGAAAGCGAAGGCTGGGGAGATATGATCAGCAAAAGGAAGGAAGGAAGGCCAGGGGCTTGGGTTTGAGTTTTAGCATCCATGTAACTCCAGTTCCAGAGGATCTGACACTCTCTTCTGGGCTCCCACAGACACTGCATGCATATGATGCTTAGATATAATGCAGGAAGCCAGCCCCCCCCCCAAAAAAAAAACCCACATTAACACACACACAGATAAATCTGTGAGATTTTTTTCTCAATGAGCAAAATGTAGCATCTTTTCTAAGGTTCAGAGGTCATTTACATTTCCTTTCTTATGACCTTTCAGTTTAGTGCTTTTAAACTTGAATGAGATGGGTGTGGTAAAACATCTTTTAATCCCAACATTCACTCAGGTGGATCTCTTTAAGTCTGAGGCCAATTAGTTTTACATGGAGAGTTTTTTTTTTTTTTTTCCAGGCAATCTACATAGTGAGACTCTGTCTTTTAAAAAAAATAATTAAAAAAAAAAAAAAAAAAAAACCTGAGCAGTCATGATTAAGTTGGTTTTATTCCAGAGATTTAAGGATGGTTCAACATAATCAAAACAATACATGTAAGTGCATAAATGAATTCAAGAACAGAAACCACATGATCATCTCAATAGATGCTGAAAAGGATTTGGACAAAATCTAGTATTTAATTACGATAAGGTCTTGAAGAGACTAGAAATAAAAAAAAAACAAAAAAACAGAATACATGTTCATACAATGAATTTATAGCTAACATTAAATGAGGGGGGAAATTAAAGCATTCTCATTAAAACAGAAAAAGGTTCATTTTCTCTAATCTCATTAAATATATAGAATTAAGAATATATTAATTTGCAAAGAACTCAAAATCCAAGTAAGATATCAAACAGCCCAATCAATAAACAGGAAAGTAAAACAGTAAACAAAAAATAAACAAATAATTGAAGGCCTAGCTGGAGCAGCTGGACAAGAAGGAAATGAAAGGGCAGGGACAGAAAGGAAAAAGTCAGAGGGTTGTTATTCCAAGTGCCACGATTCTACACCTAAGAGACTCTAAAGAGTTCACTAGCAAACTCAGATCTGATAAATATTCAGCATTGACAGACCCCAGCAGGTTTCTATATGCAAGTAACACGCTAAAAAATAAATCAGGGAAACAATACCATTTACAACTATCTCTTCAAGAAAAACACAACACAGCATGTCCCGGAATAAACCCAGACGTGAAAGACTCTACAATGAAGACTTGTGAAACTGAAGAGACTAAAAGACTGAAAGACCTCCACCCAGCTCATGGACGGAAGAGTTGATGGCATGAAAATGGCTATATCAAAAGATACTTCAATTCAATCCTCATCAAAATGCAGTAACACTTCATACTCAGGAAGTTTCAGACCAGACATGGCTATATAGCAAGACTCTTCTCAAAACAGAAGTAAATGAAAATAAAATTTCAATATTATTCTTTTTAGTTATAGAAAAAGAAGATCTTAAAATTCACATAAAAGGACATTCACGCAAAAATCTTGGCTAGCCAAGTAATTCTGAGTAAGAACAACGTTGGAGGTATCATCATACCTAATTTCGAGTTTCAGAGTCATAGTAACAAAAACAGCATGAAACCAACACAAAGATCAGTGAATAAAAGACTCAGATGTATACACACAAAGCCACTTGGGGGGGTGGGGACTGGGGGGCAAAGATGCCAAAAGTGTATGTTGGAGAAAAGGGCATCAACAGTGAAGGAAACTGGGCATCCACAGGTGGAAGAAACTAAATCCCTATCTCTTGCTGTACAAAAAGCAATTCTACACAGACCAAAGACCTTCTTCATGTAGGATCTGAAGCTCTTAAACTGTTAGGAGAAAAATCAGGCAAAGGATTTTCTGAATAAGATTTCAGTCGCTCAGGAAATAATGCCAATAACCAACAAGACCCCATGAAACGTAAATTCTCCCCCACTTAGGTTTTTGAGGCAGGGTTTCTCTGGGTAATAGCTCTGGATGTCCTAGTACTCACTTTGTAGACCAGGCTGGCCTCAAACTCAAGAGATGAAGCCAAGGACAATCCTGCACTCCTGACTCACCTTCCAAGTGCTAAGATGACAAGTGACAAGTGTCCACCACCACGCGTTCTGTTCTGGGAAATGTTCTTGTTGAGTTCTTGCTCCTCTGCAGCACTGCACTTCCTGTTCTCTCCTACAGCTACTGCTGGCTGGAGACTGGAATTTTGGAAATGATACCTACCCCTTAGTCTTTAGTTTTTGGTCATTCTTTCCATCTCTTTATTTACTTCTGTTGTTTTTAAGGACTCACAGATCCCAGACTGGCCTCAAACTTGTTCTCGTTCTCTCTCTGTCTCTCTCTCTGTCTCTGTCTCTCTGTTCTTTTGCTTCTACTTCCTTAGTGCTGAGATTACAAACATGTGACACTATAGCTGGCTTATTTAGTGCTGGTGACTGAACCCAGGGCTTTGTATATACTAGGCAAATACTGTAAAAAGTGAAACATATCCATGGTCCCAAACACTCGAGTTTCTCTTTTTGTGGTTGTTTTATCCGTGCATCTGTACGGCCATGTGCAGTGTGTGAGTACACACACATGGAGGTCAGAGGACAACCTGTGGGAGGAGTCTGTTTCTCTTTCTATTATATGGGTTCTGGGACCTGAACTCAGCTGTTAGGTGTGGAGGCAACAGTAACCCAAGGAGCCATCTCCAACTCTACTTGGGTTTCTGAAGAAATGTAACATCAGCCTTATAATTATTACAATCAATTTATTAGAATAAAATCTAAGTGATAAATAATGTTTTTAGATCTGCAGGACTAGAAAATGACCCTATAACAGAGACAGTAACAACAGCCTCCAGGGCCTCTTTTAAATCATAGGACACCATCAGCAATCAATCTAAGGAAAAATGATCTTAGGGAAGAAAAAATTTCTGGTTACTCAAATATACCCTGATTTAAAGGAGACTGCTGTTGTCTAGTGAGATAAAAATCATATCTGCCTCCTTTAATAAGATGCCTGATTTATAATGTTTTCTTTTTCTCCTCTATCACTCTGAAATATTTACATAAAACTCAAACCACTTATATTGCTCTATTCAAAAGTTTCTTGTCTGAGTGATGGATAGAAAAATCCTTCAATAAAACAACAGTACCCACAGGTCAATATGTCATTCAACCCTCATCAGAGAAGTTTCTATTTGCAGTAGATGTTGATCAACACATTGACCTACAATTGGCCAAGGCACAGAGAATAACAAACTGAATAATAATACTCAGCACTAAATGAAACAACATATACTACACTCCTCTCCCCAAGGCTCAGTTATCACCTAGAAGAAGGGGAGGAAAGAGGGTAAGAGCCAGAGGCAGTGGATGACTACAGGAAACAGCAGATGTACTCAGGACACACAGGGCAGCTGTACACATGAACTCAGAAGTTGTGACAGACTGCACAAGACCTGTATAAGCTCAAACCAGACCAGATCCCAGCATGGAGAGGGGGGCTGGGCACAAAAATCCCAGCTCTAGTCATGCAGCTGTTGACAGGTGTTAGCTGCTGGGGAGGGGGGGGGCAGGCAATTATTCTCTAAGAGTGTAGTCACTGGTAAGTCAACCATATCCCAGGTGATGACGCCCAAGAATATTCGAGCGGCATGAATTGGTTTTGATGGGTTTAAAAAAAAAAAAAAAGTGAGAAGCTGAGTGGGTATATAAAGAGGGGTAACTGTAAGGATTTCCAAAGCTTGCATTCACCTGGAATGTAACTGTCAATCATCCCCCTGGGTGTGGCGATGCAAACATGGGCCCACCCACCCTTTTAATGAAAGGGCTCACACAAGCCCCAGCCCCTTTTCCCTCTGCTCCCTTCTGCCCCTATCTCTGCTCTCTGCTGTAATAAACTCTAGTGTGGTACTTCCGGTGTTGAGATTCCATTCACATGCCATGTGCAAAAAACTAACAGTAACTCTAGGAAGAGCTAGGAGAGAGGAGGTAAATATGATGAAAACAGTGTATCAAACTCTTAAAGAATTAATAATAAAAAAAAAAATCATTCCCCTGAGGTAACAGGGTAAAACTAGAAAAGCCATTTAAACTGGGGTAACAACTCAGTGATAAGATACTTGTCTTGGCATTCTCAGACTTTAGGTCTGATTATCACGGTATCCCCTCCCCCAAGTCAAAAAAAAAAAAAAAAAAAGAGAGGTCAGTTTTATTATGGTTTTGCAGTAAGAGAAAAAGTAGAATGAAAACCCTCCCTGCAAATGGAGTCAAAATAAAAAGCCCAAGACACAGAAGCCCCTCAGCAGACTTCCCTTCTTTACCACACAGGTTCTTTTCTCACTCTGGCTCTCATTTGCTCACCAAGAGTTAACTCATAAATCAGAGGTATGTTGTTTCAGCTTTACAGAAAGCTTTTAAGGACAGGGTCAGTGCAAGGACCAGAGTCTTCATGAACTCATTAACAAGACAGGTCACTGTGGCCTCAGGGTTCATTCATCAGCAGGAAAAGCTCGGCTGTTAACGGCTGGTTGCTTCCTGCACATTCAAAATGCACAGTAGAGCAGTGGCCTCTATTGTGACTCTGCTTCCTGACTGGAAAGGAAAGAAAATATTTTCATGATGACAATTCTCAGGCTAGTGTTACATTTGGCTTCAAGGCATCATGGGCAAGCACAGGGTATCCACTCCCAGGGCACATTTCAATGCTCCCCTTTCCAGTTAATTGTGTTCTAATGATGTTATGTTTTCTTCACTAGGCTTCACTGACAAGGCACCAGTTTTTAATAAATTGTATGTACATGCTGACAGCCGTAATTATAAGTTTTTGCACTAACTGCCTGCTCAGCCACTTGTACAGCACAGAATTAGCTGTACTTCTCTGGCCGGCATCTTGACCCTACTATTCCTACTCCAAAGTGAGACTCAAGGTTACTAATGGCAACCCAACTGGATTCAGAGATGTTTTGCCTTATAATGTTGAGCTTGGTATCTAGCCTGAGAAAACCATGTAAGACTACACAATTACCATGCTGTCAATAGAAAACAGGTGCCTCTCTCTGAAATAAGACTGGCTGAGATGACAGAGTGCTCCAACACAACTCCAACGCAAACCTTTTGGTGCTGGACAGGACTCAGAGTGTACTCGGTCGGCATCATGCTGACAATCACAGGCAGGAAGGCTCCTTTGGCCTTTATAGCAGTTTTCAGCAGGAAATGGGGGAAGGGGTGGTATGGGAAAACTGACACTGCACAGCTTTGGCCTCAGCATTTCCGAAGAAGTTAAAAGAGTTCTTTTCTTCCTCCCACTTTTCATTTACCCTCATTTCTAAGGTTCTCTTTGCATGCTTGGTTCATATTTTTCTCAAACAGCCAAATAAAAAGGCAGCATGGATCCATGGGAAATAGGTCTAGCTAGAACAAGCAAAGGTTTCAATCTTTCCACTCTGCTTTGATCCTTAGCCTTGCTGAGGCTCATTTCCCATGGTCTGTTTCATACCTAAAGTTCCAGTGGCATTTAGCTGATACATATTCCAGCTTTGTGCTTCAAGATGACCTCATGCCTGAAAGTCCCTGGCCAAAAGGTGAGGGCTCCACTCAGCATGTTGCAGCAGCTACTGCTCAGACCCTTCCTATGTGATTGTGTGCTAGAGGTTTTAGAACCCTTTGTTAGTATCAGGGCTTATTTTTCACTGTAAGAGGTTGAGAACCTCAGCTGGGGAGATGGCTCAGTAAATAAAATCTTTACTGTGCAAGTATAAGGACTAAGGTCCAGATCCTCCTGGCCCATGTAAAAGCCTGGTAGGTGTGGCAGCCACTTGTGTTTTCAACACTAGAGACACATGACCCTCAGAACAAGCTGCTTAACTAGACTAGATAGAATTAGCAAGCTCCAGGTTCAGCAGCAGATCTTTGTGGTTAAGTAAAGTGGAGAGACCAAAGAAGCTACCTGATGTCAACTTTGTATCTCCATATACACACATGTGAACATGCATACACATGTACATATACAAACACATACATGTGTAGATGCTTAATTAAGAAAAGACAGAGAAAAGTGGTACTTTCTTGATTATTATTACTGGGAAACAAATGTTAGGGACATTTTGAGAAACTGCTGTTCACTAGGGTGACCACTCTTGTTGGTGCTTCTCACTGGTGTCCCTTCCTAGTCTTCCATGAAGAACAGCTGGAACTTTGGTGCACGAACTTGCTGTGTCTCAGCTTCTCCTAACCCTTTAGCAGAAGAGGTTTTTTCTCACTGCCTGCTGATGAACAGGAAGACTATGGAAGTCTGTTTAATCATAAAGAGGAGAGCGGGTAGTGAGGTACTCGCTGCTGTCACTTTCCAACCCTGCTGCAGCTAAAGACAAGGACACGGTGAAGACTTCGGCCTGCTCCTCCTGTACACCACATACTCCTGCTCCACCAATGCAAAACCTCCTTTCTCTAGGCTTTTGAGGGAAGAGGGGAAACTATTTAGAGGCCAGGAGTCTCTGTGCATCCTAGGACAAAACAGATTGCAATGTGGTGTCTGTCATTTTGATACATCAATGGATCTGTATGGTTGATAATGTTTTAATAGCTTTCTGAAATATTCAAGGTCTGTTAGTACAGACTCGGTGTCAATGCAAAAAGGTCATGAGATTGTGTCCTGGATCATCACGGAAAAATCAGGTAAACGCAAACCAAATAGCCCCAGGATGAGTAAACTTGCCAGACCTCCAAAGGGAGCACTTCACGTCATTCCAGATTGAGAGAGAGGATGCAGGAAGCAACAAAAATGGATGTCTCCAAGAGTCATAATCCGATTTTCCAAAATAGCTCTAAAACTTCTACCCAAAACAGGTAACTCTCCTGCAAGAGATTCTCTGCCATCTCATCCAACTTTGAAAACAAACCGTGGAAACAGAGGCTTGGGAGTATAATCTACCGCCATGGCCGAGGAAGATATTGCTGCTGGAAGTATAATGGATGTCAACACTGCTCTTCAAGAGGTGCTGAAGACGGCCCTCATCCATGATGGCCTAGCATGTGGTACTCTCGAAGCTGCCAAAGCCTTAGAAAAGCGTCAAGCTCATCTATGTGTACCTGCATCCAACTGTGATGAGCCTGTGTATGTCAAGTTGGTGGAGGCACTTTGTGCTGAGCACTAAATCAATCTAATTAAGGCCAGTTTTACGAGGCCTACCCATTCCCCTAATCAATAAAAAACTAGGGGAATGGGTAGGCCTCGTAAAACTGATCCAGAGGGGAAGCCACGGAAAGTGGTTGGTTGCAGTTGTGTAGTGGTTAAGGACTATGGCAAAAAATCTCAGGCCAGGGGATGTCATTGAGGAGTACTTCAAGTGCAAGAAATGAATAAATAAAAATTTTGGCTAATTTAAAAAAAAAAGAAAAGAAAACAAACCTCTTCTCTGTTCCATTGCTTAAAAAAGAATTGTCAATCTTGTCAGTCAATAGGACTTGCCATCCTGCAAAGTGACTTAGCTTCTCTTAGGAACTGCATGTGGCCCTCCTATCCTTCCACCTGACAGCAAGTGTGTAAGGCCACAGTGGAGTCTGAGGGCCCACGCATATTACAAAAATAAGTGTGTATTCATTTCATTTTTTTTTAACATTTATTTTATGTACAGTGTTCTGCCTACATATCAGAAGAGGGCACCATATCTCCTTACAGATGGTTGTGAGCCACCATGTGGATGCTGGGAATTGAACTCAGGACCTTTGGAAGAGCAGCCAGTGCTCTTAATCACTGAGCCATCTCTCTAGCCTTCATTTCATTTTTTAAGACAGGGTCTTACTATATAGCCCAGGATGACTTCCACCTTGCAGAAATCCTTGGGCCACAGCTTCCCAAGTGCTGTGATTACAGACATGTGCCACCACACAAGGCAATACCTTTTTATTAACAAAAGCTGTTTAACCAAGAGCCTGTCAGAGACTGGTGAAGACTCAGGAGATCTGGCAACTTCCTGATCACAGGATGGCTTTAATGTCTTGAGTAGGGCCTCCTGAATAAAGCAGACTATGAGGGCACGGGCAGACATCCTAGTCATGTTCTTACCTTACTGGAAGGTACCAGACTCTTATAGGCATGTTTGCTATGGGGCTTTCCTACACAAGCCTTCTCAAGATGAAGTTCCATTCCGTTCTTAGGTTGTTCAGAGTTACTTCATCCTTCCTAAGACTCAATAACATTCCATTCATACATGAACAACATTTTGTTTGTTCCTTTACCATCTGGAAGAATCTGAGCTGTTTCTACTCTTCAGCATATTTGTCTACCAACTTTCTGTGTGGTTGTTTTAATTTCTTTCTTTTAAAAAATTATTTATTATGCATATAGTATACAGAAGAGGGCACCAGATGTCATTACAGATGGTTGTGAGCCACCATGTGGTTGCTGGGAATTGAACTCAGGACCTCTGGAAGAACAATCAGTGCTCTTAACCTCTGAGCCATCTCTCCAGCCTGTTTTAATTTCTTAACAGGTATAGTGCATGGAACTGCTAGGTCACATGGTATCTGTGCTGGCTAATTTTATGTCAACTTGACCTGGGCTAGAATAATCCCAGAAGAGGAAACCCCAATTGAGAAAATGCCTGTGGAAGATTAAGCTATAGGGAAACCTGTACAATATTTTCTTAATTAGTGATTGATGGAGGGAAGCTCAGACCACTGTTGGGTGGGGTCATCCCTGGGCGGATGGTCCTCGGTTCTATAAGAAAGCAGGCTGAGCACACCACGGGAAACAAGTCAGTAAGCAGCATCTCTCCCTGGCTACTGCATCAGCTTCTGCCTCCAGGTTCCAGGCCTGTTAGAGTACCTGCCCTAACTTTCCCCAGTGAGGGAGTGCCACCTGAAGTGTAAACCAAATAAACCCTTTCCTTCTCAAGTTGTTTTGTTTATGGTGTTTCAATTGCAGCAATAATAACCCTAACTAGGACAATAACTCTATTTTTATTTTCATTTTTTGTTAGGAAATGTCAATTTCTTTCCTGTAAAGTACTTACATCTAATCAGCAATACAGAATGGTCTCAGTATCTCCATGCTCTGGCTACACCTGCTATGTTTAACCTCTTAAGAAAAGGCCTCTTGGGCTGGACAGATGGTTCATTGGTTAAGAGCACTGACTGTTCTTCAGGAGGACCTGAGTTCAATTCCCAGCATCCACATGGCAGCTAACAACTGTCTGTAATTCCAAGATCTGATACCCTTACACAGTTATACATGCAAGCAAAACATCAATTCACATAAAATTAAAAAAATATATTAAAAAAAAGAAAGAAAGATCCTCTCTGTAGTGCACACTGGCATGAAACTCACAATCTTCCTGCCTCAGGCTACTTAATATTGAGATGACATGTTGAACCATCACTTCTGGCATATCTTTTAACAAAATTATTTAATTTTTAACTCTCATCTTATTTTACATGAATGGGTATTTTGTCAGCATGTACGTCTGTGTATCACATGAGTGTCTGGTGCCTGATGAGACTAAAAAAGGGTGTTAGAGTGCTGAAACTGGAGTTCCAGGTGTTGCGAGATGCTGTATAATGCTGGGGATCCACCTAGGTCCTCTGGAAAAGCAGCCAGTGCTCTAACTTCTGAGACATCTCTCCAGACCCCCAAATTATTATTATATGAGCCACTCAGGTAGTAGAAGTAAATTGGAACTTCATTGTGGTTTGATCTGCATTTCCCCAATTAATTATATACACCAAACTCTTTAAGTAAGTATTACTATTATCTTAAATCTATTAGACATTTAATTGGTCATAATTAAAAAGTTAGCAGATAACCTTAAATCATACTGAAATCCTTGCCAGAAACCACAAGAACACACAGCATAAGCCTGCTTACTTAGGACTCTCCTTTGTCATAAGAGATAAGAAATGGGCCCAAGATTAATAAAGAAAAACTGAAAACCACAGCTACCTTGTTTGCAAAACAAGGGGTAAGAAAACTTTGTAAGAAGACAATCAAGTGACTCCAGGGCACATTAAGTGAGAAGAATGTGGAAAGCTCTGAGACAATACAAAGGTTATATGGAAACAAAGCCATCTCTACAAATTAACAACTACAGCAAAGGAGTCTAACTTATAAAGATAAGAAGGAAAAAAGCCCTTTCATACTCACTGATAACATCTCCAGTTAAATACATTCCAAGGACAAACAGAATTGCAAAAACAAAACACAGTAAACACTATAGGCAGGAAATGCAAAATTAGACTGGGTGACTTGGTCACACCAGATCAGAGGGCAACTACGGAAAACAACAGGGTAAGTGTCAAAGGACGTGCAAACTTACTAACGTCCTCCTAAGAGCAAACAAGCTGAGGATCGGTTAAGGATGGTAACTATAATAAGATGAAACATTACCTAGTATTCACATTTATGTATTAAAAAAAAATAAAAACAAAAAACTGAAAAATAAGCTCATGGCTTCATGATACAAATATTAAGTAGTCACTATTGGAGAGTGTTAATGACTGAATCAGTTTGCAAACACATAAGTAAATAAAAACAATTTATTTTTCCTATATAAACCAGGAACTAGAGAGATTCTGTTATTCCTTATTTATTATTTACAATACTTATAAAGATATTTCTCCTCCTGTCACTATTTTCAAAGCATAATCAGATTTATAACCATCAGTGGCTGCTAATATCACAAAATTTCAAATAAAAAATTAAGCATTATGGGTTTCCTAATACAAAATGTTATTCAGCATTTTTACTACTAAGCATGATAAAAGCTGGGTGTGGCGGCACACACCTTTATTCTCAGCATTTGGGAAACAAAGGTAGTTAGTATCTGTGAATTTTAGTCTATGTAGTCAGTTCCAGGCCAGCCAGGGCTCACATTGAGACCCTATCCCACAAACAAATACTGTTCAATTATTCATGAATGAAATTTAATCAAATCTCTAGATCTAACACCAATTTATAAGAAACACAAAGCAGAGAGAACACTTTAAATATCACTATGAAGTTGTCAGGCAGGTAGCACATGCCTATAATATTGACACTTGGAAAAGACAGGAAGACCAGAAATTCAAGGCTAGTCTGGGCTACCTGAGACCCTGTCAAAAACATAAACAGAAAAATAACCAATGAGAACATGTCCAGCAAATCCAGGATGTGGAAAACTCTATGGGATAAATTCAACTTAGTTATTCAACATATTCAGTTCATGTCTGAATAAATAAATATACACCAAGGCTCACAAGGAAGAGACATAGCAACAACTGCCCTTAACAGACCACACTAGGTTCATACAACTACAGAGCCAGTAAGCTCCTGAGAAAAACTGGCTCCCATGAAATAATGATTTAAAAAGTCCTTAGGAAAGCTTTTTTTCCTCTCAAAGCTTTATATCATTTTACCTAGTCTCTGCTCTGTCCCTCTTTTCAGGACCAGAAAAGACTAATTGTAACTAAAGTAAAATTCTTATACACTACCATTTTGAAAGCAGACAATCTCTGCATCTAAGTATACTGGGCAAACTAAGAGGACTCTATGAACTTGATTTTTTTTATGGATAAAGCTGTTCCTTCATCTTAGAGATTATATACATTTAAAAAGCCATGACAGGGGCTGGAGAGATAGCTCAGGAGTCACGAGTGTTTCCTGCTCTTGCAAAGGACCCAAGTTCAGTTACCAGAATCCAACTACTTGTAAGTACGGTTTCACTGAATCCAAAACACCCTCTTCTGGATTAATCAGGCACCAACACTCACATATACATAATCCCCTCCCATACAAATATATATACACACATAATTTAAAAATATAAAATTAAAAGAGCTGGAGAGATGATGACTCAGCGGTTAAGAGCTGAGCTGCTCTTCCAGAGGACCCGGGGTCCAATTCCCAGCATCCACATGGAAGCTCACAACTGTCTGTAACTCTAGTCCAAGGGATGCAACACTGTCACACAGACATACATGCTGGCAAAACAACAATGTACATAAAATTAAAAGCAAACAAACAAATGTTTTAAAGCCAAGGTAGAAGCTTAAGTAACCATTACATCCTCTTTTGTATCCAGACTTGCTGAAAGAGTGCCAAGCCATTATCTGAAGGGGGACAGATTGTCTAGCAGAGCTGAGGGAAAAAAGGAATGGCTCACAAGAAATGCTAGACTATTTGCCCTTGAGACTCATGCCTATGTGAGGAGTGACCTAGAAAACTGTGGTGATATGAAAAGACAGCAAACAGATATGTAAAAGGCACATGATCCTAAGTGGTACAGGACGGCTTCAGACAAATGTGTTGGGCCAGAGAGATTGCTCAGTGGGTAGAGGCTCTTTGCACACAGGTCTGATAACCTGAGTCCAATCTCTGGACCCTACAGATGGCAGGAGAGAATTAAGAGCCCAAAACTGTTGTCTGATCCCCACACACTAGTCACAAACACACACACACACACAGAGAAATACATAATGAAATTCAATTGAAAAAGAGAATTTGTGCACATCCGGTTATAAATTGTTTCCCTTCAATCACTGGGATTCTAGTCCTTGAAGACAGGACCTTTTCATTTTTCCCTATTCCTCTAGCAAAACACTTTGCCAAAATTATTATTTAGTTCTGCGCAGCTAAACAAACTAAGAAAGAGAAGTAGGGTACAGAGAAAGAGACAGAGACAGGGGGAAACAGAGAGAGGAGACAGAGACCAGAAAGTAGCCAATGTCACTTAAGAATGAAGCAGTAGTTTTGTTGAGTGACTGTCACTTGCCCCGCACAGGACAGAAGTTCTAATGCCTGAAGCCAGGCTTGAAGTCACATAAGCAAGAGATGGGCAATGTTGGAGGTGCCTCATGTATATTGATGGGAGGCACCACAGCCTCTCAATTCTGACAAGTGCATTCTAGTTCTGCAAGATGTTGAGTGAGATATACACAGAGCTGACTCTACTTTTGCATTTTTTTTTTTAATCTTTCCTACCTCACTCCATGTAGACCAGGCTGGCCTTGAACTCACAGAGATTCACCTGCCTCTGCCTCCAAAGGATTAACAGCATTTACAACCACCACCTAGCAAAGATTGTTTTAAAAGTTGCTGTCTTTGGGCCAGCAAGATGGATTAGTAAATAAAGATGCTTGCCCTGCAAATCTAGTGACCTGAGTGAGTCTGAGCCTTAAGACCCGAATAGAGGAAGGAGAGAAACAGACTCTCACAGGTTATCTAATGACTTCCGCATGGATGCCCCGGAACAAATGTGTCCACGCACATAAACACGCACAATGTGAGTAAATAAAAACACACAAAGTCAGAAAACAAATGATAATTTAAGGAGAAAAAACAAAAACAAAAACAAAAACTAAAGCCAGGCAAGGTGGCATATGCCTTTAATCTCAGCATTTGGGAACAAAGGCAAGCAGATCTCTGTGAATTCAAGGCCAGCCTGATCTACAAAGTGAGTTCTGAAACAGTAAGGCTGTTTATTACACAGAGAAACCCCGTCTAGAAAAAACAAAAACAAAAACTAACTAGCTAACTAAATTAGCTTCCCACAGCAGCAGCAGCTGTGTTTTGGAAAACTGGGAACCACATGAAGTGCGTGACTTGGCTAGTTAGCAGTAACGTCTTAATTTAGACAGATCTAGTGCCGTGGCCATGTCAAGTGGTCACATGTAGAAATTAAGTGAACATATCACTTTATAAGTTTGTCTGATATAACCTATGGTTGTTACTCAAAATAAAATTATTCTGGAACAAAAATTTTGTTTTTATAAGAAATGAAACAGTAAGTTTAAATAAAACTACACTTTTATAATAAAATAAATCTAGGGCTGGAGAGATGGCTCAGCGGTTAAGAGCACCGTCTGCTCTTCCAGAGGACCCGGGTTCAATTCCCAGCACCCACATGGCAGCTAACAACTGTCTGTAGTTCCAGTTCCAGGCAAACACCAAGGCAAATAAATAAAGTTTAAAAAAAAAAAATGTTAAGACTTTAAAAAAAAATAATAATAAAATAAAATAAAATAAAATAAATCTAAATTTAATAACAATCAAACCTCAGTTCTTTCTGAATCAAGGTATTGATACGTAGCCTTGGCTAGCCTGAAAGTTGCTACATAAGATCAAGCTGGCCTCAAACTCATAGCTACCTCAAATCTTGGTTCATTTTTTAGTTTATTTTTGTTTGTTTTTGAGACAGGATCCTATGTAGCCCTCCCTGGCTTTGAATTCACAAAGATCCACTCACCTCCACTAGGGTTCTTTTTTTAAACATTTGTTTTATTCTTATTTATATGTATATATATATATGTACATATATATGTGAGTGCCTGTGGAAGCCAGAAGGAGGGTATTGAATCCTCTGGAGCCAGACTGTCTATAGGTGGTTTTGATCTACCTGATGTGAGTGCTGGGAACCAAACGTGAGTCTTCTGAAAGAACAGCAAACACTCAAACACTGAGCCATCTCTAGGCCCTATACCTTGGTCCTTAAGTACACATCTTTTTAACATTTTTCAATGGAAAGTAACCCAAAAGCATTCCTGCTGGGAACAAAGGTCTCTGAAGACAGCATTTATGCAACTGAGCTGTAAGTTGAATTACTATTTGCCTGGGTAATGGAGCACCATTTCATTAAAAAGTGTCTGGCAGATAAACTATACTTCACACTTGGAGACTTGACAGACATTGTCTCACTTCTCAAGAATGAATGAAGTAAGCCTGTCACTTCAAGGGGAACAGCTGGCAGCACGGTCTGCCAATGATAAAATCTGCATACACCACGGTGAGTTGGACAACCCTTGGTACTTGAGGTACTTGAATCAGTTTTCTGATGAAGTTGGCAGTAAGAGTAATTGATGCTATTTACAGAACTATCCAGTCAAGTCAGCCAACATCAGAAGAGCAGTGTGATCCAGCAGGGAAGGATTTTCCAAGTGAGTGAGGTGTGGTGATCGTATCGGCGAATAGTCCTTCCGGCTGCAATGACACTGTACAGAGTGCAGGGACAAAGCCCGGATTGTACTGTTAACTAAACCATAGGAAACTAGCACTGGTCACATTTTAGTGCAGCAGCACAGGACAGCAAACATCCAAACCGCTAAAATGTTCCTTTCTCAACTACCCATTTGCATAAAGCAATCTGTCAAAGCAGATCGCGTGCTCACACAGATGTAAGGCCAGCTATATTGTATTAAGCCAGACACTATAGAGATTTACAAAACCACAGTGCTGTTTTTTTGTAATTAAAAGTTATATTATGTTAACATATAATCAGCTTATCCTCATCATTATTTAAAAATAAACTGCAAACTCAGCACAGTAACAACAGATCCTTATAATCCCAGCACTTGTAAAGTGGAGGCAGAAGGACTGTTACAAACTCAGGTGCAGCCTGGTCACAGAAAAACTGAACAAATAAGAAGAATTAGCAAATATTTCAATTTTCCTTCAACTCTAGTTTTACTTACATTATAACAACAGTTAAAATTCAGCCAAGGGCTGGGATAGTTCAGAGGGTAAGAGCACATCGGCTGGGCCAAAAGATCTGATGTCCTCTACAAACACTTGCATACACCCAAAGACATATACATAATTAAAATAATAAAAGGAAAATCTATAAAACCTTCTCAATAGTTGTGAAAAGTGGAAAGAGGCCCTGAGAACAAAAAAGATCAGAACTGCTGATTTAGAGCAATGTGTGCATTAGCTTCTCACCAGAAGGGGAAGCCAGGTTCCTATTAACAGAGAATAATTCACACCAACGGTTCCAAAATAGTAAAGCTCTGTGGAGGCAACTATGCTGTTGATTAGTGCTAGATTCTAGTCTGTGCATTAGCTTCCCTAAAATCAAAAAAAAGAAAAAAGAAAAAAGATGGAAGGGCGGAGAGGGAAAGAATAAAGGGCCATTTGACAAATCATTCAACAGTCTTCCCTGAAATGTCAACATACTCTACCAAGTATTCATGCTCACCACCTTCCACCAGACTCTCCTACAAGGATTAACAGCCAGCAAGCAAATCTAGACATTTAGAACCATTAAAAATTATGCTTTGTAGGGCTGGAGAGATGGCTCAGTGGTTAAGAGCCATCTATTCTTCCAGAGGTCTGTCCATCTTTCAATTCTTATCACCCACAGGGTGGCCTGTAACTGACTGTTAACTCCAATTCTAAGGGAGCCTATACCTTCTTATGACTTCCAAAGGCACGTGGTGCACAAACATACATGCAGGCAAAGCAAAATAAACATAAAATAAAAGTTAAAAAATAAATTAAGTTCCTGTTTTGAGACAGGATCTCACTCTAACCCATACTCACTATGTAGCCAAAGATGGCCTTTGTGTCCTGAGAGCAGAGCTGTGAGCCACTAATGCCCATCTAGTTTATGATACCTGCCATTACCACACCAACTTTTCAGGCCTTCAGCTCTTTTTAGATTTTTTTTTTTTAAGGACAAGGTTTCTCTTTGTAGCTCTGGCTGTCCCAGAACTCACTCTGTAGACCACACTGACCTCAAACCCATAAAGATCTGCCTGATTCTGCCTCCTAAAGGCTGAGGTCAAAAGTTTATGCCAACATACCCAGCTCTTTAAAAGTTTTATGCTTTGCATTCATAACAAAAGGGCACTAGGGAGGCTGAGGCAGGAGGACTTCCATGATCAATGAGTTCCAGGCCAGAGTGGGTTACAGATCAGCCAGCTCAGGCTATATAGCAAAATTTTTATCTCAAAAACAAATAACCCCGAGAAGAGAAGAAAGAATCCGCAGGGTGGTTGTGCAGGCCTTTAATCACAGTGTTAAAGAGGCAGGGGCAGGTGAACCATTGTTTGAGGCCAGCCTTGTCTACCAAGTGAGTTTCAAGACTGTGGCACATTACTTTGGTTAGAGACAGTACCAGACTACATCTTTACAAGCATTCACAGCACCAATGAGCTGAAATAGCTTAGAACAGAACTTTGAACAGCAAACTTCGACTCTGATAGTTAACTTCCTGGTCTTCAGGTACTGTTAACATTCTAACACTGAGTTACATAACCTACTTAAAAAGTTTTTGAAGCTGAGCATGGTGGCATATGCCTTTAATCTCAGCATTTGGAAGGGGCAGAGGCAGAAAATCTCTTAGTTTGAAGCCAGCAAGTTCTTGGACAACCAGGGATACACAGAGAAACCCTTTTGAGGTAGGGAAGAAAAGTTTTTTTAGGCAGGAGCTCATAAAATAGTCCAGGCTAGCCTAAAATTTATGATGCTTTTGCCTCACCCTCATGAGTGTTAGGATTACAAGTGTACACTATCCCACCCACCCAAATGACCTGCTTTTGTATTATGTTAAAATGCTTGAGAAATAAGTTAACAAATTAAAAAAAAAGGTTGGGCCAGGTAGAGTTCTGCATGCCTGTCACCTCAGCTATTTCAGAGTTAAGGTAGGCACATTTGAGTGTGAGGTCAGCCTGGGGTCAATGTAGTGAGACTGTATTCCAAAATAAAAATAAAGAAAGCAATGAATGTAGCTGAGCAGTAAAGTGTTTGCCTTGCATATGTGAGGCCTGGCTTCAATCCCAGTATGGGGAAGAGGCACTGTTAAAGCAGCTGTGCTTTTTCGTTTAGAAAATACGTTCATGATATTTCAACAAAATGTGCATCACAATAACAAAGCAGGTCTTCATCCACAGCACAAGCCATGAGCCTGCAGGCTAAAGTACCTTCTTCCAAAAGACTACCTGTTTCTCCTAATTTCTTTACTTACAAGCAAACCTATACAAGTGCTATTTTGTCAATGGAAAAGAATCAGTTACTATAAAACTGTAGTTTGTTGTGGACCTTTATACATTTGTTTGTGTTTGTATATGGTTTTTTTAATTCAGGTCTTACTGTAGCCCAGGTTGCCCTCAAACTCAGGACAATTCTCCACTGAGAGGCCTCCTGAGTGCTGGGATGGCAGGTATGAGCCACTATGCACAAATTCACTTTTGACAGCAAAACTTCTGTCCCATGGGGCTGTTTGTTTTATATACAAGCGCTAATTCTTCTTTTAAACAATAATACTACATGGAACCAGAGGTGAGGGCAGGCCTTTCAATGGACCTTAAAGGCTGTAGTAATAGATGCAGCTGAGATCCTGTTACTATGGCAGCTGTAGATTTTATGGTGATGGACAGTCTTGATGTTTATGAGCAAACTGCTGGCTCCGAAATCCAGTCCACATCAGCTAGAAATACTCAAGAATCATTGCAAGGAGACAGCACCAGGCTACCCTCACTCAGGCATTAAGAAAGTATCTGGTAAGATACCCTGCATTCTGGTCCCGAAATTAGGTTTGACAAAGCCAAAGTCTGTGGGGGAAGGGGGAGGGGGACGCTCTCACTATGTTTAGTTAGATGGTACTGTGTTGCAATCTCAGCATTTTCAGATAGACTGAGGCTGAGGCAGAAGGATTACCTCATATTTGAGGCTAGCCTGAATTACATAGTGAGTTCTAGGTCAGTTTGGGCTAAAGAGTGAGATGCTGTCTCACAAAACAAAACAAAACAAAACCACCCCCCATAAGCATCGGTCTACTACTTTTTGCCAGAGGGAAGATAAAGGCTTTATTTAATAATAATTTATCTTAAAATGATAATTAATATACAAAGCATAATATTCAAAGAGTGTTGGAAAGGTAGTCTACATTCCACTCTCTGCTGCCTTCCAGCCAGTGAAGTGTCTTCTGTGAGGCCACCAAGAGCTCTCACTGACCTGCAGCTCTCAGTATCAGGAACCCAGAGACCTCAAGTCTCCCCAGGTTAAAGTCACTTTTGTGAGAACAATAAAACAATATTTCCCCTTTTCTCTTACCAGCTATGGTAGCATTTCCCACAGGACATGTGTAATAACTCTGACAGCTAGTGGAAATGCTAAACAGCTGGAAGGTAGCCATCTTCTATGCAGACAGATATAAAGGAGACTCATAAAAACATAAAATATCACAATTCATACTGGAGTCTAGAGGCTTTACAAAATATATACAAAATTATGCTAGTCACATTAACAGAGGATGAGTATTTTTAATATAGGAAATGTCAATAGGAATCCCTAACTATGCATATGAATACAAAGGAGACCTAAGAACAAACCATTTGAGAACCACTAACCTGTGTGTTTAAGCAGGCACTCACTCATTCACTGATTATGTGGAGTGTATGAGTGCAGCTGCCTCTATAGACAGAGGTCAGAGGAAGACCTCAGCCAACTGTCCTTGCCTTCAGCCTGGTTTTGAGGCAGGATCTTCACTGAATACATCAGGCTAGCTGGCTGCTATGCTTCTGAAGATTTTCTTCTCTCTGCCTCCTAGACACAAAGCTGGGGTTACAAAAGCATGCTACTGTATCAGGCCTTTCTTTCTTTGAGCCCTTAACTCCAGTCCTCATGCTTGCAAAACAAATCCTCTACCTGCCAAGCCATCTCCCAAGCCCCTAAGTATTTACAAATGCATGCTAAATCAGGAGCAGTGCTCTTTCCTGTAACCACACACTTGAGGGGGAGGAATAGGCTATCTACAGCTATATGAGACTTGTCTAAAAAAACAAAAGGAAGTATGGTGGTGCACCCCTTTAGTCCCAGCACTTGGGAGGGAGACAGGTGGATCTCTGTGAGTTTGAGGCCAGCCTGGTTTGATATAGTGAGACCCTTCATCAAACAAAACAAGCCAAGAGAGGCACAAACACCATAGCATGCACTCTCAGAGATAATAAATTAAAGCAGGCCAGTTGTATGGTCATCTCTTGCCTCATTTTGGAAATGTTTCTGAGTGTGTTTGAGCAGGTTCTGAGAAGGAAACCATTTCTTAACCTCTGGTTACACAGTGCTGCTCATAATTTGGCCATTAATACAAGTTTAGGATGGAGATTGCTGTGTTTCCCCACACCAGCTTAAATACTCAGTGTTTCAATGTGTGGAGTTACTCTAATCCCTTAAAGAGCATACATGTCAGAAAGCAGTAACTTACATGATTGAACAGCAATATCAAATGCACTTCTATGATGGGAGAGTAAAGAGAACACAGTAATACTGACTTGTTTGGACTAACCCTCTCTCAGATAACAATCATTAAGTGTCTAGTTAATGGACATTTGAAGGAACTGGAAGGCAACCCAAGCAACACTCCAAATAATTGTGAAAAGGAAAAATAAGCAGTGCCAGTTCCTCTGAGTGTTTCAGAGTGTTCTCCAGCCCAAGGCTTAGTCCAGCAGAACTGGAAACACTTAAGTACTTTGTTTAAGTGTTTAAGCTTTGGTTAAGTGTCACATACATGTTAACCCTGCTCCCTAGTTTTGTGACCTAATGATAACTAGGAAAGAGGTCAATCCTGTTATTTTAGAGGGAAAAAAATGAAAAGAAACAAGATAAATCTTCTTTTTAAAAATAATGTATTATGTGTGGTGTGCCATGACAAGAACAGTCCTCCTCTGTTACTCTCTGCCTTTATTTCCTTGAAACTGTCTCCCTGACCCTGAGTCTGCCTGTCTCCGCCCAATGCTACATCACAGGCACACAGGCTCATTCCCTGCTTTTATATGGATGCTGGAATTCAAACTCAGGTCCTGTACTTATGTGACAAATGCTGCTGCCCACTGAGCCACCTCTCCCGCCCACTTTGTTTTAGTCCAGGCTAGAAGCTGTTCTGTAGTCAAGAATTCTCCATCTACTACCTCTATGCCCTGAGTGCTGATATTATTACAGCGCATAACCATGTCCAGCTAGATGATTAATTCTTTTTTTTTTTAATTTTAAAACTTTATTTATTTATTTATTTGCCTTGGTGTTTGCCTGAAACTGGAACTACAGACAGTTGTTAGCTGCCATGTGGGTGCTGGGAATCAAACCCGGGTCCTCTGGAAGAGCAGACAGTGCTCTTAACCGCTGAGCCATCTTTCCAGCCCCGATTAATTCTTTTTAAGCTTTAGTTACATTTATTTGTATGTATGTGTGCATGTCCAGGAGTGTGTGCTGTGTGTGCTGCGGCACGTGTGGAGGTGTAGGACAACTAGAAGGAGCCAGACATCTCTTTCCTCGCCTTCCACCATCTGGGTCCTGGGCACTGAGCTCGGGTCGTCAGGTTGGCAGCAAGCCCTTCACCCACTGAGCCCTCTCCATGGTCCAGAAAGACAATCTTTAGTGAGTTCTTCTGGATACAGATTAAGATACCCTGTCTCATTTCATTCTCAAAACAGGTCTATGAATTTGGAAAGTATGATTTCATCTTTTCATCTAAAACAATCAAGCAAAGAGCTGAGCCAGGCAAGTCTATCCAAGTCCAAAGCGTAAAAATTACTCTCTCTACTTCCAAAGGAAGCAGGACTATCACACCACCATTCTCTTCCCTCTACTGTAAAATCCAAGGGCCTGAAAATAACAGCCCTAAGACTTCAGTCTAAAGAGTATCAAGGAGCCAAGAACTCAGGAAGTAAATGCAACACAATCTAGTGCAGCACAAGTTTCTACGTGTGGGTTTCTTATCTGCTCATGAGTGACTGAGCACTGAGGAGCAGGAACACACCCATGTTTACATGGCTGCTTCGAAGCCTTCCTAAGAGATAGATCAGTGGAACTTTCCAGTTCTCTAAGGAAGCAATGCACAAACTGCCACTGAAAGGCTTGGGATCCACCACAACCAGAAATTCACAACAAAAGCAGACCAAGATCAGGACACCATTTGTCTTTGTATGAAAGAACAAGAATCTAAGATAGGTACTCTGTTCCTGCCCCAAAATCTGCATGTCAGCCCATCTTCTGAACTACTGGTAAACTTCACTCAATTTCTCCTTTTACATGTTGTTTCTCGGAAGAAATCTTTGTCACTTACAAATTTAGATTCAATCAAGCCCTGATCCCAAAACCTTCTATATACCCAGTAAAAACACATATTAGGAAGAATAAAGGCAAGGAACATCTTATTTCCAATGTTCCACGTGCAAATTGCTCACAAAAGAGGAAATTAACGTTATCAACTTAGGAGACAGAAAACAGCTCATGACTTCACTGTTTTAAATCAGCTCACAGGCTTACTTCCTGGTCCAGGAACAGACAGTTGTGGCTTGGAGGTAAAGCCAGGGTGGTTTGCTGCGATCGATTGCTCTCACCTCCCCCCCCAATCACAGTTCTAGCTCTGAAAGCCCTTTAGACTTGGGTTTATTCCGTTACACTTGCTGAGAGAAAAAGCAAGCACATTTCCTGGCCAGTCACAAAAATAACAAGGAACTACTAACACATCCACAAGCATATGCTCAACTAGCCAAGGTATGCTTCAAGGATCTCATTTCATTCATTCTGCCTGCCTCCCTGTCTGTCGGTCTGTCTTCCTGAGCGCAGGCTATGGGGGACATGGGAAGGTCAAGTGACTAGGTCACCAGGCTGAGGGCATGCACCTTCTCATCCATTTTTGCTTATCTTTGCATATTCATTCTCCTATGCATCTTTCTCTGCATAAAATGGTTGGCTGATTTCTTCAATGTGCTTTAGAAATAAAAAGAACTCAGATCTTTATTACCTATAAGATCTAGAACAGATCTGTCCAATAGAAATATAACTTAAAATTCAAGAGTAATCAAATTAAAGCAACATTATTTACTTAATACCTCTAAAATGTATCAACAATATCATCGCTATAAAAATTGAGGCTTGCTTATTTTTATTCATTACTAATTCCTCAAATTTCGATGTATGTTAGACTTTGAGCATCTCTCTTTTAGACTAACCACTTCCCAATGCTCCACAACCATATGTGGCTTAGATACCGCTACACCAGACAACAGAGGCTTGACATATGGTGGCTCACAAGTACCCAAGAGGGACCTGACCCCATCTTCTGACCTCTGGGGATATCAGGCATGCACACTGGTCCACATACATACATGGAGAAAAACATTTAAACACATAAATAAAATAACATTAAAATTTTATAAAAAAGAATGAGTAAAACTACAAGACACACTTCACAAATACATATACATGCCAAATAGTCAAGTGAACAGACATTATGTGTACAAATTTTCAAGGCAATGCAAGCTAAGTTTACAGAAAATAACATTTCATATTTGCTAAAATAGAAGACTGACCACAGCAAATGTAGACAGGATATGGGCCCGTTAGAGCTCTCATGGGCCAAAGGCAGGAAAAAAAAATGGGACAGCTGTCTTATTGTTTTCCATTAAATAGTTCTACCCTGGTTTGGCTCCTAAGTATTTATCCAAGGGAAGTAAAAATGTTTGATTATGGAAGAGTGAGTGACTGAGTAACCGAGTGTGGTGATGCATGCCTGTAACCCCAGGTGGAGGCAAGACAATTAGGAGCTTAAAGGCAGCACCAGCTATTAAGCAAGTCAAGACTAGCCAAGTTTACACAAGACAACCTCCCATCACCACCAAAAAGATTTAAAAATAACCATGGGCTGATGAGATGGCTCAGTGGGTAAAGGCAATTTCCAGTAAGCCTGACAATCTGAGTGAGATCCGTCCAGGAACCCACAGGATACGAGGACAGAACCAAATCCTTAAAGTTTAGTTCTGGCTTCCCCAAGTGAATGCACACAAAGAAGTTAAACTATTAAAACAAAAAACCCATAAGCCATCAAACCAGTAGAATAGATGGATGTCATCTGCTACATTTATACAATGAAGATAAGACAAGAATGAACTTCTAATACACATACCAAGGACAAACCTCAAAAACAGAGTCAAAGAAGCCATGAACGAAAAGCAAAATAAGATATAAATTATTTATATAAAGTTCTGAAAAGGTACAACTAACCTAGCAAAATAAAACCAATAGTTGCCAGTGACAGAGGTGTAGGGCAGAGCCAAATAGGAAAAGAGTATAAAGGAACTTTCTGGAATGATGGCATTAAACATCCTATTTGAGGCTTGACTGAACAGTTAAGGGTTCTGTGATGACTAACCTACTTCTTGTCATTTCATGCTATGCGATAAAAAAAAAAAAAGCAGCACTCAGCAGACACTGCTAAATCCAAGGGAGCGAGACTGGAGGCTCTCGCTCAAATGTTCTCATCGTTCTTTACCATGTAGTGACAGGAGCCCACACCATCTCAATTTTACTTAGTGACTTAATGCACACTAACCACAACTAAGGTAACATGCTTGTCTCTAAGATCTTATTTCCAATGAATGTCCAAATAACCATGCTGGGTAAAGTAACAGAAGGAAAGGGAAGTAAAGAAGAAATGAAGTATGAGAGAAGATACAGAAGACACTCACGGTGTCAAGAAACAGTCTAGTCAGTCAAGTGTCCAAGGAGATAGGACAGGAAGCTATTCAGCATGCTTGAAGTGAAAAGGAAAACACAGAGGTGGAGAAGTTAAGCCTCCCTGAGCATGAGGGTGCACACCTTTAACCCCGGCACTTGGCAGAGAGAGGCAGGCAGATCTCTGTGAGTTGAGGGTCAGCCTGGGCTACATAGCAAGTTCTAGAACAGCACCAGGGTTACATAGTAAGACCCTGTCTCAAAACAAAAACAAAAAACAAAAAGAAGTCCTGCCCCCACTTTTCACCTCCTCCCCATAGCTTCCCAGAAGCAGTAAGATTTTCCAAAGCTGCAAACAGGTGCTTTAGTACTATACAGAGTATCATGCCAAGTGGCAGAATGTTTAAGCTCATGTCCTGTCCATCTATACCACCCCGCAACTTTGTCTATTGCCACCAGTCAGAGCCTAAGGAAATGGGGGAAATCCTTTCAGCACACTTTAATCTAGCACCGTGCTAAAGAGGAGAAAACAACTTAAGGGCTTTCCTGTTGCCCAAGTTATATGCAGGAAAGGCTGATGGAATACCATGTGTTTCCTGGCTAGGAAACAAGGCTACCAGGCACATGGCAGGGCTTCAGAATATTCCAACAAGGATGTGAACTGCGAAATGTTATTGTGGAAACACTTCCACAAGGAGACAAGTCTATGTCAAAAAAGAGAAATAGGAGGAATTGCAAAAGAGGACCATGAGTAAAGAACTTCCCACATGTCTGTGCTTGAACTACAGCGTGAGCAAGCTGAAGTGTCATTCCCATCACATCTGAGACATGGCAAACTGTTCCAGACTTAGTGACTTGCTGGACACAAACCAACCTGCCGCTATGACTAACACGGAGAGAAGGAGACACACTCACAAAGATACAAGTCTCCAGAGACCAGATCATCGCGCACACACACACAGAGCGATTTTTTACTCACTTCAAATTCACCAAATGCAATCCACAACTCTGTACTTGTTGACTGGTATGCTGGTTAATTTCATGTCCATTTTACACAAGCTAGAGTTATCTGAGAGAAAGAAACTTCAATTCAAAAAAAAATGTCTAAAATCAGGCTGTAGGCAAGACTGGGTGAGAAGGCCCAGACCGTTGTGGGTGGTGCTGTCCCTGAGTAGGTGGCTCTGTGTGTTTAAGAAAGCAGGCTGAACAAGCCGTATGCATCATTCCTTCATGATCTCTGCTTCAGCGCTTGCACCCCAGTTCCTGCCGTAAGTTCCTGCCCTGACTGCCTTCCAGGATGGACAGTGATGTAGTATAAACAATACAAACCTTTTCCCCCCTCTCAAGATGTTTTTGGTCATGATAGTCATCACAGCACCTATCTAAAATGCTCAGAAACATGAAAAAAAGCAACGTGGTATACGTGATGAATGTTTAAGATAAACTAAACACCTGCACTAGACAAAGTAAATCACTATTTTAAAAATTCACAAAAAAGAAAGGAAACCCTAGACAGCTGGATGTAAAGGGGGAAGTGAAAACCACAACAGCACCCACAATCTGACAAAATGACTGAGAGGGCTGAGAGATGCTTTAATAACTTCCGGGCCTGGGTTTTATAAACCAAATCAAAATAGAACTTGTCTTAGACCAAGGACCAGAATCTAAGACTGCCTAGAGTGGAAGCATGGGCCGGGGAAACACTCAGCTGGCATTGCAGGGAGCACAGAAGAGCAGTCTCTATTCAGGGTAGAGGCGAACAGGAGAGCATGTCTCTTCTGAGAAATTCACATGGATTTGGGATTCAAAACTATACTACTAACTACAATAACTTCCTGTTCCAGGGATTCCAAACCATACATTTATATTCAAAATTAGCCTGAAACCAAAGCTCAAACCAGAGCAAAGAAACATAAATTCATACCCCTTTTGGTTAGCTCCTAGCCATAAAAGAGCATCATCATAAGAGAACAATCAGAGTAGCTTTAGAACCCAAAAACTTGCTTCCAGAAAGAACCCTCAGGTAGAAATTATACAGGAAACAACCAAGAGGCAGTTCAGAAATACAGGAGTTCCAAGAGAGAGAAGGCAATAGTCAGAGAATTTCCCAGGCCAGATAAAGTCACCAAATCTCAGATTTAAGAAACAAAACAAAAATCTAGGCCAAAGCTGAAAGCAATGATATAGGCTAAAGGGAATGAGTCTCTTTTGGCTACCACATAGAGTAACTTAGAAAAAAAGAAAAACTGACTACAGATAAACACTGGAATTTCTTTCTTTTTTTATTAGACAACAGGATTTATTTAGTCACAAAGTGAATGATACACAGTTTGCATGAAACACTGGAATTTCTTAATATCAGGCTAAAGAATCTGAGCTAACAGGAAGCAATGAGGTTAAATTTTGGGAAGTAATATGATTTGAGCTGAAAGGCTGCCTAACAGGAAGGGAATCCCACTGCAGGTTTACAACTGCTCGAGGCTTTGGAAAAACTTCAGGATATCCTACAAAGGTAAGGGCAGGAAAAGGTGATGGAGTGCAGATAAAATGGACCCTGTGTGGAAGGAGGGATGGGTGGGAAGGTACAGAGTCTAAGAAATTTTAAGACTCATCAAAAATATAATTAAAAGAACTTATTGGATTAGGTGGGGAGCCGAACCGATGAGGAACCCTGAGGCTTGGGCCCAAGTGAGTAAGACCAGTGTGCTGGTGGGGCTGATGGACTGTAAAGAGGCTTCTGGCAAATTTCTTAACATCAGGGCTCACTACAAAGGGCCCATGAGAAGAAAGGGAGGGGGCCTTGAATTAGGATGATCCTGGATGCAGACCACTGTGCCCAACAATTACCATGATAAAGATACTTTCCTCAAACTTCTGGCTATGGGAGAAAAATCCTTTTTCTTCCTCCATACTTCTTCTCAAACAACTGGAGTGAAGGAAGGGTCTCAATTTAAAACAGAAGGCATGGCAAGGCATGGGCTTCCCATTCACCCTCAAGTTAACAGCTGCTCAAATACAGCTAATAATCAAATTGTGCTTTTATGGTCTCAGGCATTCATGTTTACTAGGTCAAAAGGCAGGTGTTTGCTTAGAATCTGTCATTTTCTCACCTTTTCAGTTTCTTTAGGTTTTTCTAGCTCATCTGTTTTTAAAGTTTTAAATTATTTCATCTTACATTTATAATAGATTTTCTTAACCAGTTGGGCTTTGGCAAGAACCCAGGACCATGGATACAGCAAATGCAGACTTCAGGGCAGCCTGATTTTCAATCTCCAAAACAATTAGACCACAGCTGCTCAGCCTCTCCTGGAAGAAAAATCCCTAGTAGAAATTAAAAATTTAATATATAATGTGAATCTTGCTATATAATCATAATCATACACAAAACAGTACTAGGATTCTTTTATCAGAACCTAGAACTCACAGACAGTCATGCTCCAAATAAATGGCGTTCTTTAAGGACATTGGAACACACAGTAACTTCCACACAAAAGCTCCTAAGACAAGCAGCCTACAGCATTGTGAAAGGAACATATTAATAATGCAGTTCCTAAATTTCTCCCTTTATAAAATTCAAAGTTTTTAACCTGAACTTTAAGGTTTTTGGTTTGCTTGTTTGTTTGTTTGGGGAGAGGAAGAAGGTCACAAGTCCCTCATTGGACAATGGAGGTCTCATCAGGTTCGGAAAAAAGAGCCTTAGTGGTTGTACCATCTGTCAGCACATCTTTATTTGCATTTAACAACAAAAAACCTCCATAAATAAAACTGTAATTTAATATATTGCAAAACTGCACAAAACAAAGAAATCTCAGATCAAAGCTAATTTAATTAGACAAAAGAAAAATGTACAGCACAATACATATTTGTCTTAGGAATGCTTCAAGCACCTGAGAGCGTGCTTTCCTAGGATTAATCTGCCCTCTAGTGCATGCTCAATAATCACTGCTGTAACTCGTTCCTAGACCATCATAATGCTCTCTTCAAATGAAGGTGTTCACCTGTCCACAATTCGTTCCCGCCATTACCTCTCCTAAGTAAATTCTGCTACTATAACAATTTCAAGTGCCTGTTCTACAGGTGCATGCAACGGATCTAAAGTACTTCACTATTTTTCATACCAAAAGTGTGGCACAATTGAGACTATAAGAATACAACAAAAATGTGTTAATATAGACTCTCTAGCATGCTAATTTTAATTTTTGATGATTTCATCTACAGATCTTTGGTTGTTATGTTATTTTTTGAGACAGGGTTTGCTAAGATCCCTGGCTTGACTAGAACTTGTTATGTGGTTCAAGCTGGCATCAAACTAACACCAATCTATCTTCTTGCCTCTGCCTCCCAAGTCATTACACCTACCTAGCTAGAGGTTTATTTTTTAGAACAGTTTAACAGTTTGAAGAGGCTGGAGAGATGGCTCAGTGGTTAAAAGCACAAGGTGCTCTTGAGGGGACCAAGGTTCAGTTCCAGGAACTTACACAGTGGTAAGCCATCTCTAACTCCAGCTCTAGGGAATCTGACATCTTCCTCCAGCCTCTGTAGACATCAGGTACACACATGGTGCACACACACACACATGCAGGAAAAATACTCATACACATACGAGTAAATTTAAAAAAAATTAAAGAACTTATTCTAGCTACTGACTAACCCACAAATCCTTGTGGGAATATACCCTAAGACAATGAAAATACCCAATAACACTAAAGTTTGTACATAAATGTCCACAGAAGCATTTACAGTAGCCAAACGTAAAAACCATCCTAAATCCATTAATTAGCACATATATAAACAAAAAGTAGTATACAGTCTTATAATTCTATTATTCTACAAAGGACATAAAAAAAAAAAAAGTATAGATAAATGCTGCAACATGGATGAATGCTGAAGATAATTACGTTAAGTCAAAGAAGCCAGACACAGGGGTTGGGGAGGTACCTCAAGGTTTAAGAGGACTTACTACTCTTATAGAAGATCCAGATTCTGGATTAGTACCCACATGGCAGCTCACCATCACCTGTAACTCCAGTTCCAAGGGATCCAACACTCTGGCTCCCACAGGCACACACATGGGTGAAGACATACACATGGGTGAAGACATACATGTAGGAAAACTCACACACATAAAATATATAAATAAATCTTAAAAAGAAAAAAGGCAATATTAGAATTCCACTTGTAAAATGCCCAAAATAAACAAACCTAGACCCAGAAAGCCCAAGAAAGAGGTTGGGGGTGAAGATGGGAGAGTGACTAGTAACAGGCCCAGTGTTTCTTTTGCAGCTAACAAAAAATCCCATTGTAATTGCCCATTACTAGGAACATACCCTGTGAGTTTGCCAGAAACCAATGAACACTATAATTCAAATTGATAAGTTACACAGTATCACATTTTGTCTCATTAAAGTATTTTGGCTGCTTTTGTTGTTTTGTTTTGGTAGCACACACCTATAATCCTTGTATCAAAAAAGGTTGAGGCAAGAGATCTCAGGCTTGAGGCCAGCTGCTCTACAGTAAGACCCTGTATTAAAAACAAACAGCTGGCTGGAGAGATGGCTCAATGATTAGAAGTACTGACTGCCCTTCCAGAGGACCCAGGTTCAATTCCCAGCATCCACATGCAGCTCCCAACTGTCTATAACTCCAGTTCCAGGGGATCTGACACCTTCACACCAATGAACATAAAATAAAGTTAAACAAATTATGTATATAAAAGCCATTGGTGGCTCATGCCTTTAATCCCAGCACAGGCGGAGGCAGAAGCAGGCAGATCTCTGTGAGGAGGGCAGCCTACTCTACAGAGTGAGTTCCAGAACAGCCAAGACATTTATACAGAGAAACTTTGTCTTAGAGAAACAAAAACAAAAAGCAAACAAAACATCCACAAAAAAAAAAAAAAAGTCGTCCAATTGTATATTACTAAATGGACAAAACACTGTTATAAAAGTCACTTTTAGATCTCCCATATTTGTAGTGATATATTGTATATTTAATAAAATCAGCTTGGAATATCAGATGATAGAACCACCCACAGTTAAGCCATGAAGGTCAGAGAGTGGTGACCCACACCTTTAATCCCATCATTCAGGAGATAGATCTTCTTTGAGTTCATGGTCTAACAACCAAAACAGCAGTAGCTCACACCTTTAATCCTAACTCTAGGATTTTGATGCAGAGTTGAACCCTGAAGTGAAACAGCTGGGCAGGGAAGATATTTAAGGCAGAAGGAGGCAGAGATTCATGCATTCTATAGAATGCGACCAGCCAGGTTGAGGACCCTTGAAGAGAGCATTTAACCTTGTTTGGCTTGAGAAGTTGGCTGGGTGAGAATTAATTATGATCTATTTCCTCTTTCTGATATTCCAGCTTTCCCCCAATATCTATCTGGCTCTGGGCTTTCATTAAATACTAACTAGAATTCATACAATATTTACTGTCAAAGGTCATATTTGCTGAAATATCTACCTTCCTCTATTTTTAATTACCATAATTACCAATAAACTTTTACTAATTATATCCTAGACATTTCTGTTGGGATCAAGCTGGAGATCTTATTTTTTGGACTGAACTACTCAAAGGACTTGGCTTTGGTGTGTAGGCAGGCTTTGAATATACATTCAACTGTAAACATATCACTAAAGGAAGAAAATATGAGTATGTCCAAACAACAAGACAAAAAACAAGGCAACTAGAGACTCTAATCATATCTTAGAAACATTTCCAGCCAATACTTGGGCTATGTCTGATTTCTGTTATGTGAAATGCTCATTATTCTTTATCGAAAGTTAAGGAATTATGCTTATTGAAAAACTAAAAGAAGGGGCTGGAGAGATGGCTCAGCGGTTAAGAGCGCCGTCTGCTCTTCCAGAGGACCCGGGTTCGATTCCCAGCACCCACATGGCAGCTAACAACTGTCTGTAGTTCCAGTTCCAGGCAAACACCAAGACAAATAAATAAATAAAGTTTAAAAAAAAAAAAAAAAGAAAAACTAAAAGAAGCTAAGGTCATAATTTCCAACTTCTGGGGATTATGGAAAAGTTCAACCGTTAACTGTACAGACAGAAAACTACAAACAGGGGCTAGAAAGATGGCTCAGAGGTTAAGAGCACTGACTGTTCTTCCAGAGGACCTGAGTTCAATTCCCAGCAACCACATGGTGGCTCACAATCATCTATGATGAGGTCTGGTGCCCTCTTCTGTAAAACTGTATGCATAATAAATAAATAAATCTTAAATTAAAAAAAAAAAAAGAAAAGAAAACTACTAACAAAGGTTAGTTCCTGGGACAATCAAAGACACCAACCATTGACAAACTACTGGATCAAGATCAGTCTTCAGAGACAGTGTCATGGGATCCAGGCGGAGGACAGACTCACTATGTATTCAAGGCTAGCCTTTAACTAACTGCTGAGTCCCACTGCCTTCATTGCTGGGTATTAGGATTGCAGTCACTACACCCAGCTCCTCAATTTGACTCTTAATCTTCTTCAGATGGCACTATGACAAATCCTATCTTTTCTGTCTTTGTGACAAACACTGCTGAAATTGACATCACCAGATTCAACAATAAAGCCTTTTCTACATCCAAAAATCAAGAACAAGACAAAAACCACGTGGAAAAATAGTATCTTTCAAACTTCTATTTTATTGCCTTAGTTTGTTCCCAGTCTATATGGCTGCAGCTTTAATTAGGAAGTCAGTAAGAACTATTGTGTGCCTATAGCAAGAACGTAAGTTTTGAGGAGAGGAAAAGTAATAAATGCAAGAGTGGAAGAACAGGGCAAATGTGAGGCTGAAGCCTGCCTGGCTACCAGCTGCTAGAGCTGGGTGAGGCAGGAGTTCAGTGTACAAGGAGACACATCAAAGAGCCTAGATGATGAAGCCATGGGAATTTAGACACGCTAAGTAAACACTGTACTTTCCTCTACCAAATGTAACAGCCTGATTCTGGCCTCTAGTTAAAAGAGGGCTTACTCCATCCCCAACACAAACTCTGGCTTTTTATAGCATAAGCTTGTGCTATTTTAAACATGTGGAGGAAATGCATTTTCAGTTACAAACATTGGCTCCTCTGCATCTGTCCTTATTTGTTACTGAAATGTGGGGCAGGATGTTTTAGTCTTCTGCACTGGTTTTCCTGTATTGCTAAATCTGTTTAGATAAAAGGAAAATACACAATTTCTATAAACTGAAGCAGCTTCCAAAGTTGGGGGGGGCATTTTGCTGCCTTACTTTTCATTTGCATATCAGATGACTCCTGCAAGTTTCCCCGTGAAAAGACCTTCCATACGTAAGTATGTGGTATCTGCTGCAGGTTCTAATGCTTTCACTGATAAAAATGAGTCCAAATCCCAACGCAGATGACTTCCTTTGGCATTACAAGAAGTTATAACTGCATAAGTTTCCTGAAAGATGGGTCGTAAACAAGCAGCTCTCCCTTGAAGGCCACACAATTTATCAGAAATTCAAGGCATAATATTGTATCATCTGTAAGTCCCATATTCACGCACCTTTACTGGGATACTTAGAACACATTCTTACACTCTGGTTGATTCCATTATAACTGATCCTGGCAGATTTCATTTTACCCTCTTCTAAGAGAGTCAGCAGGCCATTATCTACTGAGAAATATTTCACTACAACAGCTGCCAGCAACAGCTTCTTTTCTGAGCTGCCCTCTATCCAGGAGCTCTCCTGTACACAGCATCAGGACTCGTCTCGGCCCTTTGCTCAACTAAGCCCTGACACTGACCCTGGTCTATGCCAGGACGATATAGCTCAGGCTTAGAAGGAATCGCTCTTAGGCAAACTAAAGAGACACCCCAGCTACCTTTAACAACAGTGTTTACCATAATCTTCCACAGCAGCATCACTGTTAATGTATAACAGAGAAAGTGGGATCTCTCTCCCTTTCTGGGTATCCCTGGAATCACTTCTCACATAACTCCCTGGAATGTAAACCTTTGTTTCAAATTCTGCTCTAGGTAAATGCATCTATGGGATAAAGCACTGTAACAGTATTACTCAGAGTCTAAAAACATGAGGATTTGCCTGCACAGTTTGATAGGAAAATCGAGTGGATTTTTAGTGAGAGAGAAAAAATGGAAAGTAAATTATTCCTGTTTACCAGGTGTGGTGACACACATTTTTAATCCCAGCGGTCAGGAGGCAGAGACAGGCAGATCTTACTAGTTTGAGACAAGCCTGGTCTACAGAGTCAGCTCCAGGCAAAGCCAGGCCTATATAGTAAGACTGTCTCAAAAACAAGAAAAAAACAACTTTTCTGTTCACAGCAAAGGTGAGTGTTGTTTTGGCCTGGCCTGGCCTAGCCCCGGGTTCAGACTCACAGGTGGCTGTTTAGCCCTCAAAAATGACTCAGAAGCTTATAATTATATGTTGTTTAGCTTATGACTCAGGCTTATTGTTAGCTAGCTCTCTTAATTTAACTTATTTTTATTGATCTGTTTTACCATGTGGCCTCTGGCTTGTTTATTTAGTACATTAATGAGGTGACAATTCCCATCTGAAAGGAGTCTGGCCTACTCAGAACTCTCTGTTGCAGGTGATAGCTCACTAGTTGGGGATACCCGTGTGATGTGGCCTATGGTCATTTCCCTAGCACCTGCTGCCCTGAGTTTCTCTTACTTACTTCTTATATATGCTAAAAAAGGCAAGAACTCTTGCTTTTTCAGAGAGAAAGAATTTCAGTCTTCAGCTAAAAATAAATATAGAAAGTGCAAAAGGAGTAGACTATCAGAGTTTCTTTCTTTTCAAGATTCAACTGCCTTTTTTGAGATGGGGCTCACTCACCTCCACCTATCACTGTCTCCCAAGTAGCTGGGACCACAGCTGTACATCCCCATGACACTCCTTCCATCATGGAGAGTAGAGGGGAACTGAGTACTCAATTCAAATATTCATTAAAAGTTGATGAACTGCTAATATTGTCATGCAAAAATTATTATTTTTTAGTTTTGCAGTTTCCTTCTTTCAATCTGGGATTATCAAATAAGCAACTTATGGCTAATTTTTTCTAGCCAACTCTATCTGGGTAAAAACTTCCAATAAGGCAGTGTAGAAGTTTTCTTCCCTATCTCAGAGAAGAAACAGCGACAGCTACAGTTAGAGACAGGTTCTTACACGGAGAAGCCAGGTTCACCCGGGACTAAAACAAATACTCACCCCGACCCAGCAGGGAGCGCTGCTGCTGAAGTGGCAACCGCCTGGGCTTTTTCTTTCTCATTCTGCTTGAGGAAAGATTTGGCTTCCTTAGATGCAGCATCTACTTCCTTAGTCACCCTATTTCAAGGAAGAGACAACAAACATACAAGTGGGGTAAGAAGCAAAAATTGTAGCAAAGAAAATAAATGAAAACTAGGAACATACTGGCTACTGAGGTTTCAATAAATTCTGGCCACTGAGTCATATGACTAAAATTCACTCTAAGAGTTCTACAAACAGACGCTTTCCTGGACTGATACAAATAAATAAAACAAAGAAGACTTCAGTTAAATTTCACTACATGTCTAATACATCTGCCAGAGCGAAGACTCCAGCAACCACTCCTAAATCTCAGCTCGACTAGTTACTGATGTGAAGGCTACATAGACTCCTGCACTATCCTCACTAACAAATCAGTATACAACTCAGTGGGCCAGTGAAAGGTGAGATGGAGAGAAGAAACACAGGGACAAAAGCATTGCCATCATTCCAAGAAGAAAAGCAAAGAACTGGAAATACTCTGTAGAAGGCTCCTTCCTGCTTTATACCTAAAACCCAAAAACAAAACACAATTTTCTAAAACTGAGCAAATCAGAACTACTCAGGGAGTAGCAGAATTTAACACAATCCTATCCAATTTCAAATTCAGAAAAACTGCATTGGATGAAACTGAGTTCTAAAAGATGAAATAAGAATAATTAAGATGCTTCATATTCCAGGTAAAGAGAGAAGGGGAAATATGTAGTGCATGCTTTGACATGCCAGAGCAACAAAAACATTTGGAGAATTTTGTTTAAATTCCAATCTACTGGGGCTGGAGAGATGGCTCAGCGGTTAAGAGCACCGTCTGCTCTTCCAGAGGACCCGGGTTCGATTCCCAGCACCCACATGGCAGCTAACAACTGTCTGTAGTTCCAGTTCCAGGCAAACACCAAGGCAAATAAATAAATAAATAAAGTTTAAAAAAAAAAAATTCCAATCTACCAGTAAGCAGGTCCAAAATCATAGTTAGTGCATTATAAATACTGAAATAAAAACTGGCCAAAAATAATAAACTATAAATTCAATCTATAAGGGTATACAAGTATACCACCTTCCAGGATAAATTTTCTAATGAAGGGCCACCTCGCTGCTGCATTAATACTGTATGTTATGCATGTAAGTGACACCAAGTTAAGCGTGGAGCTGAGAAAAGCCAAATTCCAAGTACTACAGGGACACATCGTAACACTCCACACTTATCAGATCTACGGGAAGCTCATTTATATTTCTAAGTCTTAAAACTAAAGCTAAGGAATTGGGGCTGGAGAGATGGCTCAGTGGTTAAGAGCACCCTCTGCTCTTCCAGAGGACCCGGGTTCGATTCCCAGCACCCACATGGCAGCTAACAACTGTCTGTAGTTCCAGTTCCAGGCAAACACCAAGGCAAATAAATAAATAAATAAATAAATAATAAAATAAAGTTTTTTTTTTAAAAAAAAAGCTAAGGAATTACAATACTTACTCAACTATCCAGAAACTACACAGCAATGGAGTGAAACTTCTGCAACAGATATTTTCCAAAATGGCTGTCACACATTTCTGTTCCACGAGCTCTTCCAGAAACTTAAGCAACACTGTCAGGAACCCAATGGGGGTCATGGCTGCCTTTCCTAAGGGAGTTCTTTCTGTCAAGTGGCTCTACAGACCTTTCTCCCTTGGAAATCTATCTTTAGAACTCCTAGCCTAAAGCCACTCTGCAGCAGAAATCACAGGAAAAGACCACGCAGACACAGATGTCTGAGGAATCACTCAGCCCCAAGATATCTGACTCCTTAAGCATCAGAACTAGAAGTAAATGATCTTTAAGATCACAACCACTGTCTGATTATCAGTGCACAAGAGAGCTTGAACAACCCCCTACTTGAACTTACAGGCCTCTGAAACTATGAAAAATAGTAAAAGAACAGTTAGCTGTTTTTACACAAGTCAATAAATTTTAAGCTGATTTGCCATACAGCTAAATCAAGACCCAAAACAAACCTGCATCAAAATATTGGGCTTAATGCAGATCCTCAAATACTGAATTCAAAATAGTTTGTCTTGAATAGATCTTCAAAAGATGAACATGATTAATGAAGAAGGCATGCTTTATTACCCACTTCCTACAAAATTCTACTAATAGTGCAAATAAATGTAACTAAACTATAAAATGTGGCCATGGAGTACCTACCTCTATAGCACCACACCGTGACAGTTGAGCAGGAATCAGGAATTCAAAGTTATCTCAGCTACATAAGATTCTGACTCCTTTAAAGGCTGTCTATTCCAGAGGGCTGAGTGACAACAGAGTGCTAACCATCCATAATGTTCTTAGTACACTAAGAAATAGACACTTTATTGTGTATGCTACTAGAGCACAGCTTGTCCAACCATGGTAGAGCTTCACCTGAATTCAAATACACACTTCAGAAAAAGGAAGAAATACAACAAAAGAAAACTCTAAAACTGAAGGATGAGTTCCAATAAAGAGCCTTGACTGACACAGTGAACTTTAGAGGATCACCACCAAAGCACACCACTGGACAGAATGCTCTGATAAGAAGAAGGGGGCCAAGGAACAAGGAAAGGGGAGCAGCAGCCATGGAACTCATGTTTAGTGCTGTTCTTGTCTGACTACAGGACTGACAAGACTCTGATGCACAATTAAGTAAACATCTTCTGGAAAGTTCCCCAAATGCGAATACTGTTAAATAGTAGATAGACATATAAAAAAAATATAAAGTGGCTTCTGCCATCAAAAACTCACAGTCCAGCAAGACAACCAACTACAAAGGGACATAACATCCCATGTCATACTCAAGTGTTACAGAGAAAGCATGGAGAAAACATAACCTTGGGAAGTCCTTTCTAATCTCTTGTGCCAAAGTCTATGCATATCCACCAGAAAACACATTTTATAAACTAGGGCATTTCTAAGGAATTTGATAGTTGACACAAAGTAATAGCAGATTACTCTCTGCTGAAAACATTCCCAAACAACAGCTCTCTTTCTGCCATTTGTTTTACAAGACAGGGTCTCCGTGTAAGGTCCAAGCTGGCTCTCTCCTTGTGCTCAGTTCCCAAGGTGCCAGGAAGTGGCTTCACTGTTAAGAAGCAGTGAGAATTTAGCTATCACATTACTTTTAAGTAGAATGGTTAACTCACAATCATCTCATACATGAGGAGGGACTCCTGAGAGAAAAAGGCCTATTATTAGCAATAATTAATTCACTTGTTTTTAGCAGAAATTCCATTTTAAATTCATTTTCACTCACTCAACTTCCTGAAAAGTCTTTATTTGGACAGAACTTTTCCATGACTGGACTTTTCCAAAAGGTGAATCATTTAGGAAAATCTGAGCTCACAGTATCAGCTGGCTATGCCATAGAAGAGGGTAAGAATGAGCATTGTCCTCCCCTTCCCTAAGGCTTGAAAAATTACAGTTTTTATGGAGAAAAAAAACAAACAAAATAGCCAAATTCAAATTTTACCAATACCAAAGTTAGAGAAACTAAAATACTCTAACTTCATGTTAACACTACCTCATTCTTAGACCTAAAAACTCCTCCCACAAACTCACATTTCTTCTTTCTTTTTTTTTTGGAGGCATAGTTTCTCTCTGTAGTATTGGCTGTCCTGGAACTAGCTCTGTAGACCAGGCTGGCCTCGAACTCACAGAGATGCACTTGTCTCTGCCTCCAGAGTGCTAGGATTTAAGGCATTCACTAGCACCACCAGGCTACTCTTTCAACATTTCTTAAGATGTAGTGATATATTTACCTTGATATAAAGACAAAAAGAAAAAACAAAATAATGATGGAAAGAAATTAAAATGTATTCAAACTCAAATATCAAGCTTGTGTCTGGGCTGTCAAAGTTTAAATCTCTTAAGATCCTTCAAGAAAGTTCCTTATAGTATCTAAAATAGTATAGTTTTTTATTTTTGTTTTGTCATTTTTAAAGGCTTGCTGGGGCTGGAAAGATAGCTCAATAGCTTACACAGCTATCTGTAACTCCATTATCTGACACCCTTACACAAACATACATACAGGAAAAACACTAATATAAATAAAATAAATTAAGAAAAAAAGTCTTGCCAATAGCCTGGTGGTGGTGGTGCCTTTAATCCCAGCGCTCAGGGAGGTAGAAGGAAGTAGCAAGTGAGCTCTGTGAGTTTAAGGCCAGCCTGCCTGGTCTACAGAGTGTGCTCAGGAAAGTCAAGGGTCTACAGAAAAACTCCGTCTTGAAATAAAACAGTCTTGCAAACATGGCAATTATTAACATATTTAAATAAGTGTTTTATAAATAGGAATGATGTATACTGAAACATGCACATATTATATATGTGTATAAACAACTATACAAACATGTTCCAGGGTGGCCTGGATGCTCCCGTTCCCACCTCCCAAGTGCTGGGATTCCAGGAGTGCACCACCACAGCACGCTTCAACAAGCTTGTCTTCTTTACAGGGAAGGAGTTTGACAGGACACTTACTTGTTCTGTTATATATTTCTATAATATATGATTTTTAAAATTAGCCTTATTACTGTAAAATATAGATAAAATGTCTATGTATGTGTAATTAATGAAAACAAAGTACTCTGAACCTGTTCATTTTGACGATACAGTGCTGCCCTCTTGTGACAAATGGTACAAATGGCAGGCTCCCTGAGTACTCACCATTTATTTACAACTACCATCTATTTGCTTTTAAAAGTGAAGAAATCAGGAGAAAGGGTGGATCCACAGAGCATTCATCCTCTACCCCTCACTGCTGGCTTTGCTCGGGCACCATGAACCACACTTCTCCAGCGTTCATGACTGTGGCCAGTGGAGGACAACCCCCAAACTATGAAAGAATCAAGGAAGAATATGAGGTGGCTGATCTGGGGGGCTCCCATGGCTCAACTTCTGTCACAACCACCATGATCAACATGCCCAGAGAGGTGGCTGTACCTGACCATGTGATCTGGTCCCTGTTCAACACACTCTTCTTGAACTTCTGTTGCCTGGGTTTCATTGCCTATGCCTACTCTGTGAAGTCTAGGGACAGGAAGATGGTGGGTGATGTGAGTGGAGCCCAGGCCTACGCCTCCACTGCCAAGTGCCTGAACATCAGCGCCCTGGTCCTCAGCATCCTTTTGGTTGTTATCATCATCGTTACTGTCATCTGCATCGTTTTATCTGTTAGATGCCCTTACTTTTAACAGAGGATTCTGGCTTTGGTCCTGACATGCTCCACCATCCACAGCTGCCTTCCTCCTTGCCCCTTTGCTATACACAGATATAACACTCATACATCTGTCCACAGTGGATATAATAAAGTGCACATGGCAGTTGCAAAAAAAAAAAAAAAAAAATTGAAGAAATCAGTATCCCTTCTATACACTAAAGATAAAAGGGCTGAAAAAGAAATAAGGGAAACATCACCCTTTATAATAGCTGCAAATAGCATTAAATACCTTGAAGTAACTATAACCAAAGAAGTAACAGATCTATTTGACAAAAATTTGAAATAACTGAAGAAAGAAATTGAAAAGAATATCAGAAAATGGAAAGCTCTTCCATGTTCCTGGATAGCTAGGATCAACATAATATATTTTACAGATCTTGAAAGAACAATACTCAACTTCATTTGGAATAACAGGAAAGCTAGGATTGCCAAAACAAATTTGCTCAACAAAAGAACCTCAGGAGGCGGGGCTGGAGAGATGGCTCAGCGGTTAAGAGCACCCTCTGCTCTTCCAGAGGACCCGGGTTTGATTCCCAGCACCCACATGGCAGCTCACAACTGTCTGTAGTTTCAGT
This sequence comes from Sigmodon hispidus, assembly GCA_004025045.1. Classification (NCBI taxonomy): domain Eukaryota; kingdom Metazoa; phylum Chordata; class Mammalia; order Rodentia; family Cricetidae; genus Sigmodon; species Sigmodon hispidus. The sequence continues at coordinate 142,314 of PVIH01001895.1, forward strand.
TCCAGGCAAACACCCAAGGCAAATAATTAAATAAATAAATAAAAGTGGTAAAAAAAAAAAAAAGAACCTCAGGAGGCATCACCATCCCCGACTTCAAGTTATACTATAGAGCTACAGTAATAAAAACAGCCTGGTACTGGCATAAAAACAGACTTGTGGATCAATGAAATAGAATTGAGGATCTGGGCATTAACCCAAAAACCTATGAACACCTGATCTTCAACAAAGAGGTCCAAAATATTCAATGGAAAAAAAAAATAGTATCTTTAACAAATGGTGTTAGCATAGCTGGATGCTAGTGTATAGAAAAATGCAAATAGATCCAAGCCTGTCACCCTGCACAAAACTCAAATCCAAGTGGATCAAAGACCTCAACATAAACCCAGCCACTCTGAACTTGATAGAAAAGAAAGTGAGAAATACCCTTCTACATATTGGGGCAGGCGACCACTTCCTAAATATAACACCAGTGGCACAGACACTAAGATCAACAATCAATAAGTGGGACCTCCTGAAACTGAGAAGCTTCTGTAAAGCCAAGGACACTGTCAATAGGACAAAACGACAGCCTACAGAATGGGAAAAGATTTTCACCAACCCTACAAGTGATAGAGGATTGATCTCTAAAATATATAAAGAACTCAAGAATTTAGAGCTCTAAACCTTGAATAACCCAATCAAAAAATGGGGTTCAGAACTAAAAACGGAATTCTCAGCAGAAGAATTACGAATGGCTGAAAGGCACTTGAAAAAGTGCTCAACATCTTTAGCCATCAGAGAAATTCAAATCAAAACAACTTTGAGATACCACCTGACACCTGCCAGATTGGCTAAGATAAAAGGCACAGATGACAGCCTGTGCTGGAGAGGTTGCGGAGCAAGGGGAACACTCCTCCATTGTTGGTGGGAGTGTAAGCTTGTTCAGCCACTCTGGAATGCAGTATGGCAGTTTCTCAGAAAACTGAGAATCAATCTCCCCAAGGACCCAGCAATACCACTTCTGGGTGTATACCGTAAAGACCCACAGTCACACTCCAAAGGCATTAGCTCAACTATGTTCACAGTGGCATTATTCGTAATAGCAAGAACCTGGAAACAACCTAGATACCCCTCAACTTAAGAATGGATTAACAAACTGTGGTACATCTACACAATGGAGTACTTACTACTCAGCAGTAAGAAAAAATGATATCCTAAAATTTTCAGGCAAATAGATGGATTTGGAGAATATCCTCCTGAGCAAGGTATCTCAAATCCAGAAAGATAAGCAGGGGATGTACGCACTCATTAGTGGACTCTAAACAAAAAAGCAAAAAGCAAAGCATGTCCAAGCTGGAAACCACAATCACTGAACAGCTTGAGATCTGAAACACCTTGGACTGGCACCTTGGATCCCACTCCCAATAGAGGAACATCTGACTCAGTCTCGATATTGGGGTGAGAAAACTGGATCTGCCAGGAGTGGAGGCTGAACTGGGCAATATTGGGATCTTGGACCTCCTGCCCATGCTGGGGAGGAAATGGGCAGATGTGGAGAAGAGTGAGTGATTGGAGGGAGTAGCAGGGGGAAGGGACCTTGAATAAGGATGGATATACAAGGATAGAAAATGTGACTTTATTCATAATAAAAAATTAAAAAAATAAAATAAAAGTGAAGAGTGAGAGCACACACTTGGGAGGCAGAGACAGTGTGATCTCTGTGAGTTTGAGGCCAGCCAGGTCTACAGAGTGAGTTCGAGGCCAGCCAGGGCTACATGACGAGACCCTGTTTCAAAAAACAAACAAAAGTAAAGAGTAGTGGCACATGACTGCACTCCCAGCACTTTGGAACAACAGGCAGGAGAAACAAGAGTTCAAGATCAGCCTGGACTACATAAGAATCTATCTCAAAAAAAAAAAATCTGACAAATAATGTTTATGAACAAATCTATGAAATTCATAAATTTACTGATTTCTCAAAGCAATAGTTATTCAGCTGATTTTGTTCTCTGTGGAGATCTTCCTGTAGGTATTGTACATTACATGTGGGAAGTGATCCAAGCCAACACAGGCTTTGAGACACACTGTTACCATGTTGTCCTGGCAGAAACATGCTCTGTAGACCTCGCTGGCCCTCAACTCTGCCTCTAAATGTTTTGATGGTTCTTTAACTTGTATTTCCTATGGTATGATAATACACTCTCTAACTTTTCATGTTTGAGAATTCCATGCAGGCATAATGTGTTCTGATAAGTTCACTCCCCATCCCTCTCTTCCTTACCCTCCTACCACTATCTAGAACCAACTTCCTGTGGGATTCTTTCCCTTTTTTTCTTTTAAAAACTGAGTCTACTTGATGCTGCTAGTAGGTGCTTGGGTGTACGGAATCTAGTGGAACATGGACAGTCTCTCAAGAGCCACACCCTGAAAGAAAACTGACTCATTCTCTCTCAGCAGCCATCAATTGCCAACAGCTTCTTAGCCAGGAGTTTCACTCTGTGGCCCACCTCCACAGGCTTGGGTTTTGTCTAGATGATCTTATGCAGTCGTGTGTGTGTGTGTGTGTGTGTGTGTGTGTGTGTGTGTGTGTGTGTGTGTGTATGTGTGTGTGTATTGTCACAACTACTGTCAGCTCTGTGCACGAATGCCTTTGCCGTGTCCAAAAAGTTTCACGTCTACATAATTTTTACAGCCTTCTCAATGATGATGATTTACCTTCAATGTTCTACCACTCCCTAGTGGGTCACTACAGTATGATTTCTGGAGGCAAAATATATTACTAATTTGCACTATCAGTAATTATTTGACAAACCCCAAAGTGACTCATTACCAAGGCTGCCTTACAATGTAGAGTTCTAACAGATGCTGCCCATGTTCTTTAACTCACCACTAATACTGAGTTCCCAAAGGATAGCTAGTACTGCAATAAAGTATTTTTGTCTAAGGCAGCAATTCTCAACTTGCTGGGAGTGTCAAGTACATTGACATTACAATTAATAATGGCAAAATTATGAAGTAGTATTAAAAATAATTTTATGACTGGGGTCACCACAACATGAGGAACGGTATTAAAGGGTCACAGTATTAGAAAGGTTGAGAACCAATGGTCTAAGGTGATTAACTGGAAACTAAACATAAAATGTAAAACGATCCAAATTAAACTGCATTCTCCAATAAAAATGGCCTGAACTCCTATTTTTTTTAAGGCAAGGTTTTAAAAAAAACCCTGTGTAGCCTTGACTGTCTTGGAACTCACTCTGTAGACCAGGCTAGCCTCAAGCTCACAGAGACCCACCTGCCTCTGCCTCCCTGTGCTGGGATCAAAAGCATAAGCTACCAACCACCTGGCTGATGTCTGACTATTAGAAGACCTGTGTTGAAAACCAAACGCCGGGGGCTGAAGAGATGGCTCAGCGGTTAAGAGCACCGTCTGCTCTTCCAGAGGACCCGGGTTCAATTCCCAGCACCCACATGGCAGCTAACAACTGTCTGTAGTTCCAGTTCCAGGCAAACACCAAGACAAACAAGCAAATAAATAAAGTTTTAAAAAAAAAAAAAAAAAAAAAAAAAAGAAAACCAAACGCCGCCCTGTAAAAGCACTAGTTTCAAACCAGTGAAAACCTCTTACCTCACTTCTTCACCAGCAAAGTCGAACACTTTGGTAATTTTCACTTTCTCTGGTTCCTTAGGTTTCTCCAGCTCATCTGTTTTGACCAGTTTATCTGAACTAGTCTCTTCAGTCTCCTCTGCTGCCTAAAAATAAAGAGTGAGAAGTGGAAGCAGGCCTGTAGTGATGCACACACCTTTAAGTCCAGCACTCAGGAGGCAGAGACTTGAGGATCTCAGCTAGTTCAAAGCTAGCCTGGTCTATACAGTGAGTTCCAGGCCAACTAGGGTTACACAGTGAGACCCTGTCTCAAAAATAAATAAATAAATAAATAGATAGATAGATAAATGGATAAATAAATAAATAAATGGATGAATGAATAAATAAATAAATAAAATTTCACCAAGGTATAAGACTAAAAAAACTATCTGAACATGCTGTTTTGGATTGTTCTCCAATGTTTCATTTCAATAAGTTAAAAATTATTAGAGGGCCTGGAGAGATGGCTCAATGGTTAAGAGCACTGACTGTTCTTCAGAAGACCCAGGTTAGATTTTTGAAACCCATAAGGTGGCTCACAAGCACTTCAATTCCAAAAACTTCTGTTGCCCTCTTCTGGTGACCAGGGACACTACATGCATGTGGTGTACAATCAAACATGCAAGGAAATCACCTATACACAGAAGTAAAATATAATAAAATAGGATTATTGGAGAGGTTGGAAAGATGACTCAGCAGTTATGAGCTTTTAGTTGGCTTAAGCCTTTAATCCCAGCACTCAGGAGGCAGAGGCAAGCCAATCTCTATGAGTTCAAGGCCATCCTGGTCTACAGAGTGAGTTCTTGAACAGCCAGGGCTATACAGTGAAACCTTGGTGGGGGGGGAGGGGGAGATATGATTTTTGCAGAGGACTCAAGCTCAGTTCTTAGCGCCCAATCAGGCAGCTCATAACTGCCTATAACTCCAACTCCAGGGTACCTACTGACTTTGGCCAATGTGGGTACCTGTACTTACATACCCACACATAGGCACAAACATACTCATAATTAAAAACAAGTAAATTTTTAAAAAATTTATTTTTAGGGCTGGAGAGATGGCTCAGAGGTTAAAAGTACTGGCTGCTCTTCCAGAGGCAGTGAGTTCAATTCCCAGCATCCACATGGCAGCTCACAACTGTAGTTCCAGTTCCAGGGGATCCAACAGCCTTCACAGACACAGATGCAGGCAAACACCAAGGCAAATAAATAAAAAATTTTTTAAAAATTATTTTTATTTAGGTGTATGCATATGTATCAGCCACATGTGTACAGATACCTTTGGAGGCCAAAAGAGGATATTAAATCCCCTGAATCTAAAATTACAGGTGCTTAGAATTGAACTAGGATCCTCTGGAAGAGCATTAAAAGCTCTTAACCACCAAGCTATCTCTTCAGCAAACAAAAATCTTCAAAAATATCTGATTAAAAGAGATCACTTTCCCTAGTGTTAAGGAATGCTGTGCATTTTGCTTAGTAAAGTCACTATCAAAGGGCATCTAGTTTGCTTTTTGCTTTGAGATTCAAATCTCAGTCAGTTTGTAAATTAAAAAAATAGGAAGCTGCTGGGGAACCAGGGTGTTTCTAGAGAGGTAATCAATCCCTCATCCCACCTTAACTTGTGAGCTGGGAGCTGATTTTGACTTTGGTCCCACGTCGTTGAGGAAGCTGGCCCACAGTTCATCTTCCTTCTTCTTCCTTGCCTTCTCGGACCCAAGGCCTCCTTCCTGCTCCTCCTCTTCATCTTCACTGCCACCTCCAGACTGCTCCTTGCCATCCTCTTCTTCGTCTTCTAACAAGAGGCTACTTTGTTTTCTCTTTCTAATCAACAACAACCACAGAAAAACACAAGACAGAATGCACAACTTTCATTCCCTTTCTCAATTCTTAGACCACCGTACCCACTTAAATCTTGATTACTAATAACACAATAGGAGACGGAGTAGGTAAACTGAGACCTAATTGTTTAAAAATATGTATGTGTGTTCCTGAGTGCAGTATGTGCAACACATACACACAAGAGCCTATGCAGGTCAAAAGAGGTTAAGTTTCCAGGAACTAAGGTTATAGGCAGTTGCAAGCTTCGGTGTAGATGCTAAGAACTGACCCAGGTCCTCTCCTAGAGCAGTAACTGTTCTTAACCTCTCAGCCAACTCTCCAGCCCTGACTTAATTGTTTGTCTCTCCAGTCAGGGTTTTCCTATGTGTACCCTAGCTGTCCTTGAACTCCTCTGTAGACTAGGCTGGCCTTCAACTCAGAGATCCACCTGCCTCTAGAGTGCTGGGATTAAAGGCGTGTATTACCACCATAGCATGGCTAATTTTTTTTAAGTATATTTATTCAACAGCAATAGTACAATTTAAAATTATACCAGACAGTGAAAAAATACCCACAAGTTTCTCAGTGTTCTCAATTTTTGGGCATGTTACTTTTTGAGATTCAGGAACAATAAATCAGAATCCTAGTACTTTCAAGGTTTTTTAAATTAAAATTATTATTTTAAACATATTTCTAGGGCTGGAGAGATGGCTCAGTGGTTAAGAGCACTGACTGTTCTTCTGGAGAACCTGAGTTCCATTCCCAGCATCCACATGGCAGCTAACAATTGTCTGTAATTCCAAGATCTGACACCCTTACACAGTTATACATGCAGGCAAAACACCAATTCACATAAAATAAATATAAAAAAGTTTTTAAAAACATATTTCTAATCTTCACTGTCTATAATTTGAATAGCTGGAATTCTTATTTAAGAAATAGGGGCTGGAGAGATGGCTCAGCGGTTAAGAGCACCGTCTGCTCTTCCAGAGGTCCAGGGTTCGATTCCCAGCACCCACATGGCAGCTAACAACTGTCTGTAGTTCCAGTTCCAGGCAAACACCAAGGCAAATAGATAAATAAAGAAATAAAACACACTGAGTCTAGTAGTACTTACAAAGTCTAACTACATCCTGCAGGAATATTTAATGAAAATTTAAAATTCAAGCCTCCCAGTAACATGGAATACCACATGGACACTGCCCACATAAGGACTTATTTGCACTGCAGTGTGTTGGCCCTTGAGAGTACCTGAAAGACTTATCTGATATACACCTTATACATTGTGTGTGAACTCTTTAGTAAGTATTGTCTTTTATCCCCTCCCCCTCCCATTTCACAAAGGGGGGTCATGAGCTCACTTAAAACTTAAGCTTAGTAAATGTAGCATATCAAGACCATTATTTTCACTAAGAAAACACCTAAGGCAGGCAGTACACACCTTTAATCTGAGTACTCAAAGAAGCAGAGGCTTGAATATTTCTATGAGTTGGAGGCCAGGTTGGTCTACAGAGTGAGTTCCAGACCAGCCAAGCTACACACTGAAAGCCTATTGCAAAAACAAAACAAACCAATCAGGGAGACAAACAGAAATAAAGTACCCAACAACTAAAACTAGATAAAAAGAAAATAACTAAGATCACCTCATGAGATTACTCTGTTCAGAAAAGGGGTCCTATAAACATATGTGCTAAATATTTACTTCTAAAAGCCACTCCGTTTAGAGAACAAAGTCTACTGACTCAAATTCGCTTATATCATTTTCTTCCAAATATTCTAAAAATATGGCAGTTTCATACCACCTTCAAAAGAAAAAGCAGTTCAAATACAGAAAAAAAGAACTGGGCTCAAGACTTAAAATAAAAAAGCACACATCTTGGAGTCCATTCCCTACAAAGAACACCTAACTCAGCCTTAATGCTGAGATGAGGGACTCGGACCTAGCTCACCTGGGTATGCCAGACTGAAAGGATCTACTGTGGACTCCTTGTCCTTCTTGGGGAATGGATGGGGAGGATGACAGGGATGAGGCTGAGGGAGGACTGGGAGGGACTGGGAGGAGGGAAAGGAACAGGAGCAGTTCTAGATATGAAAAAAAAAATCTTTTTAAATAATAAAAAAAAAATGAGGGGGGAACATGTATCTATACTATTTGGACCTTGAAAACATCATATAGTATTTAATGTTAATTTTTCTCCTTTTGATAAACTGCAATATGCTTTTTTCTTCAGAGCCCAAGACAGAAACAACAGTGATAGGATGTCCTTTATTGGAGTTATAACCTTCTGTTATTTTCTTTTTTTTTTTTTTTTTTTTTTTTTTTTTTTTTTTAATTTTTTTTTTTTTTTTTTTTTTTTTTTTTTTTTTTTTTTTTTTTTTTTGTTTTCTTAAACTTTATTTATTTATTTATTTGCCTTGGTGTTTGCCTGGAACTGGAACTACAGACAGTTGTTAGCTGCCATGTGGGTGCTGGGAATCGAACCGGGGTCCTCTGGAAGAGCAGACGGTGCTCTTAACCGCTGAGCCATCTCTCCAGCCCCACCTTCTGTTATTTTCCTAATTTGGGATGGGACTGTAATTCAAAACATGGCCTATGGGAAATCAATTGAAAATAATGTAATTTACATAGCCTTAGATCAAACAATTCTACACCTTCAAATGTGACTTACAAAAATCCTGTACCAGTATAATGGCATGTTCTACCAATGTTTTCTACAGCCTTTGCTGCAGCAAAGACCATACAATCTAATTGCTCCTCAATAAGGGGATGCTTAAGTCAAGTCAGGCCTATTCATAAAATATGACATTTCAGTCACTGAAAGAATAAGGTAGGTCTTGGACTGCCATGGTGCCCTTTAATGTGATGGACTCTGTGAGAGCTGTTACAGTGGTGCCCCTTGGAGTTCCCTCCTGCTCAGAAGACTGAGACAAGAGGCTCAAGAATGGCCCAATCTGGGCAACACAGTGAGAGAGCAAGAGTGAGTACAGTATGCAGTGTGCTACAAATACCCCTACACCAAGCATGACAGTATCATAGGTAACAGCTTTTCATTGTAAGAACAGAGGACGTATCCTGTAGTAATGAGATTGTTTTAACCATATGCATTTTACCTAGTTATTTTTAAAATGAAGGCCTAAAAATGTGTTGAACTGGGGTGCTAGAGAGATGGCTCAACAGTTAAGAGCACTGGCTGCTCTTCCAGAGGTCCTGAGGTCAATTCCCAATAACCACATGATGGCTCACAACCATCTCTAGTGAGACTTGATACCCTCTTCTGGCATAAAGGTATACATGCAGATAAGAAGACTCATACACATAAAATAAATATATCTTTTTTAAAAGTTAGTTAAATTTTTTTTAGTTGGTTGAAGGCCAAGATTTTTTTTAAATGATTTTATTTATTTTTATTTTATATGTATTGGTGTTTTGTCTAGTGTGTCTGTGTGTCAGATCCCTTAGAACTGGAGTTACAGAGAGCTGTGAGCTGCCACGTGGGTGCTGGAAATTGAACTCTGGTCTTCTGGTAGAGCAGTCAGCTTTCTTAACTGCTGAGTCATTTCTCCAACTCATTCTGGTTTTGTTTTTTGAGACAGGGTTTACCTGTGTTTACCCTCTTGCTATCCTGGAACTCCCTTTGTAGACCAGGCTGGCCTAAAAAGGCCAGAGATCTATCTGTCTTTATCTCCCAAGTGCTGGGATTAAAGACGTGTAACACTACTGCCAGCTGAAGGTCAAGATTTTAATTTTAGAATATCAGCAAATATTTCTCTTGTACAGAAATGTGTTAAAAAAAAAAAAAAAAAGAAGAAGAAAAAAAAAAACAGGCAATAGCTGGGTAGTGGTATCACATGTCTTTACTCTCAGCCCTTGGAAAGCAGAAGCAGGATCACTGAGTTTGAGGCCAGCTGGTCTATGAACAGAGTTCTAGGAAGGCCAGAACTACACACAGAGAAACCTTGTTTCAAAAAACCAACCAACTAACAAACCACCCAACAACTACAAAAAACAAAACTAGAGGCTAGCCTAGGCTACACAATGAGTTCCAGGACAACCTGAACTACAGTGCGTGCGTGCGTGCGTGCGTGCGTGCGTGCGTGCGTGCGTGCGTGCGTGCGTGCGTGCGTGCGTGTGTGTGTGTGTGTGTGTCGTGTGCACACACACACACACACACACACACACAAAATATGAAAAGACAGACAGACAGATACCTATCATGAGAGCAATCTCAGCAATAAAAACAGTTCTTGTGGTGGCAAGGGCCTTGAGGGCAGCATCACCTGGCTGGAATGCTCTGAGCCTTCCTTCTTTTCCCTTTGGGTTTCTCCGCCTGCTCTTCACCGTCCACTTCATCCTCCTTCACTAGTTCATTGACATCATCTTCACTGTACTCTCCACCTGAAATCATATAACAGGGTGGTCAGACAGTTGGAAGGAAGATTTTTTTCACAAACATAAAAATGAAGTCTGAGCTGAGTGTGGCTGTGCACACCTGATGCTCAGTACTTGGAAGGTGGAGGCAAGAAAATCAGAAGCTCAAACCTTTTCTTGGTTACACAGTAGAAGTTGAGACCTTGTCTCAAAAGACAAAAATAAACAAGCAAACAAACAAGATCCCTAAAACAGCAGCAACAATAAAAATAAATCAAAAACTCTAGCCTTCTTTTAAGATAAATATTTCCAAGCACATGCCTTTAATCCCAGCTCACTGGAGGCAGAAGCAAGCAGATCTCTGAGTTCCAAGTCAGCCTGGTCTACAGAGCCACGTAAGCCACGGCTACACAAAGAAATCCTGTCTTAAAAAAAGAGAGACACTTCTGTTTATTGGATGATGTAGAATCAATGTCACTACAGTTAGCAGTAACCACTAAAATTCAAGTGGCATTTTTTTATATAATTTACAATATAAAGGGGTAAAAAAAATTAGGCAAGTAAAACAAAATATGGAATCAGGACACCCAGCTGTCCCAGAAAGTCAAGACATTAGTTAATAGGTCATATTAAAAGGACTAAAAAGGTTGATGCACTTGAATTGAGGCCAGCCAGGACTTTATAGTGAGACCTGTCTCAAAATAAAACAAGAATAGGTCATGGGGTTGGAGAGATGGCTCAGTGGTTAAGAGCTGAGCTGTTCTTCCAAAGGACCTGAGTCCAATTCCCAGCACCCATATGGCAGCTCACAACTGTCTGTAACTTCAGTTCCATGGAATCTGAGGCGCTCACACAGCATAAATACAGTCATAACACCAGTGCACATTAAATAGCAAACAAGCAAAAACCAGATCAGAGTAAATGGACCAGGCTGGGTGTGAGTATTCCTGGCACTCCATGTGGTGAAGCCACAATGGCTCCGGCAGGACGAACCCTCCCATGAGACCACCGTGGGCATGGCTACGTAAGCCCGTGCACATCCCTTCTCTTAAAAAGAGAAGATCATATTGCAGTCTGCCTCTCCTCCTCTCCTGCTTCTCTGCTTCTGTACCCGCCTGGGAACTCTTAAATAAACTCTCTTGTGGCCTTGGGGATGTGAGTGTGTGTGTGTGTGTGTGTGTGTGTGTGTGTGTGTGTGTTCTCACGCGTAAAACCAACACTGGGTCTGTAGCTCAGTGCTACAGCACCTGACCACTAAGAAGGCAGGTGGCAGGACTATACCTACAGACAGCAAATCTCAAAAGTGACAGACTTTGCTCAAAGATCCAGTACTTCCAAAGCACAGGGCAATGCCAGTGATACCACACAGCATTGGAGGTGGAGCTCAAAGGCCAGACTGGACTTTCATCCAGGCTATGAGTATTTGATATAAAAACAATACAAGGAGCTGGGTACAGTGACACATGCCTTTAATTCCAGCACTTGGGAGGCAGAGGCAGGCATATTCTGTGAATTCAGAGGCCAGCCTCGTCTACAGAGCAAGTTCCAGGACAGGCTCCAAAGGCTTTTTACAAGTTATGTGTAAGCATAGGTATATGTGCATTTGTGACTTGTAGAGTACAGAGCTAGAGTTACAGGTGGTGTTCGGCTGCCCAGTATGGATGCTGGGAACCAAACTTGGATCCACGGCAAGAGCACCTCACTTTTTTAATCACTGAGCCATCCCTCCAGACCCCAGAGTAGGCTTCTTCAGGTCTCGACAGATATATATTTTGATTCACCTTGGAAGCTGTTAGCTAGGATTTTTACTGCTGTGATTAAACACCAGGACCAACTAGACAAAGAAACCCTGTCTCAAAAAACAAAATAACAAACACACACATGGACTTCAAAGGCAATTTGAAGAGGAAAGGGTTCATTTCACCTTACAAACCTGGAGACAAGAACTGATGCAGAAGACACATAAAGGTGTTTTTTACTGTCTTGCTCTCCACAGCTTGCTCAGGCAGCTTTCTTCTAGCACCCAGGACCACCAGCTTATGAGTAGCACTACCCACATCAATCATCAATCGTGAAAATGCACAGGCTGGCCAGCAGGCCAATCTGGTGGGGGCATTTTCTAATTGTGGTTCCCACTTCCCAAATGACTATAGCTTGTGTCACGCTGACAAAAGAACATCCCGCAAACAAACACTGATGAAATGGGACTAAGATTGCTGTCGTTCACAGAGAAGAAAGGAATGTTCTGAAATATTCAAAGATGATAAATGAATACAAAAGTCCCACAGAATCCATGTTTCTAGCTACACATTTTTTTCTGTTTGCTCTCTTTTTAAATTCTTTTTTAATGTGCATTAGTGTGAAGGTGTCAGATCTCCTGAAATGGGAGTTACAGACAGATATGAGCTGCCATGTGGGTGCTGGGAATTGAACCAGGGTCCTCTGGAAGAGCAGCCTTTGCTCCTAATCCCTAAATCACTCCTCCAGCCCTGTTTGCTCTCTTTCGGAGTATTTCTGTTTGGGGTTTTTGCTTTGTTTTGAGACAGTCATGTATAACCTGGGCTGGCCCCAAATTCACAGTGCGGCTGAGACTGCCTTGAACTTCCAATCTCCCCACTTCTACCTCCCAAATGCTAAGATTAAGAAAGTGTGTTCTCATACTCGGGCATCAACAGCACACCCCAACTTCTTCTCAAGAAGTCAATGAGTCTCACCAGACCTAAAACTGAATGTAAGCTTTTTATTCCATACTAGGATTTAGGTAACAATCCTCAGGTTCCCTCTCCCGTGCCATCTTTCTACTTCTACTGTTCATGGTTTACCTCTCATCCCTCATCTCCTCCTTCCACAACAGAATGGTGTGTTCAGAGGAGCACAGCCCACATATATTCTTCGTACCTCTCCTCTGCAGGCATCTTTGGCAAATGTTCTTTCTCTAACCCTTTACCATCTAGTTGCTGTGGTGCATGCTGCTATGGGGGCGGCTGACATAAAGCTCCAAGTCCTCCAGGCTCACAGGCAAACGGGGGAGAGTGAGAGGAGCTTGGGGCACATGCTGTTGGCCTTCTCCAAATGCCGCTCTCTCCCGAGCACCTGTCTTTTTTGTTTTGGTTTGTTTTGGTCTGGTTTTTGGAGACAGGGTTTCTCTGTGTAACAGTCCTGGCTATCCTGGAACTCACTCTGTAGACCAGGTTGGCCTCAACTGAGATCTACCTGCTTCTGCCTCCCAAGTGCTGGGATTAAAGGCAAGCGCCACCACCACCAAGCTAGAGTACACGTCTTTGAATGGTGCTTGTGAGGAGCAATACAGGGAAACTGCCTAGATTCACATCCCACTTAGCTAGCTCAACCACTACTTTTTTTTTAAAAGGACATGGTCTCACTATGTACTCTTAGCTAGTATGTAAACCAGGCTAGCCTCAAATTCATCTCTGAGCTTGTCTGCCTGATTCTGCCTCTCAAGTGCTAGGATCAAAAGTGTGTGCACCATGCCCAGCACTCATCTACTACCTAGATTGGTGACTTTCAACTATTTGCTTATGGTTTCTGATCCTCAGATCTGTAAAATGGGCAGTACAAAAGCTTGAAGTACTGTGTGACTGGGTTAATAGTGAATTGTCATTCAAGTATTTTAAAGGTCTGTGCACAAAAAAGGCATTCTCAAACAGAAAACAGTTAACCTCTATCTAAACAGTGAAACACTGATGTCCTCCCTGCTTCCGTTAAGACTGACGGCTGAGAGCTAGAGAATGACGATCCTTCTCACCACTCCTACTCAGCACCATAGTGGAAGTATCCAGCGCAAATATGTCAAGCAAAAGAAATACGTAAGTATCAGAAAAAGACCAAAGCTTCCTATTCAACCTTGACATAATTATCTACCTGGAAAATGCCATGGAGTTTACAAAACCTCCAGAACTAATATATAAGTTTAACAAGTTTGAAGAATGCAAGGTTAGCATGCCAAAACCCAAAGTATTGTAGTCTTGTGTTCTAGCAATAAATAAACAGCTGGAAATAAAAGACCTACATAGAGGTGACACCATGTTCATAAACTGGTAAAGACTGTTAAGTTATTAATTCTCCTCAAACTAACCTACAGATCCAGTGCAATTCCAAACAAAATCCAAGGGCTGGAAAGATGGCTGAGGCTAAGAGCTGTTCTTCCAAACAAAATCCAGGCCCAGTCTCTGGGGAGCCTGAAGCTACGGAGCTATAGGCAAACTTGGTGGTGGAGGGAGAGAGGGAAAGAACTCAGGGCTAACACAGGTTCAGAACAATGAAGATTCCAGAAAAACAAAACGTCCAGGGAAAGTTTCTTTTAAAAAAATATATATTTGTTTATCTTATTTTATGTGAATTGGTGTTTTGCCTGCATGCACAACTGTGTAAAGGTGTCAGATCTTGGAATTACAGACAGTTGTTAGCTGCCATGTGGATGCTGGGAATCGAACTCATCAGGTCCTCCGGAAGAACAGTCAGTGCTCTTAACTGCTGAACCATCTCTCCAGCCCCTGAGGGAAGTTTATAGAAGGCTCATTGACTGCCAAGTCATGCCACAGTGTAGGATGAGAATGACGATAATTAAACATCAGGAAAACAGCAGCAAAGACAAAGTCCTTCTGAGACAAATAGATCCTACACAGCGAGCAGAAAATAAAATACTTTTTATCCTCTGGAGCACTGGGGGGCAAACCCAAGACAGTGCAGAAGCCAGACAAGCCTTCCCTCCGCCAACAAGACAGATTTGTGGGTCACTGGGACCCAGCAAGCAAAGCAACATTTACTTTTTTAAAAAAAATATTTATTTATTTATTATGAATACAGTGTACAGAAGAGAGTACCAGATCTCATTATAGATGGCTGTGAGCCACCATGTGGTGGCTGGGAATTGAACTCAAGACCTCTGGAAGAACAGTCAGTGCTCTTAACCTCTGAGGCATCTCTCCAGCCCCTGCAAAACAATACTTTCACAATTGTGGTGGAAACTACTTCTCACCTAGGCTTCTTATCAACCAACCATCAAAAATGCCCGAAGTAACTTTTAGACATTCCAGGTCTCTCTCTGCCATGCATCCTTCCTCAGGTAGCCATTAAATGCTCTCTTCTTCCTCAGGTAGCCATTAAATGCTCTCTTCTCCTTCGGGGTGGAACACGTACACCAAGAACGAGCAAATCTGAGGCTAGCAGGGTAGCACACACCCAGAATTACTGCATAGGTTGAGGGAGGAGATCAGGAAGTCAAAGTTAAATCAGTTACACATGGACTTCAAGGCCAGCCTGGGAAACAGAGGCAGGCAGGCAGGCAGGCAGGCAGAGACGGAAAAGGACAAAGGAAAGCAGGAGGAGTGCTAATGATGACGAAGACCCCAGGGTTAAAATTCCAACAGGCACACAGTGAGAAAAGCCACCAAAACGAAGCAAGGCCAAGGCAATGATCCGCAATTCTGGAGTCAAATTAATGGTAAGAACATGGACAGCTAAATTAAAACTAAGGAACAGCAAGATGGCGGCGGCTTGGTGGATAAAAGCATTTACCTCCAAGCTTGACAGCTTGAGCTCCATTCCTGGAAGCCACGTGGTGAAGGAGAGCACCAACCACTCCATGTTGTCTCTACCACTCACACATACTATGGTCACGCACACACTAAATACACATTAAAAAAAAAAAAAAAAAAAAAAAAAAAAAAAAAAAAAAAAAAAAAAAAAAAAAAAAAAAAAAAAAAAAAAAAAAAAAAAAAAAAAAAAAAAAAAAAAAAAAAAAAAAAAAAAAAAAAAAAAAAAAAAAAAAAAAAAACCACCCACACAAATAATCATTACTACCAGAGAAAGGAAGTTCAATTAAAGCAATCACAGCACACCATGCGGCTCAGCTGTGAACAATGTGTCCGCAGAATCAGCAAAAAGGTAAATTTGGAATACTTACCTAATCAAAACAGGTACAATGGCAGGTAGGGGCAATTAGATGTTGAATGTTTGCTGGAAACAGGGAGATCCGGTGCTAAAAGGAGACTCACTATGTAAGACAACTCAAAAGAAACTAGCAAAGTCAAGCTGGAAAAGGCGAAAGCAGTTTCCTTAAATGAACTGAAATATCCGACTATGTCTGAGTATGTGTACGCATAACTTTCACTAAAATGAGATGAAACTAGTTTCCAAATATGATGACTGTAGTTCTTGGCAGAAGAACAATGTCGGGGGCTCAGAGGTACAGCACTTGGCTAGCATGTTTGCGATCCCGGATTTTATCCCTCAGCTTCTGAGGGTGAGGTGGGGACAGGGTGGAAGGAGAAAACGTTGGTAGATGAAATGAGGAAAACAGCCAAAAAATTATGGAGACTCTTAGTGAAGGATAATGATAGTTTAGAATAAAATGACAGCCATGAAACTAGCCAGGGCAACTTTCCAGATACAACAAAAGCTTTCTATTTTAAAGTTGGGGAGGGGTCTGGAGAGAAGTCTGGGCCTTGAGAGCTTCTCTTCCTCCCGCACTCACGTAGTGGCTCACATCCATCTGTAACTCCAGTTCCTTTGGATCCCTTTGAGTTCCCGGCACACAGGAAATCATGCAAACATAACACATTTGTAAAATACAATTTAAAAACCTAAAAATGGGCGGGGCAGTAGTGGCCATGCTTTTAATCCCAGAACTTGGGAGGCAGAGGCAGGCAGATCTCTGTTTGAGGTCAGGGTGGTCTACAGATAGAGTTCCAGGACAGCCAAGGCTATACACAGAAACCCTATTTCAAAACCAAAAATCTAAAGACAATTTTTTAAAAATAAATTTAAAAACTGTTTGGAGAAAGGATGCTGAAGAGACAGTTCTTCATTTAAGAGCCCTTGCTACTCTTACAGAAAGGACTGGAGTTCCACTTCCAGCAACCTCTAACACCAAGTCCAGGAGATCTGACCTTCTCTTCTGATTTCCTCAGGAACCTACACACATGTACATACACATGCAGGCATATAAATGAAACTTAAAAATTAAATCTTAAAATGTTTACTGCATACTCCCATGTGTATGCCTTCCTGTACAGGCCAAAGGCCAATCTAAAGTATAATTCTTAAGGAAGCCGCCCACCTCTTTTGAAAAAGGTCTCTCATTGTCCCGGAGCCCACAAGTTAGGTTAACTGGTTTGCAGAAGGGCACCCCATCTCTTCTCAGCACTGGTGGTATTATATAAATGTTGAGCATTTACAGCAGGCTTTTTTACCACATGAATTCTGGAACTTGAATTCGGGTCTTCTGGTTTGTAAGACAAGCATTTTACCAACAGAGGCATCTTCCTAGACTCCTAGACTCCCACCCTCTCCCAGCACAGGGTCTTGTATATTATTGGCTGGCCTGAAATTCCCAATGTTGACCAGACTATTTTCAACTTTACAGCAATCCTCCTGCCTCAGAGCCCCCAAGTTTCTGGACTATAGGCTTAATTACTATACCTGGCACAACATAAGTCTGTGATTGGATGGATACATAAGAATGACCAGAAGGTACGTGTGTAAGAGTATGTGTCTGTGTGTACAGTGGCTGATGGAGGATTCAAGCATCTACCTCTAGGACCTTTCCACACATTATTTTCTGAATCAGTGTTTCTCACTGAAACAGAAGCTCACTAAGCCAGCAAGATCCCAGGACTGTGCCTGTCAACACTCAAAATGGCACCAGTAGAGCTTTTACATGGGTGCTGGATATTTGAACTCAGGGCTTCATGTTGTAGAGCAAGGCTTCTTACCCACAACCCCTATAGCTGCTTTTCACCTAAGCAACTACAGTAGAATAAGTAACTTTAAGGAAACGGTTAATCCAGGACAAGGTACAAGATAAGTAAGGGGTATGTTTCCGAATTAAGATACCTTGGAGTACGGCAGTGATTAAGGCACTGGCTGCTTTTTTCCTAGCACATGGATCACATCTGTCTATAACTCTACTTCCTGGAGATCCAACACCCTCATCTAGCCTCTGAAGACACAAGGTGTGCATGCTATGCAAAGATAGATGGACATGTAGGCAAAGCACTCGTATACACAAATAAATAAATAAAAATCTTTTTAAAGATTTGTCTTGACCTCACATAGTTGCGATTCTTTTTTTTTTTTTTTAAAGATTTATTTATTTATTATGCATACAGTTTTACAGAAGAGGGCACCAGACCTCATCATAGATGGTTGTGAGCCACCATGTGGTTTTGCTGGGAATTGAACTCAGGTCCTCTGGAAGAACAGTCAGTGCTCTTAACCTCTGAGCCATCTCTCCAGCCCCTAGTTGCGATTCTTAACGTGCCCTCCCAAACCCCCCAAAAAGAAGACAGCTAAGCCATTAGTGTGTGCTACACGTGTGGAGGAACTGACTTTGGTTCCTAGCATTCATGTTGGGTAGTTCTCAACTGAGTGGGACTCCAGCTCCAGGGGATCCAACATCGCCTTTGGCCTCCCTTGGGCACCTGAACACACTGCCATACACACACACACACACACACACACACACACACACACACACACACACACAATAAGTGGCTGGAGAGATGGCTCAGTGGTTAAGAGCACTTGCTGCTCTTTCAGAGGGCCAGGGTTTGCGTTTGTCAGCACACACATGGCAGCTCACAACCACCTGTAACTCTAGTCCCAGAAGATCTGTGTGGATGCCCTCTTCTGACCTTTAAAAACCCTAAACACGCACATGGTGCACAGACATACATGCAGGAAAAACACTAATATACATGATATACAATCAATCTTTAAAAATAAAACTTTTTAAAAAGTCCTTAAAAGTGAACAGTAAGTAGTCACTGCAAAGAGACACAAAACATTATCACATGAACTTTCTGACAAGCCGATCCCTTGTGAGCCCAGAGGCAGATAGCTTAGCCTCATACGAGGAGGGAGCTGGCAAATCCCTGAAAACAACCTCCAAAGCCCCGGTCGGCTTCCAGAACGCTTCAGAGCGACTGTGCGCTCAGCCTGCCAACTTCACGAGCCAGTTCCCGCGCTCCGAGGGGGCGGCGGCCCAGGAGAGCAGCTGTGCAGAACCGACCCACGCGCGTTCCACACCGGCTGTGGGCCAGGGTCCCGAGAAAGAGGACGCCGGATCCACGAGCCCCGAGGAACTAGAGATCACGAGGCCCACTCCCTGGGGAACCTGGGGGCCTCGAGTAAGGAGTGAAGCGTGGGAATAACCCCCTCTAGCTTCAAGCCGAATCGCTCACCCGAAGGCACATAGTCCTCATCCTCGTCCGACGTGGAGAAGTCTTCAGAGTCGAATTCCTCCATGCTGCTGTCACTTGGGGCCTGCTACCCACACGACTGAGGCCACTGGCCCCAAATAGCAAACCTCTAGGGCGAGACCATAGAGGTGATGGACCAGCAGCTAGGGAAGCTCCGAAGGCGTGGGCACATGCGCAGACCGCGCCACGTGGTCAAATACGACACTTCCGGCTGGTGCGGGTGGTTCTCTTACACTCTCCAGGTCCTTGTGGGATTCCGGGCCCTCCCGAAAGCGATGCATGCTGGGACTTGTAGTCTTCAGCACTACCGTGCGTTCTTTTGCAGGAGACTGGCCTATCTGCGGAAATAGTCGTCTCTTTTTACTCGAGTTTTTTTTTTTTTTTTTTTTTTCAAGTTCACTTACTCGGTAATTTTTTTCTTTTTATAATTCTGAAATCAGTGTTTAAAATGTTATCCCCGGACATGCGCAGCAAGTAAAAACTAAGAGTTTCCAGCGACTTTTGCTCACGGCTGAGGCGCCGCCCTTTTGGTTCTCTACCTCTGGAATTGTAGTTTTAATGCCTTTCCCCCTGCATTTGGGTTTTTCTGGATGATTTTGCAGTCTAAAATGGCTCCCAAGAATACTACTGAAACGCTGTCTAATATTCTAAGCGCAAGAAGGCTGTAATGTACTGAGAAAATCTGCCTGCCTGTTAAGTAAGTTGCATTCAGGCCTGAGTTACAGTGTTGTTGGCAGTGAATTCAACGTTAATGAATCAACAATAGGATAATCAACTAAAGAAAAAAAAGGAGGGGGCTCGAGAGATGGCTCAGAGGTTAAGAGCGCTGACTGTTCTTCCAGAGGACCTGAGTTCAATTCCCAGCATCCACATGGTGGCTCACAACCATCTGTAATGACATCATCTGTACTTGCCTCTTCTGCAGAGGACCTAGGTTCCGTTCTCAGTACCCACTGCACGAGGGTTCACAACTACCCTGGAGTTCTGACCTCACTGGACACCAGGAATGCACACGGTAGACACACATACACACATGCAGGCACGGACACGTAAGATAAATATAAGTAAAAATTTGAAAAATGTGTGGATTCATAAGATGGCCAGTCAGAAAACTAGGTGGATCTCGGAGTTCTAAGCCAGAAGGCCAGAGTGAGTTCCAGGACAGCCAGTACTAGACAGAGAAACCTTGTCTCATAAAAAGAAAAGAAGAAGAAGAAACAAGAAAAAAACATAATGTGAAACTGAAAGCTAAAGAAATATCCCTTTTCATGCCTCAAACACTTCCTTTCACAACCAGCCCTTTGGTCAAAATATAATTAAAGCTTCCAAGGCATATGATACAAGGGAGCTTTTGTTGTTGCTTGTTTGTTTTTTTGAACCAGGCTCTCAGGACCTTGCTCTGGCTGTACTGGAACTCAGGCACTTCCACCCACTTCCACTCAATCAGCAGTGTCTATGGATTTGCCTGATCTGAACATTTTGTATAAACAGAACAATATAGCTATATAGCATGTGGTCTTTGTGGTTGCCTTAGCATAGTGTTTTCAAATGTGGAATTGTGTCCTCATATAATAATGTTGTACTTTTTGAGGAACTGCCAGGCTGTTTTACAAGGGGATGCCCTGTCTATATCATCAGCAGCATGTGAAAACTCATTTCTCTATCTACACCCTTGCCAATACCCTGCTGTACTAGCTATACCAATGTTAGCTATGAAATGGCATCTTGTTATAGTCTTGACTCGTATTTCCTTGGTAATTGTATATGTTCTCTAGGGGGGAAATGCCTTTTCAGGTATGGTGGTATATGCCTTTAATCCCAGCAGAGGCAGACAGATCTCTGTGAGTTGAAGGCCAGCCTGGTTTCCATAGTGAGTTCCAGGCTAACCAGGCTTACACAGTAAAACCCTCTTTCTCTCATACATACAAAAAGTCTCCTCGGAATCTTCACCCATTTTACAACTGGTTTTACTGACAGCGTAAGTACTTTCTGTATTCTGAGTATCTGTCTCCTGTACCTCTGATTAGAGAATAGTTCTCCAATCTTCTGAGGCTCCTTTGCATTTTTTGGTAATTGAGGAGTCAGTCTGTTAAGATGGTGTCACTAAAAGACAGAGATCATGAGAAGCGCCAACACTCCCTGTGGCTCTTTGATCAGATCTAAGTCTCTGGCGCACCAGATGACTCATAATGAAGTCCAAGCTAACTGGAAACCCTCTAGTTGGGCGCCAAAACCCAGGGCGTTGCCTACTTCCTGCTGTTTGCCTGCAGACACATGGCCTGGACATACTGCCCCACTGTACACCATCACATAACACGGGTATGTCATTCAGACTGATTGAACAGCAACTTGATATGCCCTTAATTGATTGGGTAATGTACGCATATGCCAGTGAGCATACACATTAAAACAGATCTGTACCTTGATGCTGATCTCCAGAGTCTGGAGTCTGCTTCCTGAGAAAAGAGAAACTCCACCACTGTTTCTTACTCCCCGTCCCCCACAGAGCTGCTGATGAGAGGCAGCAAAAACCCCACAGGTAATTAACTCCTTTTGAACATGAATTTTTAGTTCCGATGAAGTCAGTCTATCTGTTACTGTGTCATCCTTATATGCTTTCAGTATTCTCTCTAAGGTAACTGCCTAAACCAAGATTATGACTCTTACTTCGGTATCCTTCTAAGATTGCAGAGTTTGAGTTCTTTCATTTAGGCCTGTGATTCCTTGAAACAGGCTTTCTATTTTAAAACTTTTGTGTTTGCTCTTTCTCTGCTCTCTCTTCCCTTCCCTCACCCGTTCCCCAATAAACTCAACATGGCTTCCTAAAAAAACAAAAAACAAAACAAGAAAACTGTGTTTGGGGTATGTGCCCTCTTGCCTGTGCTTGTATCATGTACATGCAGGAACTGGAGGACTCTGTTGTCTCCTTCCGACTTGCAGGTCCCAGGGATTGAACTCAGCTCATCAGGCTTGATGGCAAGTGTCCTTGCACCCTGAAACATTTGCTGGCCCTAAACAGACTTTTCTTATCTGAGAATAATAGAAAAACTTAGACAGCGTCTTTTGAATTTCACTATTCTTAGCCTTATTATCCTTGGATATTATAAGCACTCCCACACCAATAGTATAGCCCATTATGGAGGGGAGTCTCCAAAGAAGTTATGTCGGTATTCACCAGCAATCCTTCCTCATTTTTCCTGATGCTAGATGAAGGTCAGATTGCCAACTAAAATTCCCAACCACTTTGAGAACTATTGCAGAGTGTCAAGCAGTTATGAAATTCTCATTTCCCATTCTTTTTTTTGAGAAAGGGCCTCTGTCACCCTCAAACTTGTGACAATACTCTTGCCTTAGGTTCTGAGCACTGAAATCATTGACCTGAGTTACCATACCTGGCTATTTATCTGAGGGCCACCTGCATGTGGTGTATGGATTCCCATGTACACATAAGTGTGTTCGCTTGTGGACATGTGGAAATCAGAGGCTGGTATTGGATGTTTCCTTCTCTCTTTCTTGAACACAGAGCTAGCTACCTTATCCTAGAAATCCCCTGCCCCCACTTCCTGACCTCTACCGTTACAAAAGGGCCTCTACACCAGCCTAGCAATTGTGTTTTCATGCTTGTATAGCAAGCATTTTACCAACTAAGCCAGCTCCCTAGCTTGGAAATGTGTTTTAAAATTGTGTTGAGCAGGTCCACTATAATAGCTCTAAAACATCCTGGTGGATCTAGGAACAGCTTACATTCAAGTGTAGCTTAAGGGCAGTAGTATGAATCCAAGGCTCTAGTTTGATCTCCAAAACAAAAAACAAACAAACAAACAAAAAAAAATTAGGCTAGAGCCATGTTCAAGGCTCCCTCCAGTGCAGGCAATTCAGTTAGGCCAGTTCTAAGCTTCTTTGTTAGGTGCCTGCCTCACTTATGTCTTGGCAATGATTTAAAGGATCATCCCTGCCTAATTCAGCACCTTTAGCTCCTCTTCCAGTCTCCACCTTCAAGCTTGGGTTGTCACTTTGATGAAAACTGGAAGTTCCTTTCATTATGTCTCAGGTCCATACAATTATGGGGACTTCTGGCTGAACCCTAACTGTCCAAACCTGATATTCTGCATCCTTCCAGATGGCAGAAGTACGTCTCTTGATCTGACTGGTAGGCACATGAGTATTCACACATATGCAAAAAAGTTACCCAGCTGTACAGTCAAGATCTGTGTACTTACTATATGCTAAAAAAAAATTATAGCTGAGTGTGGTAGCATACACCTTTAATCCCAACACTTGAGAGGCAGAAGCAGGCAGATCTCTGCGGTCTAAGCCAGCCTGCTCTACAGAGTCAATTCCAGGACAGCCAGAATAAATAGCAAAATCCTGTCTAAAAGTAAAATAAAACAAAATTTTACAAGAATGGATGGTAAACTACTCAAAACTGAATGACTTTGTAGTGGGAATGTTATGTTTCCTGACATTTTAAATAATTGTCCCACCTATGGATTTAATAAAAAGCTGGTTGGCCAAAGGCAAACAGGAAGTGTGGGTGGAGCTACCAGGCTAAGAAAACTCTGAATACAGGAAGAACAAAGACCGATACCAGAGAGCTGCCACAGACAATACATTAGCAGACATAGAGGAAAGAAGCTGAAATGCTGCTATGAGAAAAGGTACCAAGCCACACACGGCTGAATAAGATGGGTTGAGTTGAGATGAAAGAGCTAGCAAGTTATGTACCTGGGCCCTAGGTCAGTCAGCATAAAAATAACATAAGCCTGTGTGTGATTATTTGAGGCTGAGCAGGGCTGAGAGTGGTACCAAAACCTCAGATCTAGCCTGGAAAGTCCAGGCCAGAACCTTTTATTACATGACCCAACTTGCTGAAAATAAATAGAGGCATATTAGTTACTGAGGACATTAAATTATGGAAATCTAGAGTTTCTCTTCCAGTGGACCATTGGAATAATTATTTGCACACTACTTAGACATCCTAGTATAAGAGCACACAAAAGTTAAACATTCATAATTTTATTATAAAAGATTACAATAAAAATGTAATTCCAAGGGCTAGAGAGATGCTCAGAGGTTAAGAGCACTGACTGTTCTTCCAGAGGTCCTGAGTTCAATTACCAGCAATCACATGGTGGCTCACAACTATCTATAATGATATCTGATACCCTCTTCTGTATACTGTATATATAATAAATAAATCTTATTAAAAATATAATTCCAGAAGCTGGCAAGGTGGCCTGTTACCAAGCTTGACTGGAGTTTGATCCCAAGGACCCACATGGTTAAGGAGAGAAGTGATCCCTGAAAGCTGCCCTCTAACCGCTACTGACATGCCATGCCAAGTACATGCTCTCGTTCCCACCAATAATAACAGATCTAAGTTCCAGGCCAGCCATGGCTGCACAGTGAGACCCTTTCCAAAAATAAATAAAAAGAAGGAAAAAAGGTAGTTGAAAAGAAGAAAAAAAGCAACTCCAGAGCCGAGTGTGGTGGTACACCTGCAATGCCAGCACTTAGGAGGCAAAGACAGGAAGACTCACAAGTTCAAGGCCAACCTGGGCTTCATGAAGAGTTGGAGACTAGACAAGGATATAGCAAGACATTGCCTCAGATAAAAATCTAAAAACAAGGGGGCTGGAGAAATGGCTCAGCGGTTTAGGAGTACTGGCTGCTCTTCCAGAGGTCCTGAGTTCAATTCCCAGCAACCACATGGTGGTTCACAACCATCTGTAATTAGATCTGCACCCTCTTCCGTCCTGCAGGAATACACATAGGCAAAACACTGTATATGTAATAAATAAATAAATGTTAAAAAAATCTAAAAATCAAACAAACAAAAATGTAATCCCAACTCAAGGAATTTAAAGTAATTCTTTATTGATAAACAGTTATACTAGCATTAGAAATGTCAGTAGAAAAATAAAATTTAAATATGTTTCTAATGTACAAAGATTTGATCACTTAGACTATAGCAGTTAAGTGCAATAACCTAATATAAAAGTTAAGCTGATTTTGGTCATAACCAGCCTTACACAGTACAAAGAAAGAAATAACAGTTCACAAAACCTTCTTCTCGTGGGCCACTAACGGCACCAGGGCTTCACATTTCAGGAAACAGTTCCTCAGGGAAGGGCTGGTATGTCCTGCAGTGTCACAAGAACTTAAAAAACATGACAGTCAGAGGACATTGGAATCAAAAGCCAACATACAATTTAAAAACCTAAAAGACACAGGAAGGATGCCATTATTTGCATTTCCTTAGGAGTATCTTGCTCCAAAGGAAGTTAACAGCCCAGAAATACATCTTGCTCACATAATAATCATTACATGTTTGTACACAAACTTAATTTTTACCCTAAAATACACTAAGGGATCAAGAGATCAGCTTTTTGGTGGGAGTCGCCTACCCCCATCACAGAATTTAAAAAGAGGGGGTGAGACGTGGAACTATAAATACAGGAATCAAGGTCCAAGAAAGTCCTTACTGGGAGAAAACTCCTGAAGAAATTGTTATGAGGTGAGGTGTTAAACTTTTACAAATCATGGCCAATGAATCTGCACTTGAGACAAGACAGGATGAAGAAAACCAGCAGGGATCAAAGTGGAAAGCCTTCTTTGTTTCTCATTCAAGAGGTTTCTTCCTGAAAACACTTTAAGCTTTTACAAAGCTCAGTCTATAGAGTCTACATACATTTATTCACAAAAGAATGCTTCACACACATGGGGTTAGATGAAACTCGGTGATTTAGAGATACATTTTATAGTAAGCACTCGAAGGCATCCTTCCACAGATGATGCTGTCATTTCTCAGAATGCAGAGTACAGTATTGCATTTTTTCCAAGTGAAAGGATGTTTTCTAAATTCATAGCCCTGAAACTGAAACTGAAACTCTTTTGTTGGAAGCAAGATTTGCTTTTATTTCTGGGGAATATTAAGGGCCATTTCTCTGCACTTTAATCGCCCACCAAATTTGATCTGTCACTACAGTTTTAACAAGTGCTGTCAAAAGAAAAAGAATCAATTGTTTTTGTGGGTATTTCACACACACACCATTCCTGGGCAAATTGACCTTCTTGGCTATTTTATCTCATTTAAAAAGATATGTGTATGTCTGGGATGGGGAGTGTATGCACTGAAGTGCAGGTGCCCACAGAGATCCTCTTTGGCTTACATTAATTGATTTATTTATGTGCATGTGCACAGCATGTGGAGCTCAGAGGACCACCTGCAGGAGTTGGTTCTCTCCTCCCACTGAGTGGGTCCTGAGGATCAAGCTTAGGTCAGAGGTAAGCTGAACCATCTTACTGGCCCCTCTTGGCTACTTTTAACCAAAAGCTGAAAGCATGTTGCTTTAAGATAAATTTAGCTCCTCACAGGTTGTCAGCCTTAATCTCAACAATGAAAATTCTCCTTTGGAAATTCTAGAGTTAGTTACCAGAAGTGACTTTGAAAACAGGTAACAAGAAGAACATTGTACTTTATACAAAGCTGTTAAAGTGAAGAAAGGCGGACACTTTTTATCCCCTTTCCCTTCTGAAGGTCACCGTTTACAGGCTTTGCTAATGAAAGACAAAGCTAGGCAGTAGAGTTAAAAATTAATAGCTAAAATTAAGTTTAAAACTGTGTCTCTTTAAGGATAGGAATTCTCCTGAATAAGAATAAAAAGGCCAGAGGAGTTGTATATGAAGATGAAGTTCTAGGCACTTTCTGGGAGTTGATACTCAAATACTGCAGAAGTGGGCTGAAGAGCCACTGCTGGGTAAACACAGAAGGGAACCAACAACCCCTAACACATTTCTGTTGCACTCTACAAGTTTTGAAGTCATCAAATAAACTAAAACCAGGAAGAACAACTATAACAGAATCCTGCAAGCATCTTACTTGTGCCCAAATGTCCAAAGAGTATCCTAACTTATCTGGTTTAGAAGTTCAACTGAAGCCACTTAAGAAAATGGATAGCATTAAAGGTGACAGGGAAGGATATCATGGAAAACAGCCTCAGTTAGGCATGATGGTGATGCCTATAGTTCCAGATACTCAGGAGGCTAAAATAGGAGGATCATCTGAGCCCAGGAGTTTGGGCCAGCATGAACAACAGAGCAAGACCTCACATCTTTAAAAAGAAAGAAAGCGAGAGAGAGAGAGAGAGAGAGAGAGAGAGAGAGAGAGAGAGAGAGAGAGAAAATCTCAATTAGCTAGCTTATTTTGATCAAATGATAAATTCACATCTCTTAAAATAAATAATCAGAGGTCAAGATAGTTATCCATAAAACGTCACATTCTCAGTAGTCACCTACTCTTGACAGTGGAACCAAAACCGTTACTTTGAGTTATACTTCAGTTCTTCCCATTATATTCCACCAGTTTGTTCTGAGAGCAAAACTCAACCCAAGCCAACTCAGCTTTATCCTCATCACAATGCAGCCTGCACCCTTGAAATTAAACAATATTTCCCATTGTTTCTGTGAAACAGCAATGTCGCATTTTTGCAAATAATGATATAAATTCTTGTTTAAAAGATACAAACTTGAGGCATTGTTGTCTTAGGTGAAGATGTGCATAAAAAAACTTAAATAGCCACAAAAAAAGAAAGCCAAGGAGATTGGTTTGGCTGAAATGAGAGGCGTCCACAAGGGTCTTCAATTGCTGGAGCTTCAAACCAAAGAGCGAGCTGTGTTCTTCAGATTCTTGTGCCTCCAAGCTGCTTCCATTTGAGAAATGAAGAAAGCAGGGCACTGTCTCTTCCTTTTGAGAAGTCTATAAATTGCAGGTGCGCCATCACAGTGAAAGGGCATATGCTATAGAGTAGCTAAAACCCGTAAAAAAGAGACCACCACCACACAGAACGTCTGTCCAGTGCCCAGGGTGAGGGCTTCAAAGGGGATCATCTCCTTCCCTGCAGCTCGGTAAACCCCAGCAATTGCTGCACCTGGTTCAAATTGTGTCAAAAGAGAAAAAAGATAATTAATAAAAGCTGAGATTAATGACATCACAAAATATAACACTTAAAAACTATTAGAAGATAGACTTTTACATTTAATTATGAAAGAAGTTCTATGTTCCCTGTCCTTCTGGTGACCACACTAACTTTCTTATGTAGTCTGAAAGCAAGCATTTAGATCTGTACTCCCTAAGACTGAACACCTACTATCACTGAGTGACCTGAAGTGACTGACAGTCAAGATGACAAGACAGCAATTCTTCCTTCACTCCTGTGCCAATTACCCATGCCTATCACTGTAGGGCACCAAATGCATTCTTAGCAATGAATGACAATCTACCAAGACAGATCAAGAAATGTTTCCAGGTTATAGGGGCCCCCAGCTCCACTTGCTATTATACTAAAGGTTCCATTTAAGTTAGAAAGAACGGAACAAGAAAACACAGAATTCTGAGGCATAAAGCTATTCAAAGGGCACCCAGGCAGAGGAGTCAGGGTCCCTAAACCTCCTGGAGAGTGAGAGTACAGCACAGAAACACCTGTGTGTCCATCCAACATTACGTGCAAACAGTGGTGCTGACCCAGTTATCCATCTGAGAGTCACAGGAACTCAGAACACAGCTGACTCAATCAGATATCTACAGGGAAGCTGGGGGTGTGCATCAATAATAAAGCACATGCTTAACACACACAAGGTCACCGCTTCCATTCCCAACTTCCCCAAAAGGAAGGAAGGAAGGAAGGAAGACTACACATTCTTAAACTGTGCCATGAGATATTATTAATGTGTTTTAACACGCAAACAGTGTTAGATATTTGACTGTACAAATCAATGCCAATAATTGGAATCAACTGCAATCAATGCCACTAATGTCTCAGAGTACAAGTTTCATGGCACCTCTGTTACTGAGCTTCCTTGAAAAGAAAAGAAAATGCCTGAGGAACGTGATCTAGGCCTTCATATGAGACATGGATGATGAGGGGAGAAAGGAAAATCCTACAGAGAATAGGAGGAAAAAAAACCTACCCAAATCCGTAAAACAGAAATGAGCACATACTGAGTTACTGTGTGCCAACTACTGAGCCAGGTACTCTACTCTGTATGTAGATTCAAGGGTGTGGGGTGGGTACTTCAGCCCTGCTTTACTGATGAGAGACCAGACCCAGGGGCCACAAGTTCAGTGTGGATACTACAGAAAGGAAAGAAAAGGGGAAGAGGAAACGGGATAGATGTATGTGCATGTATGTATGTGTGTGTGTATATATGTGTGTGTGTGAGTTCAATTCCCAGCACCCACATGGCAGCTCACAACTGTCTATAACTCCAGTTCTCCAGTTACAGGGGATCTGACCTCCATGAAAAATACCAGTGCACATAAAGAATATATATATATATATATATATATATATATATATATATATATATATAGAGAGAGAGAGAGAGAGAGAGAGAGAGCTAATGAGATAAGCCTAAGCTAACGGTCAAGACTTCATAATTAGTGGGAAGTCTCTATGTGAATATCTGGGGGCTGGCAACCCAAAGACAATCTGACAAGACAGCTCGTGACATGAGGGAGCACAGAGGAGGGAAAAGCATGAACCAGACACTTCCTTTTTGTGTGGTACTAGGGTCAAACCCAGAGTCTCAGATGCTAGGCCAGCTCTGCCATCAGCTTTGCATCCCTAGCCCCCAGTTATCTCTCTAAACAAGAATTCTTGTCCTCAGACTTATTCTCCATCCCTGAGGAAACCATACGGAAAGAAAGAGTGGAAGCAATCAGCAAACCATTCTGCAAAGCTGAGTCAAGTCAAACTGGAAGAGAGAGCTACCAAAGCTTCTGTGACCAAATACTTCTATTTTCCTAGTAGCCTCTCACAAAACTTCAAATCTGATTTGGGAAGCCAAGGAGATTAGCCAGGTAAGGGGCTTGAGAATTAAAAAAAAAAAAAAAAAAGCAAAACCCAAAAAGGAAAACATTAAAAAAAGAAAGTAAGAGCCACAGTTAAAAGTTAACTCTTTAAATTCATCGTGTGTATGCACACATGTAACATACACACAACACACTTTTTCCCCTCTCAGTGCTAGAGATTAAACGCAGAGCTTTTTGTACTTGCTAGGCAAGCATTCCATCACTAAGCTAAATTCTCACCCACCCCCACCCTCCCATATTTCTAAAATGAGTCCTAAAATTAGGTGACTAACCACATTACAAGTTTTTAACTGGTATTTTAATGTCTAACATACTTGTCAAGATTCCAGCAGTAATTGGTCCCACGATGCCCATCAACAGGATGCTTACAGACATGAACCTACCATATTTGTGATGTCTGAGAGTGAAGAGGGCCAGTAATCCAGCAGGGACATGAAAGAAGACAGAAGACATAAGTGCCCACAGGAACACACCATACCACATCTCTGTGAGGGCAGAGAAAGGCAAAGCTGGAGTCACTCTTCCCATTGAGGCAGTCCCATCTGCTGCACCCAGCATTCCCCATTCTCATCAGCACTTACTTGTTCTCTACTGGGGTTTGCTGTGGGTGCTTTTTGTTTCATTTTTTAGAGTAGGAGGAAAATTTTATTAGATTTATTCATTTTATTGTT
Source organism: Sigmodon hispidus (assembly GCA_004025045.1). Lineage (NCBI taxonomy): Eukaryota > Metazoa > Chordata > Mammalia > Rodentia > Cricetidae > Sigmodon > Sigmodon hispidus. Next base: position 172,890 of record PVIH01001895.1, read on the forward strand.
ATGTGTAAGTGCTTTGCTAGTATGTACACACACACACATATGCATGTATGTGCACATTTACATGTTTGGTGCCCATGGAGGTTGTTAAGATGGCATTAGATCCCCTGGAACTGGAGGTACAGATGTTATAAGCCACCATTTGAGTGATGGGAGTTGAACCTGGATCCTCTGCAAAAGCAGTAAGTGTTCTTAACCTCTGAACCATCTCTCCAGCCTCTTGTTTTTTATGAGACAGGGTCTCAACATTTGGCTCAGATACATACTCATATGTATTTGAGGCTGGCCTTGAACTCTGAATCTCTTGCCTCCCTTGCATTGGTATTAAGGGCATTTGCCATCATGCTAGGCTTTACTGATGGTGTTTAAATGGTTCACAAACTACCACTCACACCTTATCTCCTGTTTCTGTATTAAGGACTTATTTAAACTCATCTATGGAACTTGTAGACATAGACTTCTTTGATCCCAGGCTTGGTCACTACATCCCATCTATGAAAGCTGTCCAACAACAAGTCTGTTATCAGTGGCAGACACCATAAACCTACAGAGCTTAGAAGATGCGGAAGTCTTCAGGCCCTTTACAGAAAAAGGTGACCAACATGGCAAGCTACATCAAGGCAATCTAGTCCACAGATCAAAAGACCTAAATGATTTCTTGACTATGCCAGCACAAGTCAATAAATATCTACAAAATGAAACTGCTTCAAAATAAGTAAAGAAATAGCAATTTTACCATCTCCTATTAATTTGGGTCTCAGAAATTCTTTAAAATGTGAAATAAAAGCCTGGCCTGGATCATCAGTCCTAGAGAGGCAGAGGCAGAAGGCTCATGAGTTCAAGACTAACCTAAGCTATAAGACATTGTCTCACAAAACGAAGAGGAAGAGGAGGAGGAAGAAATAACAACAATCACAGTAAACACAAATGTCTGGCTGGCTTGAAGACCAATGGCAGGTAAGTGAAATAGAAGGTTACACTGGTGTGAGCACACCTGTGATCCCAACACTTGGGAAATGCAGGCATGCGGCCCACAGGTTCAAGGTCATCTACTAAATTTCAACTTGAAGGCTTGCCTGGGTTACACCAACTTCTGTCTCAGGAAAACAAACCAAAACAGAGCTGGTGCCTATGAGAACCACTACTCTTTGTTTATTTTCCAAGATAGGGTTTCTCTGTGTAATAGCCCTAGCTGTCCTGGAACTCTTTTTGTAGATGAGGCTGGTCTTTAATTTACAGAGATCCACCTGCCTCTGCCTCCTGCCTTTGGGATTAAAGGTATGTGCCACCACTGCTTGGTGAACCATTATTCTTTTAAGATTTATTCACATGCTTAGCACACACTGGCCAAAAGTACTTAGTTCCCAGATGTACCATCAAAAGTATCTCCAGACCATGCTAAATGTGGAGAGCAAACTGCCATGACCAAACACCCCTGGCTTGACTGTGCAGAACATTTACAAGAGCACTGACAGTTACAGGCACACTCAGGTCTGCCCTCTCAGGCTCATATAGAAGGAAGGCCCAGGGCTGGAGAGATGGCTCAGCAGTTAAGAGCACCGTCTGCTCTTCCAGAGGACCCGGGTTCGATTCCCAGCACCCACATGGCAGCTAACAACTGTCTGTAGTTCCAGTTCCAGGCAAACACCAAGGCAAATAAATAAATAAATAAATAAAGTTGTTTTTTTTTTTTAAAAAAAAAAAAAACACACTGAGGAGGAAGAAAGGCTTTACTACAGTAAATAAGTAGTTTATAAAAATCTCTCAACCACATGGTGGCTCACAACCATCTGTAATGACATCTGATGCCCTCTTCTGTGTACTGTATACATAATAAATAAATAAATATTTTAAAAAGTCTCTCAGACAGGATGATTACAAGATTTTAAAAGCTATAGCAAACTTATATCTACAAAACATTTTAAAAAAACATAAGTAATTTCTTTTTAATCTACTGCATCTCAATTTACCAACTGTTTAATAGCTATTTATTGATTGATGTGGAGTTCTTTTCTTTCCCGTGGCTCAACACACTGTCAGAAATGTTTCCCTGTCTTACATTTCCTTGTTCACGGCTTCAAAGCCAGTGCATTCATTATCAGCTGTGTTTTCCTTGGCAGCTCTGTTGTTGGCATCCTGCTGTTGTAACACAATCTTTTTGGCTCAAGGTTCTATAAGCTGGGAAGTTCAAGACTAAGAGGTCACATCTGTGAGAGCTTTCTTTTTATTTTTAGTGTGTGTGTGGTGGGGGCACATGTGTGAAGGTAGAGACTGCCACGGGGTGTCTCCTTTGCTCGCTCCCTTCTTTATATTTTGAGGCAGAGTCTCTCACTTGAATGCAAAGCTCACCCATTCTGAATTGTCTAGCTAGCCAACTTGTTCTGGGACAAGATACACACACACACACAAACACACACACACACACACACACACACACACACACACACACACACACGCAGAAAGAGAGAGAGAGAAAAAGAAAGAGAGAGAGATGGAGCTTTCAGACAATGCAATGAAAGAATGAAGTTTCCTGGAGAGCCTGCCCATAATTGAATTGCTGAGGACAGCTTTCTGCCTGAGCTCCAGTCTAACAGAGCAGGAACAGGAACAGGAGTGCCAGGCAAGCAGGCAGCCATCAGGCTGTAAGCAGACCACATCTGTCCTCCTGGGGACTGAAGTCTTGTCCAGAGCTGTGACTCCCTGCTGGAACGAGGCTGCCTGGATGCTCATGGCCCATCGGCCTGCATCTCCCCTGCCCCCTAACAATGACTTGCTCTCAGGACTACCAACTGTGACCTGGCATCTCTCTCCTGACACTACTTGTCTTCTCAGTGTTCTACTGCTGTGAAGAGACACCATGACCAAGGCAGTTCTTATAAAAGAAAGCATTTAATTGGGAACTTTCTTGCAGTTTCAGAAGGTGAGTCCATTATCACCATGGTGGGAGGCGGACAGGCCTAGCACTGAACAGCAGTGGAGAGCTTCCATCCTGACCCACAGGGCCTACCTCTTCAATAAGGCCACACCCAATCCTTCCCAAAACAGTTCTACCAACTAGGTTCTGAACACTCAAACATATGGGAGGGGCATTCTTATTCAAACCACTACAATAGCCAAGGCTTGCCTTGAATTCCAGGTGTAGCTCAGGATGGTTAGCCTCAAATACACAACCAACCCACCTCAGCCATCAGGTGAGTACCACCATATCAGACCCTGATACCGTATGTAAAGCAACACTCCATTCATTCTTTGACACATTTTAGCCACTTACTCTGCCCCTTATCCTGTCTCATACTCACCATTTACTTATCTCTACGTCTCTCCACTGGAATGAATGATTCATATGTGAGAGGCTTTTGCTTGTCTGCCAAGGCCTTTCTAACACATACCCTAAACACAAGCAGACTGAGCAGTTATGAACCATTGCTACTCTTGCAGAGAACCAGAGTTCACATTCCCAAACTCACAATGGGCAGCTACCCAGAGATTAATCTCCAGCTCCCAGAGGTTAAATGCCCTCTTCTGGCCCCTATAGACATCTGTACACATATGTTCATACATGTAAGTAAAAATGAAAACAAAAACAGGTATACCACAATCAGTAAATATTTGTTCAGTGAATGAACAACTAACTTGTCCAAGTTAGATCCATTCTTTTTTTTTTTTTTCATTTATACCCACCACTGTTCCTTCTCCCTCCCCTCTTTCCAGTCATCCCCCTGCTTCCCGCATTCCATCCTCCATCCAGTCCTCAGAGAGGATAAGGACTCCCAGGATGAGTTAAAGCAGTCTGTTATATCAAGTTGAGGTAGGACCAAGCCACAACCCCACCCCACCCCCAATCAAGGCTGGGCAAGGTGTTCCTCTGTAGGGAATGGGCTCCAAGAAGCCAGCTCATGAGTGTGCTTAATTTGACACTATTTTAGTGAAATTCCTATCTTCAGAGACTGAATGTCATTCCTGATTGTAACAAATGACAGTCGTGATGGTGTGGGCCCGTACCTCTATACTAGAAAGGCTCAGGTACCTCAGCTCTGGGAACCTCAGCTGCATAATGAGACATTGTCTCAAACAAACAACAAACACAGAGACAACAAATGAAATCTGAGCAGGTTAGAATGAGAACTTGGCAGAATTCTAAATGGTTAAATTGCAAAGGCAGGTTTAGAAAAAATCAATTTGAAGCTTTTTAGTACCGAGAAACCACAGAATATTTTAGGGCAATGATCTGCCATGAGTTAGCATAATTACAAGAAACCTTTTCTGTGTGACCAAAATAGAGGAAATGAAACTCAGGAGCCTGAATAAGATTCCTAGTGAGAGGTCTTTAGTATCTCAAATGAGGGCCCAACTTTAAGTGCCCATTATAACCAGAATCCCAAATGAAGATGAGACACTGCATTGGAGGGTTATGTGTTTACTGCACTTGGGTCAACCTGAGGTCAAGGGCTGCATATACTACATTAGCCCTTGTGATTAGCACATGGTGATCAATGGGGGCTTCACCCTCAGCCATGTTTATAACTCTATCCTGGAGCCAACCCTGAGCCAGATGGATACCTGATGAAGGAATGAGTCTCGGTAAACCATACTCTCAAGTCTCATATCCATAGAAGGATAAAAGTAAATTCAAATACATATTGCAGATTAACATTTTTCAGAAGGGAATCTGGAGGAATGACTTAGCAGTAGAGAGCAGCTGCTGCTGTGCCTGGCGGTGGTGGCACATACCTTTGATTCTAGCACTCGGGAAGCAGAAGCAGGAGGATCTCTCTGAGTTCAAGGCCAGCCTGGTGTACAGAACCAATTCCAGTACAGCCAGGGATGCACATAGAAACTCTGTCTCAAAAAAACGAACAAAAAAAGATCAGTTGGGGCTTTCCCAGAGGAAAAGTTTCAGTTTCCAGTGAGTTTCAGGTTAGTATCAAAATGAAAAATAAAAGCTGAAGTAAACACTGGTGTAAGTGATACTGAAGAGTCCGGATAATCAAATGCAATGTGTCATTCTTTTTATTTATTTTATTTATTTTCTATGGAGTATGGAGTATATAGCCCTGGATGGCCTGGAATATGTTATGTAGACCAGGCTGACTTTGAACTCACAGACATCAAATTGCTCCTGACTCCAGCATGCTAGAGTTAAAGTTGTGAGCCACCAGCAATGATTGACTCCTGGACCTAGCAAAGCTCACAAGGCCATCTTTTTTCTTTCTTTCTTTCTTTCTTTTTTTTTTTAAAAAAAAAAACAAAACAAAAAACAAAAAACAAAAACCTTTTTTTTTTAAGTTTATTTATTTGCCTTGGTGTTTGCCTGGAACTGAGAACTACAGACAGTTGTGAGCAGACATGTGGGTGCTGGGAATTGAACCCCGGTCCTCTGGAAGAGCAGTCAGTGCTCTTAACCACTGAGCCATCTCTCCAGCCCCCTTTTTTCTTTCTTAATAAACTGCCTCTTTCACCAAATGAAAATAAGAACAAGATGAACAACAACAAAGAGAGACAGACAGCTTGGAGGTTAAGCATGACTGCTGTTCTTCCAGAGGACCAGCCCACACGTCAGATAGCTCCCAACATGTAACTCCACCTCTGGCCTCAAGTCCACATCCCAAACACATGCACATATTTAAAATAATATTTTTTAAAGAAAACAGAGGGCTGCGGAGATGGCTCAGCAGTTAAGAGCACTGACTGTTCTTCCCGAGGACCTGAGTTCAATTCTCAGCATCCACATGGCAGCTAACAACTGTCTGTAATTCTAAGATCTGACACCCTTACACAGTTATGTATGCAGGCAAAACACCAATTCACATAAAATAAAAATAAATATTTAAAAAGAAAGAAAGAAAGAAAAAGGAAAAGTCAGAAAACTGGAAGGGGGAAGAAAGCTATTTGGTTAATTGGAGAGCACTTATTTAAGGCTTGTTTAACATCACTTTATGAATGGTAAGTATTTTAGATTTTAGAAGTGTTGTGATTTGGGAGCTGTGAAAAAACACACCCCTGCATCAGAAGTTTTGAAAGGAAGAATCATAAAGTGTCATGACTTCTGCAGTACAGGAAGTTAAAATGTAATGTGTATACACATGTACATAGGCGTGACAGAGAAAGCACAAGACCAAAATAGTCATGCTTTGCATAATGAAATTTCCATCAACACAAGCCAAATATTCAACTGTGGCCCCATAATGTAAAGTAGCCTGCCATCTAGGCTTGCCTTACTACATAGATGATGGTCTCACAACTGCCTAGTGAGCCTCAGTTTTTAAGCAGTGTGTGAGTTTTACCACTGAACATAAGCATATGGGTATTTGTTGTACTGTGTTTCAGTTTCTCAGGTTTGGAAAATTCCCAAATAGTTGAAGAGAAATAAAATGAATTAAAAAACAGACTAGTTTAATCCTCGGAGAGTATGAACTTTCCTTTTGGAAAGGGTCTCCAGAAAGGGGTTTGTGTGTGTTTTATTTACTTATTTTTAATCACTGCCAAGTGTGACACTAATACTTTTGGAAACAATCTGAGCTTCTAATGAACTTTCATTTTAGGCAGAATCACCAGCTAACATCTTCAGCTGCTGCAAAAATAGATTACCACTTTGTCAGCAACTACACAGGCAGGTCCCGGGTGTCCACTGAGAGGCGCCTTGCAGTCGCTGCCCCGCAGATGCGAATCACAGGTGCCTGGCAATCCCGCCCATCTTCATGTTTATGAAGTCCAAGTTTCAGTTTCACTAGGGCGCCCTAACCCTGACCCCAGACCCTTTTGCCTGAAACAAGTCCGAAACAAATAATCATGCCCTCCCCTGAAACCCTTTATTATTGATCCCAGGGGAGGTAACTTTCTGAACTCTGGCAGTTCTACCGTAAATGTAACTTTGAAAGCTCTCTTTACAGGAGGCGTGGAAGCTCGGGTGGGAGGTCAGAGCAATTCACAAGTTGTGCCTAAGTTCTTCATGGTGTGGGTGGGAGAACCCGCAACAGGTTTGCGCTAGTAATTCCTACATAGACAAACTGGAGGAAAGATGGGTGTAGGACAGAATCAGAGGACAGGGTTAGCAGACAGGCTCTGGGAGGGAGTAAAGTCCCTGGGACAGGACAGGAGTCACCCCAAGTCACCCGGCTGCCACTCTCGCAGCAGCCCGGGCCTCGCCCTGGTTGGTGGGGGGGGGGGGCGGCGACAGGTGCGCAGTGCGCAGGCGCGGGGCGGGGCGTACCTGGGAAGGAGCAGAGCGAAGTGGAGTTGGGGCACAGGGTCCCGTTGCCCACCCGCGGCACGAGCTTCAGGCTGAGGATCTGCTGCATGAGCCCGGCCGATCCGCCGCCACCGCCGCTCCCCTCGGGTTCCATCCCGCCGCCATCCACCGCCCGGAATGCCGCGGAGGCCCGCACCTCTGTCGCCAAGGCGTCACCTTTGGCCAGCCCTCTTCTGCTCACCCCAACGGCGCTACTAAGGAATCGTTTCCCCTTCCAATCACAGGGCGCCGCAGATGGAGGGGGCGGGGCGACGGTTATTCCCGCCCCCTAGCGCTGAGTTCGATTGGAAAAGACCCCTGGTGTGCTGCGGCCCCCTAGTGGTCAAGTCTCTCCTGCTCCGTCTGGGTGCGTTGGGTTCTGCCTTTCGCTTTAAGTGCCATCTTTAAGTAGGACAGGTCCAGTGAGATTGCTTAGCGGGTAGAAGCTTTTACCTCCAATCTTGAGGGATCTGAGTTCCATCCCTAGGACTCACATGGTGGAAAGTGAAAACCAACTCCCTCGGGTTATTCTTTGATCTTCACACGTGAACTTTACACATACACTCACATTAATTAATTAATTAATTGAAATACAGCACCAAAAATAAATGCATAGATAAAAATAAATGAAATGACCATTGGTGTCCTCAAATTTCTGTGTAGAGCTGGGTTTTTATTGATAGAGAACCAGCTTAGCTTCACACTACCTTGGATTCCAATCCCAGTCGCTTAGCATGTAAGAAGGCTGTAGGTTCAATTCCCAAACAGCCAATAAACAAAAATAAAACGCCAGTCAGGCGGTGGTGGTGCATGCCTTTAATTCCAGGACTCAGAAGGGAAAGACTGTCAGATCTCTATGAGTTTGAAGCCAGCCTAGTTTACAGGACAGCCAAGTCTGGTAAAGAAACCCTGTCAATCACACACACACACACACACACACACACACACACACACACACACAAATAAATAAATAATGTGTTTTGGATTTTGAGTGTGTACTGCTGGCTTTGTGTGCCAACTTGACACAAGGTAGGGTCATCGGAGAAAAAAGGAGCCTTATCTGAGGAAATGCCTCTATGGGATTCAGCTGTAAGACATTTTCTCAATTAGTGATCAATGGAGGAGGACCTAGGCTATCCCTGGGCTAGTAGTCCTGGGTTCTATAAGAAAGGCTGAGCAAACCCAAGGAAGTGAGTAAGCACCTCTCCGCCATGGCCTCTGCATCTGCTCCTGCTTCTAGGTTCCAGCCCTGCTTGAGTTCCTGATCTGGAAGTGTAGACCAAATAAACCTTTCCTCCCCAACTTGCTTTTTGGTCATGGTGTTTTACCACAGCAGTAGAAACCTTACCTAAGACAAAGTGTATGCCTTTCCCCAGTCATCTAGTCCTCTCCTTTTTCTTTCTTAATAAATCACCTCCATCCATTTCTAGTACTGTTTTTGAAACAAGATCTTGCTATGTTGTCTTGGTTGTCTGGAACTCACTCACTGTACAGACTATGTCTGACTTCTATACCCTTAAAAAAAAAAAAAAAAAAAAAAAAAAGGAGTGCTCACTTTCATAGCACAGATATAAAATTGAAATGATTCAGAGATTAGCATAGTCCCTGCAGGAGAATGACATGAAAATTCATGAAGTGTTCTGGTGTGTCCTGTCTACATAGCTCTGGCTGTCCTGGGACTCATTTTGTAGAACAGTCTGAACTTGAACTCACAGAGGTCTATCAACCTCTTGCCTCCAAAGTGCTGGAATTAAAGGCATGTGCCACTACTGCCTGGCCATATTTTTATAAACATAAAAAAAAGAATTTAAAGGAAAACAAACTATGTTTTGAAAGCATAAGAGTGCCAAGTGTGGCAGCACATACCTGTAATTCCAGATCTTGAAAAAGATAGGAAGATTGCTGTAAGTGCAAAGCCAGCCTGGGCTACACACACTCTGTCTCAAAGGGTGAGGAGCATGCAGGGCCCTGGAGAAATGGCTTTGTGATTAAGGGTACTTCCTGCTCTTCCAGAGTTGTGCTTGGAAGCTCACAATAGCCTGTGACTCCTTTTCCAGGAGACCCAATACCTTTTCCTGGCCTCTCAGAGTACTTGTACATACACATGTAACACACACACACACACAAATATATTTTTCAAATAGTGTAAACAAAAATAAATAGATAAAATTACTTTTAAAATAGCACTATAAAAAATACTTGGGGGGGCTGGAGAGATGGCTCA
>PVIH01001895.1:182438-212140 GCA_004025045.1 Sigmodon hispidus
TTTTTTTTTTTTTTTTTTTTTTTTTTTTAAAAAAAACCTTTTATTTATTTATTTATTTGCCTTGGTGTTTGCCTGGAACTGGAACTACAGACAGTTGTTAGCTGCCATGTGGGTGCTGGGAATCGAACCCGGGTCCTCTGGAAGAGCAGACGGTGCTCTTAACCACTGAGCCACCTCTCCAGCCCCCAAATACTTGGCTCTTAGCTAAGCATGGTGGTCCATACTTTTTTTTAAAATACTTTTATTTATTTATTTGCCTTAGTGTTTGCCTGGAACTGGAACTATAGACAGTTGTTAGCTGCCATGTGGGTGCTGGGAATTGAACCCGGGTCCTCTGGAAGAGCAGACAGTGCTCTTAACCGCTGAGCCATCTCTCCAGCCCCCTGGTGGCCCATACTTTTAATCCAACACTCTGGAAGCAGTGATCTCTGTGAGTTCAAGGCCAGTCAGGACTACCAATAAAACAAAACAATATGTGGTTACTCATGACATAGTAAAATCATGTACCAGTTCAGTAAGTAGGTAGTAAAAGCCTAACTTACTTTAAATTAAAAAGCATCTTGTGCAAAATACACAGCATTTTCTTTTCCAGGATATTAGTAAGATGGCTAGTTAGCATCCTGAATCCTCCTGAAGCCAAATTTTAGAATGCTTCTAATGCCTGTTCCATAACAATGCCACTAGAATTTTTTCTTTTTGTCTACATGGTGAGTTTCAGGATAGACAATGATATACAGTGAGACCTTGTATTAGTTGTTTGTTGCGGGGGAGAGGGGGTTGGTCAAAAAATTGTCCAGTTAATCCACTTCAAATGGAGTAAATGTGCTGGCTGGCTGAAGATCCCCGTTAATAAGAAACAGATTGGTCAGTAGAGGGCAGTGTGACAAAGGCCTTTCTGGAAAGGTTAATGGCAGTAACCCTGCCTCACCCTTCATTCTGGCCAGAAATAGGATTCCTTATAACCATGACTGCTGCTCATGGGAAACACTAAATTAAAAACTACTGGAAGTAAGCATGAAGGCACATTTATAAACTTGAGCAGGATAAAGATTTTAGAGGGAAACACAAAATCCAGAAGCCATAAGGAAAGAATTCACTTGTAAGTTCATAATTAGGTGGCCCTTAATGGAATCGGAATGTGGAGACGTGATGATTTGAGCTCATATATACAAATGTACAACCCAGTCATATTTTTTTTAAACACTTTTATTTATTTATTTGCCTTGATGTTTTGCCTGGAACTGGAACTACAGACAGTTGTTAGCTGCCATGTGGGTGCTGGGAATTGAACCTGGGTCCTCTGGAAGAGCAGACTGTGCTCTTAACCACTGAGCCATCGCTCCAGCCCCCAACCCAGTCATATTTTATACTTAAAATGTGTAGCTGGTGTTTGCCAGTTGTACCATGTTATCACAATAGAGATATGAAGATTGCTGCTTTGGGTTTGATTGCTTTTTGTTTTGAGTTTTTAAATTTTTATTATTTTTCTTAGCTCTGACACTCTAAGCAGCTACTTCATCTTACTGTGGCTGCACATACTGTAATAATTGGAATGGTCTCTTTCTGAGCTGTCTCTCACGTGACAGTGGGCTCCTTTAGGGAAGGATTAGCTGGTTATTTTTATCCACAGTGAGCAGCTCAAAGCAGGAAGGCAGGGTGAGGAACAATAATGCAGGCAGGAAAGGGTTTGTGATTGCCCTCTATACTGTTCAGTATTTTTGGTTTTTGAGCTATTTGTAGACAAGTGCTTGGATGATTATCTTCAAAGAACCATGTCATAGTCAAGGTCAAGTGATATTGCTTTCGAAGCCTGTGGTGTGGTTCTTTGTTATGGTCCACTTTCATCCCTAGTGTGGTTTACTTGCTGGAACCATTAATATTGAAGTCAAAGCTGTGGTGGTTTTGTTGTTGTTTTTTGTTTGAGGGGGGAGTTTGAAACAGATTTTTGTTGTGTGGCTGGGGTTGTCCTGGAACTCACTCTGTAGACCAGGGTGGCCTTGAACTTAAAGAACCACCTGAGTTCTGGGATTAAAGGCATGCACCACCACAGCCTGGCAAAACTGACTTTGAATCCAAGCTCATATATGGATCAAGTCTTTTTGCTGTGGACTCCCAAATCCATATGTCAAAGTCTTATGCTGGGTGTGGTGGCATGCACCTATAGTCCCAGAGCTCAGGAATGAAGACAGGAGGCCCAAGTTTGAAGCCAGCTCAGACAACACAGTGAAAAGAAAGCAGAAAGGAACAAATCCTAACTTCCAAGGTGATGGCATTAGGAGGTGTACAGAGCATAGGGTGATGACTGGATTGACTAAAAGGCTGAAGTCCTCACGATCAATCGGATGGGTCCCTTTTCAAAGCAAGCAGGAGGCTGGGACAGTGGTGCAGGCTTGTAATACCAGCACTCAGTGTTAGGTAGGAAGATTGCCACAAGCTTGAGACCAACCAGGGTTGCTTAGCTACACAGTGAATTTCAAGCTACCTTGGGTGTTATTTTAATATGCAACAAGCCCTGATCTTAAAAATAAATAGGCCTAAGAGAGCTGCCCTGTCCTGTCTGTGTGACCTTTAGATACTACCAGCACCTCACCTATGGTTTACAAATTCCAGCCTGTGCTAAAGGACCTCCATGGTCAACTTAACTGGACTGAGAATTACTTAAGGGATTGGTAAAGCATGCCTCTGAGTGTGTCAGACTATGATGCTCTGACCTCATGAATGGGTGAATGCTTGAATGATTCTCAATATGATGGAATTATTGGAAGGTGGTCAAATACCGGCTAGGAGCTAGCTGGAAGAAGCCCATCACTGGGGCATGCTATGAGAAAAGTGACACACAGTCTATGGCATTTTGTTATGTTAGCCTAAGTAGATTAAGGTCACTTTATGAGCTGCCCATTAATAAAACTAGGATTTAGCCAATCTTTAATCCCAGCACTCAGGAAGCAGAGGCAGGCGGATCTCTCTGAGTTTGAAGCCAATCTGGTCTATATAGTGAGTCCCAGGACAGCCAGGGCTGTGTAGAAAGATGTCATCTCAAAACTAAATAAATAAGCAAGTAAATATATAAATAAATAAGAGCTTTCAATATCATGCTCACATTGTGGGGCGGGGGGAGGGGAAGAAGCAGGTTTTTATGTAGCTTGAAGCCTCTAAAGCTTGAAGATGAAGAGGGGGATGTAGCTCTCAGTTGGTAGCATGCTTGCCCAGCATGATTAAAAGCCTAGCTTCAGTTCTAATACCACATAAAACAGATGCAGAGGGGTAAAGCCTTTAATCTCCTCACTCAGGAGGTGGAGGCAGAAGAACAGGGCAAAAGTTTCCCCATTTTACTCAGCTGAAGCCAACTTCGGTTTCTGCCGCACGTCCTGGTCCTGAAAAGTCCCATGAAAAAGCATCTACCCCTGTTCTAGAAAATGGCAGTCAAAATGCCCAACCAACTGCATGTTCTTGACTCTTTTTTTAAAAAAAATATTTTTTATGTGAATTGGTGTTTTGCCTGCATGTATAAATGTGTAAGGGTGTCAGATCTTGGAATTAGACAGTTGTTAGCTGCCATGTGTGTGTGCTGGGAATCAAACTCAGGACCTCTGGAAGAACAGTCAGTGCTCTTAACCACTGAGCCATCTCTCCAGCCCATGTTCTTGACTCTTGTTAAATTGTTTGCTCCCCCCAGCAACCATCAACCAGGATGTCGTTTTTCTGTGTTCTTGTCTCTAAATTTTCCCTGTAATATGCATTCAGGGCTGCTCTGTAAAAAGTGTTTCTCTCCAGACAGTGGCCACCAGTTTACTATAGACTCTCAACTCGAACTTTGGTTATGCCAAGTGGTCTTTGGGTCTCCACAACAACAGGAGGGTCATAAATTCTAGGTCATACTTTAGAGATGGCTTAGTGGGTAGAAGCATTTGCTGTGCTAAGGACCTGAATTCAAATCTCTAGAACCTACATAAAAACATAAAAGCTGATGTGTGTGTGTGTGTGTGTGTGTGTGTGTGTGTGTGTGTGTGTGTGTGTATAAAATCGGGGCTCCTAGAGTGAAATAGGAGGTGTAGTCAGGAGAACCCCAGGAACTCACAGACCCGCTAGTCTGGTATGCTTAGTGGAAAAAAAAACAGGAAACCCTCTTTCAAAGAGGATACATGACTCCGAGGTTAAGAGCATTGGCTCCTCTTCTAGTGGTCCTGGGTTCAATTACCAGCACCTATATGTTGGTTTACAGCACACACACACACACACACACACACACACACACACACACACTCCAGACGTGGAGACTGAAGACTCATGGAGTAAAAGCACTTGACACAAAGGTTTATGATCTGAGTTTGATCCTAGAACCCACAAAGTTCACTTCTGACCTCCACATGTGAGCTCTCCTACACACATCATGCCCACAGCAATAAGAAAGTTAAAAAATTTTTTAAAGTGCGGGGAGCGAAGACACCCAAGGTTGTCCTCTGTTCTCTACCTACATGCTGTGGCATACATGCACCCACATTCATACACATAAATTTTGGGTTGAGTGAGAATGCCCCATAGGCTCATATATGTAAAAGCTTGGTGGAGCTGTTTGGGAAGGATAACGTGTAGCCTTGTTGGAGGATGGTTGAGTTTTGGAGGTTTCAAAAGGTCAAGCCATTTCCCAGTTAGCGTGTTCTCTGTCTCTGTCTCTCCCTCCCTCCCTCCCTCTCCCCTCCTTCTCCCTCTCCCTCCTCCCTCCTCTGTTTTCTGGTCCTGTCTCAAGATATGAACCCTGAGCTACTGTTTGAGAGCAGTACCCTGCTTCCATGTTTCCTGTCTTATCATAATGGACTCTAAAGCTATAAGTCCCAAATTAAATGTTTTTTTTGTTTTGTTTTGTTTTTTTTTTTTTTTTTTTTTTAGAGAAAGCAGGATTTATTTGGGCGTATGGTTCCAGAGGGATAAGCGTCCATCAACACTATGATGAAAGAAGTATAGCAGCTGGCATCTGTTAACAGGAGCACCAGATGGGATCTCACATCACAAACACAGACATGAAACACTGGGAATGGCCCAAAGCTTTTGAAAATTCAAAGTCCACCACCAGTTACATACTTTATCCATCAAGGCCACACCTCCTAATCCTCCCCAAACAGTTCCACTAACTAGGGACCAAATATTCAAACATCTGAACCAATGAGGAACATTCTCATCCAAACTACCACACAGTCTAAATGTTTTTTTTTTTAATAAGTTGCTTTAGTCATGGTGTCTTATAATGGGAACAGGAAATTAAGACATGAATATATGTACACATGCACACACATGTGTTCCAGGTCATTCTTAGCTACACAGTGAGTTTGGAGAAAGCCTGGGCTACATGAGCCTCCCCCGACTCGACCTGAAGTCTTCAAATCATGTATTCTGCCCTTTGTCCTAAATTCCACCGGTTGTTGAAGGCCACATCTATGCTGAGAACCAGGAATCAGCAACCATGTCAATGATAATGTTATGGCAACAATGAAGAACTCTTGGATCACTGAGTCTCTGTGCAATTTGCAGTGCTTCATATGGACTCAAATCCACTTCCTTGTCCTAGCCTGAGGAAGGAAGCCTGCCCTTCTTTTAAACATTTACTGTTCACTTTCTGGCTCTTGTTTCCTAAGGTTTCATCTGAGCTTTTTGCACGCCCTGCATCCCTTGAATGAGCCCTTTGCTGTCACAGCTAGGTGTGGTTTGCAGGAAATACTCTTACTCTGGAAGAATCAAGGCAAGGCAGAACCATCCTTTAAACCATTTTTTCTTCTAAGCTCCTGGCAAGCCTGAGTTCCAGGCACCCCATGACCTGCCCCCTCCTGCCTCCCACTGATCCTGCCAGTCTCTTACTCTGGCACTGGCTATGCTTGGTTTGCTGCCCAGACCTTCCCAGCTCCCTCCCTTCTATGCTCTTCCAGGTTACACTTCGAATTCTCTGCTCTGGACTCAGAATTTTACTATTTCCTGTTTTCCCTAGTTGTATTTTTTTTTTTTAAAGATTTATTTATTTATTATGCATACAGTTTTACAGAAGAGGGCACCAGACCTCATCATAGATGGTTGTGAGCCACCATGTGGTTTTGCTGGGAATTGAACTCAGGTCCTCTGGAAGAACAGTCAGTGCTCTTAACCTCTGAGCCATCTCTCCAGCCCCCCCTAGTTGTATTTTATAAGGGACAAATATGTCTAGGTATTGTTGCTGATAGGAGAAAGATCTAAGCAAACCTGGATTATCCCCCCTCTCACTACTGCACCCCTAGAACAAATCCACCTCTCTCTTCACCCTTCCTAAGATGTAAAAAGTCTTCAGACAAGTCCTATTACTTCTTGAGACACTTTTTAAATATGCTAGAAACTATAATCTGGATGGTACAGCTTATTTATGATGTGTATTTCCATAATTAGGATTTTTCCACTTCAGGTCAAATCAAAGGCTCATTAAAATTTCATCATTCTCCAGCATGGAGTGTGTGCCTGGGCTCCTTCCTAGAAGGTCGGGCAAAAACCCTAAAAGAGGAAACCACAAGAGGCACCCTCTCTGATTCCTTCTTGACCACGCACACAACTATCCAAGTCTTTGATGGACCATGGAACTAAGGCACAGGGTGAGCAGAGGTCAGGGTGAGCAAATGAACGTCAGGTGCACACATTTTAGAAGCCAGCGTAAAGCAGTAGTACCCTTCCACTCCTGACGGGGCCTCGGACACCATTGTCTGCTATTACATGGTATTACCAAAGAGATGAGAAAATAAAATGGGAAGGGAATTTGAAACTGGCTCCCCTGTGACCAGAGAAGTGGGTAGGGGTTTCATTTTCCATAAGAGAATGCTTGATGGGAATCCAGATTCTAGAGGACTGAAAAGAAAATCATAATCTGGGGGGAGGAAAAAAATACGGAATTTGGACTCAATCCTTTCCTATTACAGGGCAAGACCACCCACACTCCGAGCCCTTAGTATGGACTTTCTTCTGGGTTCTCCAAGCCATTTCTTTATCATATTCTGCTAGGCCCTAACGTCAGAGCTGGGACTTAGCACTAAAACTTAAGATTCCGGCTGCGCATCATCGGAAGAAGCCCACTTGAAACTGTCCCTGCCTCTCGGCAGCAGGAGGTCCAGAGAGAGGTCCCGCTGCTCAAGTTCTGAGTGCACAGGTCGATAACCCAGCAGCTGCAGTGCACCAGCGCACAGTTCCTGGACCTGCCGAATCTTGGCGAAGGGCAGTATGTGACGCCAGGCTTGGGACACACTGAGCGCATCCCTGGATGAAGTCTTGAAGGCTTCACGGCGTGAGCCTGGCCCGGAGCCGTGTGTGATGTTGTAAATCCAAGTCTGGAGATGCGGTGTGAGGCTCAAGCCAGTGAAGGCATAGAGTTCACGGATCACGGTAAGCGGGTCCCGGGCCAGATCCTCATAGCGCACCAGACGGTAGCGATCTTGCAGGAAGGGCGGCGGCTTGTGCAATGCAGCCTCTGCTATGCGCACGTGGCTGCGGCACACCTCACTAACCACGCGCAGTCGGGGATCTGCCTCTACCCGTGTGCCGTTGGTACCCAAGACGATTCCACTGTCCCGCGCCAGCGCCTTGGCGGCCTGTTCTCGGGAGCGCAGCACTGCCCGCGGGTCTCGCACCAGGTGCACGATGCGCAGGTTGAGCAAAGGGTCATTGAGCAGCGGGTAGAGAACTTGCAGGTTAAAGAAGCGGACCTCCTTGAGCACTACATGGCTGTAAGAGCTGCAGGCTTCCTGGACCAGGCCGAAGGGCCGCGTTGCGCACAAAGACTCACACATCTCCTCGTTGCTAATGTTGCCACGAGCAAAGGCGTTACAGACTGGAGGTGAGCACAAGGCACGGCTCACCGCCCACTGGAAGAGATCTGAGATGTTGCGGCGCCAGGGCAGATAGGCATCAAACACATCCATGTCGCATAGGAACACTGAACGGACTAGGTCACGCACAGCCATGTGGAGCGCAGGGGCACTACCCTGCGACAGGGCATCCCACACGTGCCAAGCCGGCTCCATCAGGTAGAAGACATCTGGGTGTTGACTGAAGAGCTGTCCCACAAAAGATGAGCCTGAGCGCCACGAGGATAGCACCAGCACATGCACATGCTCCCTTCTGCCAGTTGGGGACGATTGCATTTGCCGGGAGACCAGAAAGACCAGAATGCAGGTCTGCGCTATCAAGAGTGAAAGCACGAAAGTGCTGGAGAAACGGGGCAGCCGCATGCCTCTGGTTAGGGCCTATAAAAAGGGAGGGACAGGGTTAGGGACCATGGCTTGAGCTCACATCCCAGGCCCAACTAAAGCACCATCCTGGTGCATTCTCTGTGTGGTTGTAGGAGGACCCTCAAGCTTCTCTAAGTTTCAGGATTGCAGATATGTAACCACACCTAGTTTAGCAAATACTATCTTGCAAGCAAAACTCCTGCCTTTTGCTTAAGAATCTCTCTTATTGGGGGCTGGAGAGATGGCTCAGCGGTTAAGAGCACCGTCTGCTCTTCCAGAGGACCCGGGTTCGATTCCCAGCACCCACATGGCAGCTAACAACTGTCTTTAGTTCCAGTTCCAGGCAAACACCAAGGCAAATAAATAAATAAATAAATAAATAAATAAATAAATAAATAAAGTTAAAAAAAAAATACCTGATTGGTCTAATAAAGAGCTTAACAGCCAATAGCAAGGCAGGAGAAAGGACAGGCAGGGCTGGCAGGCAGAGAGAATAAATAGGAGGAATGTGGGAGAAGGTGGTCTAGGAGCAAAGGAGAACAGGAGTCACCCAGAGAGCTAAATAGCAAGCCATGGAGTAAGTAAAGAAAGGTATACAAAAATAGAAAAAAACCCAAAGGCATAAGGTAGATGGAATAATTTAAGTTGAGAAAAGCTGGCTAGAAATGAGCCACGCTGGGGCTGGAGAGATGGCTCAGCAGTTAAGAGCACCATCTGCTCTTCCAGAGGACCCGGGTTCGATTCCCAGCACCCACATGGCAGCTAACAACTGTCTGTAATTCCAGTTCCAGTTCCAGACAAACACCAAGGCAAATAAATAAAGTTAAAAAAAAAAGAAATGAGCCACACTAAGGCCAGGCATCCATAAGTAAAAATAAGCCTCCCTGTGATTTATCTGGGAGCTGGGTGGCAGCCCCCCTCCAAAGAGCCCAAAGAACAAGGAAATAACCAGCAGTGAAACAGGACATGGTAAGGTGGCTTAGGAAGTAGGTACCTGAAGGTGACCTTTTTATCCTTCCAAATGTGATTACTGGCATGCATCACCATGCCTGGTGAGCTGAGTTTAAATTCCAGGGATATATATGGTAAAAGGACAGAGCCGATTCCCCAAAATTGTCCTTGTCCTTTGACCTACACACACACAATGGGGGTATGTAGCTTAGTAAACCCTGCATTCAGTCTCAGACACAGCATAAATCATATGACAGTGCTCACTGGTAGCTCTAGCCCTTGGTAGACAAGGGAGAGGTGCACAGTGGTCCTCAGCTGCACAGCAAGTCTGAGGCAGTCCCACTTTACCTGAGAGTCTCTCTGCTTAATCAAGAGCTGGAGATAGAACTCTTTAGTAGAGCTCTTACCTGGCATATGCAGAGCCCCAGGTTCAACAGACACACACACACACACACACACACACACACACACACACACACACACACACACAGAGAGAGAGAGAGAGAGAGAGAGAGAGAGAGAGAGAGAGAGAGAGAGAGAGAATATCAAGAATATCGGAATATCATTGCCATCACCTCTGGGAGAAAGTCCCCATGCTAGGATGGACTCCAGAGCAAGAGCAAGGATGTTCTCTGGAAGCCACGAGTCTCAGAGGAGCCCAGTGAACTGAGAGGCAGGGAGGCAAAATGGAGGTAGAGAAGCAGAGGCAGAGCAGCATAACCATGACAAGCTGCTGGGCCTTCCCCCACTGAGAGTACTCACTGCTGTCCAGGGCTGGAGAGTTGCTTCTGTTGATCACAAATTCATGGGGGGTGGGTACCTGGAGGTTCCACAGCCTGAGGACACAGGAGAAATGCTGGTCAGAACCCCAGGAGGGACATAGCCCCACTCACAGAAAGCTCTCCAGGATGGGGGCAGAGTAGCCCTGCCACAGGCAGTTTTCCAAATGAGTGAATTGTTATTATTCTGGCAAAAAGAGGGGAGAAGGCTGGCTTTCAGTCCCCAGACTGCCCTGCAGGGACTCAATACCTGGAGCAAGTGATTTAATCACCCTAAACTTTAATTATCTCCTGCAAATGGAGATTGCAACCCTTAACTCTTTGGACCTTAAATTTACCGTGTTAAGCATGACCTTGAATGTAACCTTTTGATCCTCCTTCCAAATGTGATTACTGGTACGCATCACCATGCCTGGTGTACGAGATAATGGCGCTCAAACTCAAGGCTTCATGCATACTAAACAAGCGTTTTATTCACCAGACCCCATCCCCACAGTCTCCAACTTTCCATCACCTTGCCTCAGCCCCCCAAGTGCTAGGATTATAGGCACCTGTCACTATGCCCAGCTCTGACGTTTAACATCTTAGGGCTGCTGTGAGAGATGAGGTTGCAAACACCTGTGAGGAGAGAGAATGGCATGGGAGGTCTCCGCTAAGGTGAGCCAACCTGAAATCACTTACATATCTTCTAGAAGAGATTTACCTCGAACAGCCCCTGTTCCCTTTAATAGGTCAGATTTGTCTAGCAGGTAGGAGCAACACTAGGTCCAAGGTCCTAGAGTTTCCCGTCTGTGTACTCTGCTTCTGCAAATAATCCCAGGCTTCCTTTCTTTGAAAGAGAGACTGGAACATCCCTTCTTGCTTTAGTAGCATTTATCTCCTACCTCACCTGCTTCCCTATAAGTACCATGACTGAAAAAAGCTGAGGTCTAGATTGTGAATGGTCCCTTCTCTGCGCCTCCCTCTCACGAGGACTTGGGAGTGGGTATAAAACACTTAAAAGCTGTCTTACCTCCTGACACTGGAGGTCTTCCTGGACCACACACCCAGTCCTGGAAAATCCAGAAGACAAACTATCTGCATGAGTTACCACACTTGCCAGCAAGCATTAGTAGCTCTCTGTTCACCCTGTGGTTTAACTTGGCTGTCCCTGCAGTGGGCTGGCTTTATTTAGTTGGGGGGGTGGATTTGAGGCTTAGGGAGAGTGTGGGGAGGCCAGGACCCCAGCTCAGGACTTTGTTCATTCCTGGTACATCTGATGGTACCTGAAGATCTTCTCCATCTCTGATTGTTCTCTTGCTTGCTCCCAAACCAAAGGCAGCTGCCTAGCCAGTAGGGACTTCATCTCGACCCAAGCCAAGGTCTTTGTCACCTGAGTTCTAGGAAAGCAGAGCTCTTAGTAACTCATGTATGTACTAGAGTGAGTGCTATCCATCCTTGATACTGGAACTCAAGAACTAGGAAGATAGCCACTCACTATTCACCCCACCATCCAAGTCTAAAAAGAATAATTAGTCTGCTACCCTGAATTTCCTTCTGTGATGTTCCTTAAACATCCCTTACCATTTCATGGGCTTTGAGGTACTGGGAAGGCTGTTTTCTGCCTGGTTTGCAGATGGGACAGCTGAGTCACAGGACAAGGGATGCCTGTTATCACGGGCACTGAGCTGGAGCCCGGGAACTTCCAGCCAAGCTCCGCTAGACAGCTCCCCTTGTCATCAGCCTGTCCTGGCCCTGGCATGGAATCTAAGAGAGTGAAACATAATACTGGCAAGCTGAGATTTCTCTCAGTTCAGTGTCATCGGGAGGCCATCCCTGCTCAGGAATCCCAACGGCTGGGTACACTGGACTCTAGGTAAGGAAGTCAGTAAATGTCACTCCCAAGGATGACCAGTGAAGGAGAACTGCTCTGATGGAGCCCAGAATCTTCCTTAGGGAGAAGGATATGTGTAAGAGAGGGAACAAATAAGAAGAGGAAATTGAAAGAAAATCAGTGGAGGAGAAATTAGTCTTGTGCTGGATCCAGACACAGCATGCTAATCTAGGCATGGTGGCAACATGCCTTTAATCCCTGCAGAGGTAGAACAATCTCTGTGAGTTCAAAGCCAGCCTGGTCTACATAGTGAGCTTCAAGACAGCTAGGACCCTGTAGAGACCTTCCCTCAAAATTAAATAAACACATTTTTAAAAATCAAAAAAGAACTGGACGGTGGTGGTGCATACCTTTAATCCTAGCACTTGGGAGGCAGAGGCTGAAGAATCTCTGTGTGTTGAAGGCCAGCCTGGTCTACAGGGTGAGTTCCAGGACAGCCAGAACTGTTGCTACCCAGAGAAACCCTGTCTCAAAAACACTCCCTCCCCTATTTTTTTTTTTTAAAGACCATAGTAAAGACTACTTGCTTAGGAATCCCTGCAGGCCAAGCCCTGTCTGTTTGCTGACATGGTCTTTGAGATGAGGAAGTGGACTCAAATATTTTACAGAAGAGGAGGCTGAAGTTTAGGAAGAGTAAGACTCACCGTAAGGACCCACACACCAGCTGAATCAGAATCCAAACTCTAGCAGCTGAACCTTTGCAGGTTCAGAGGGGACCCGTCTGCTCAGTCCACATTCCTTCCAGCTGTGTACATTACAGTTACTCCAGGCAATACCAATTATGTTAAAAATGAAAAATATCGAAGGGCAACAAGAGATGGGAGAATTCTGGCAGCTACTAATAACATATCCAGAAAGCAACTTACACTTTGAGTATTAAGGAGTTCCTGTGAGTAAGTAGAGAATTTAAGAAGACTTGTTTTTTTATATTTTTTTCCAGAGAAGATACACAAATGACTGACAAGCACATTCTTAATCACTAGGGGAATCACCCAGTAGTGAGGGAAAGGCTGAGGTGGGCACAGGAGGATGGCTCCTGGGTAAAGGGCACTTGCTGCCAAGGCTGACAACCTGAGTTTGATTTTGGGATCATATAGTGGAAGAGAACCAACTTCTGACAATTGTGTTCTGACTTCCATGGTTCATATGTCTGGCCACAAATGCTTATTTTTTTTAAGTGGGGAGAGGGGGTGCTGGGCATGGTGGTTTTCTGCATGGTGGTGCTCTACTGAGTTTGAGGCCCATACCTTGTTCTAGGCTAGCCAACGCTACACAAGGAGACTATATCTCATAAGAACAAAATCTTAAAAAGAGATAGTACAAGCTAGGGATGTGGTAGAGATTAAGGAGCATATAGAGCTAAACCAGTTGGGAGAGAGAAAAGAGGGAGGGAGGGAAAGAGGGAGAAATTCGGGGTTTGTTTTGTTTTGTTTTGTTTTTGAGACAGAGTCTCATGTAGCCAGGTTGGTCTAGAAACTTGCTCTGTGGCCAAGGCTAACTTTGAGCTCCTGGTCCATTTCCCTAGTTCTGATATTACAAGCATGAGCTAGGATTATTAAAATTACAGGTGTTAGTGGAAATAAGAGAAACCAGAACCCTCATTCAGTGCCATCGAGAATGGAAAATGGTGCTGTGGAAAATAGTCTGCTAGTCTGGCAGCTCCTCAGAGGGCTGAACAGAGTCAGAACATGACAAAATAATTCCATACCAGGCTATAGACCCAATAATAGTGAAAACATATGTCCACTTAAACTTGCTCAGGAGTTTTTATAACAGCATTATTTATAATAACTCCAAAGCAGAAACAACCCAAATAGTTATAGTTGATAAGCAAAATTATTGAATACCTCACAATAGAAAAGTCTCTACAAAGGGCCAAGGAGAAGGCTCAGTAGGTAAAGGTGCTTGTGTATGCAGCTCTAATGGTTTTCTTTGGCAATCATAAATTATTTTTAATAGGTGAAATGTGGATGGAGTTTGTTGGCCTCCAGTCTTTCTTGCTACCATCTGACCCGAGTACCCACTAGACCAGGGAAGGCTATCAGTATGGGCTGGAGAATCTTCTATCCAGTGAAAGGTGTTCCCAAGCCATCTTCAATTTAAGACTGTTTGGTGGGCCGGGCTGTAACAGAAGATGTGTTCTTCTGAGGCCCTGCTCTGAGGCCCTGGCCAAATCAGCCAGTCCTGCTGGTTCTGACCATGCAAATGCATGGTGGCCACCAGGGGCAAGGAGCTTGGATTGCTCACTACAGATGCTGCAGAAGGAAAGAGACCTGCCTTCTGGAATCTACCTAAGGGTGTAGCCCAGCTGATAGGAGTGCTTTCCTAGCAAGTATGGAAACCCAGGGGTCAGTCCCCAGCACAGCATAAAACTGGGCATGCTGACTTGTTTGTAATCCCAGCCCTTAAGAGATATAGGCAGGAGGATCAGGAGTTCAAAGCTAGCCTGGACTACATGGGACCTGATATCATCATTCATTGGGGGAATGAGTTGAAATCAGTCTGCAAAGGCAGGGCTGGTGGCACAGGCTATATTCCCAGCCTCTTGGGAGGCTGATGCAGGAAGATCACAAATTCAGGGACAAACCTAGAAGTTTAGGATATAGCTGGGGCTACAGCTCAGGGGGTATAGTGACTGTATGTAAGCACCCCTAAATTCAATCCCAATTGCTGAAAAGACCCTCAAGCTTCCATGGCTCACCCCCACTCTGAGGCACTTCTGAGCAGATACCCAAACAAACATATCCCCCCTTAGTTCTGAGCTTTGGAAGTTCTGTTGTGAAGAAAGAGTTCTCTGGGGTTGGGCATGTTGCTCAGTGGTAGCAGAGCATCTGAGTAGCATGCGTGCATCAGGTAGGATCGCACATCTAGCATATTCCTGTATTTCCCTGCAGAGCACTCATAGAAAGCATCTAGAATGTTCTCTTTATTTATTTTTGATAATATTTATTTACTTATTTTTGAGACAAGGTTGCACTATGTAGCCCTGATTGGCCTGGAACTTGCTATGTAAGTGGCCTGGCTTTAAACTCAAGAGGCCATCCAGCTTTTGTCTCTGGGATTAAAGATGTGTGCTACCATGCACAGCCATGACTTTATATTCAAAACAGCAAATTATCCTCCTAAGTCAATGAAATAACTAAAAAAAAAAAAAAACTTAAGAAGAAAGGAACTCAACATACACACAATAATCAAGTGCTACTTTAGGGCATATTCTGATTTGAAAAAAAAAATAATTTCAAGAAGCTATTGTAGAGAAAACGGAAAATTTCACTGTGGACTTTGTCCTAGGTGATGCTGAATGCAGTTCTACAGAACATATCTCCTCCAATAAGGCTAAAAACTGAACCTGTTTCCTCAGAGGGACCAGGCTACTTAATATTTCTACACCCGTTTATGTTTTAAATCTACACAAGAAGGAGCTAGTAAGTCTAACTTACAGGCTTGATTTGAAGGGGGGCTTCATATTTCTAAAGCACTTAAAATAACACCAGGCATGTAATAGACTTGGAGCATTCAAGAATCTTCCAAAATCTCAGTCACAATCATAGTCTAGGGACAAAAGAGAAACTCTTGATAAGAAAAACCCAAGCACAGCAGCCTGGACAGATTTTGATGACCCTCTGACTCTAACAAAAATAGCAAGCACAGGAGGAGAGAGAGCACACGTGTGCACAGCACAGATTACAAGAAATGATGGCTTTTGGAGCCAGGCTAGGTTAGCCCGAGTCAAGCTCATCACTGAAGCACTCTGGGCCAGATTCCGTGGTGAACTGAGACTTTATAACAAGCCGTTCCACCCACGGGGGTTTCACTCAGCTTTCTATTCCCAGTCATTCTAGCATTCATGGTTTATAGTCAACCAAGTCCTCTCGGCTGGCCAAGCCTCAATGGCATACATACATTTGTTTATTTATTTTAGCTAAGAGCCTAGCAGCACACTCTGGTAATTCTAACATATAGAAACCTGAGACAATATAGAATCTGAGGCTAGGTAAGCCTGGGCTACACAGTAATCAGGTCTCAAAACCCAACAAACCTTATCCCTTCCTTCTGAAGAGTGCAGGATGCTTAAGTGAGACTCGACTTTCTTCTGTTTAAGAGGGAAGAGAAAGTGGAGTCGCCATTTGAGGGAGGGGGCACATATATATATATATATATATATATATATATATATATATATATATATATATATACACCAAGGGCCAAGAGAGCCCACTGCTTTGTCCAGAAGCAAGCAAGCTAGCCAGCTGACCCAAATTCTAGATCTGGTTCCAAACTATTTTTTTCTTTAGCATTCTGTGACAAAGCTCTTGATGAGTTTTAGAAAAGCATGTCTTTTGAAAAGCACGTTTAAATTAACAAGTGATGCTCTAGCCGATGGGGGAGGGGGAGGAGGGCTGAAGCCCCTGGGGACGAACCACTAACAACGTGCTCTCCATGATAAAAGCACAACATACACTTTTCTCCTCTCCCAACCAACCCCGACTAAGCTTCCAGACCTCCAAACCCCGGCCAGCTGTTCCTCTAGTTCAGCTCCAATTCCTCCTCGGAGTGGAGCACTCAAAAGCGTGATGTTCTCCCACTAACTGGCCCTGGAGCCCTGAGCAGGACCGCTCTCTCCCCCAGGCGCAGCAAAAATTCCTAGGACTGGTCCCCTCTGAATCCCACCACTCAGGCAGTCCTCCTCCTTCCCTGGGAATCCGCGGGGAAGAACTCAGTTCTTAACGATCCCACGGCTAGAAAGCGACATCAGCCCAGGACTCTAGAAGGCTCCGATGGGAGACAGGGGTACTAACATATCGGAAGCACCTGGAGACCCCTAGGCAGTGTGAGTCTGGAAGCTAGTTAGGAGTCCCAGAGGGGAGTGGAAATACAACAATAAGATGCTGTGGTGCAGGGGTCCTAGGGTTACCACGGAGACTCGGGTTCCCAAGCCTGGAGCAGCCGCCCCCGCCCTGGCCCGCATCCCGCACTACCTGCGCTGCGGGCCGCGCTGCCCTACAATGAGCCGCTCAGTCAGTGGTGATTCTTTGCTCCTGGCTGCCAGGGCGGGAGCGCAGCGAAGAAAGAGCCTGCAGGCCCCCGGCAATCCTCTCCAGACAGGACATGAGGCCACGTCAGGAGTGGGGTGGGGTGGCGAGGCCAGGAAGAGCGAGAACTCAGGTGGGCTCCAGGAATCACAGAGACCGCCCACCCCCGGGGTGGGGGTGGATGATCAAGCCTGCTGGCGGAGCCACCGCTCGGCCCACTAATGGACCGAAAAATCTGTCCCCCGAGGGGAGAAGCTTCTGGGAGGACAAAAGGCCCTTGTGCAGGAAATTGAATCTTTATCTTGCCCCCTCCTCTGCGGGTAGCATCTTTGCAACTATCCAAACAGACACCTTGATGCCAGGGACCTGGCTGCCTTTTGCAAAACCGAGTGGGGAGGGGCTTAAAAGACAGGTGGCTTTTGGAGCAGAAGCAGCAGCTGTACCCTCCGGGTACAAGACTCTGGAGAAGTGTGGGCTAGATAAAAAGTCCGCATAAACACTGGACACTTTCAACATATAAAGCAGATTTTGCCTCTTAACAAATTACAGGGCAGAGAGCCCAAGCATATGCATAAACTGGGCCTTGCAGGAGACTGTGAATCGGGGGGGGGGGGTCCAAGTCCCTGCTGGGAAAAGCTTATCAGTGCAGCCTATCCAGGGTGCGGTTTGGCAAGATGAAATTCGAATCCTTAATCATGGCCACAAGCTTTTTGAACTAGTAACTCCTTTCTAGACTCATCTTGAAGAAATAAACCAACAAAGATTTATATATCACCATCAAAGAAGTGGTATTTACCACAAGAAAAGAAAGTTGCAAGGAGCTTAAAAAAGGCCAAAACCGGGGCTGGAGAGATGGCTCAGGGGTTAGGAGCTCTGGCCCTAATCCCTATGAACCCATAGGACCAGGGTTCAATTCCCAGCACTCACATGGCAGCTCACAACTGTCTGTAACTGCTGTTCCAGAAATCTGACACCTTCAAACCAATGTACAAATAAAAAAAAATTAACTCAAAATGGATTATGACTTAGATATAAAGTTAAGCTATAAATCTTTCAGAGAATCAATAAAATTAACTTTAAAAAAGAAAACATCAACCATTAACTTCTGAGTAAAGGATCTAGATGGCTGTTGTTTTCTTTAAAAATTTAAAGGTCAGAGACCATTGGTGATGGCATACACTCAGGAAGCAAAGGCAGGGTGGATCTCTGTGAGTTCAAGGCCAATCTGGTCTACAGAGTGAGTTCCAGGACAGCCAGGGCTGCACAGAGAAACATTGTTTGGACTACAAAACAAAACAAAAACTCAAAAGTCAGGCTTGGTGGGTCATTTCTGTAATTCCAGCACTTGAGAAACTGAGGCAGGATTGCCTGACGTGTAATGCCACTCTGGGTTACAAAGACCTTTTCAATAAAAATAAATAAATAAATGTAATTAAGGTTTATATAATTTACACTTTTTTTTTTCCAGTATACAGGAATCACCTGGTCAAACATGCACAAAACTGTTGGGGTGAGGCTGGTTCCAGGTCAGATGCTGGGGTTTCCTCTATGTTCAGAGCTCTGCTGGTTCCCTTTGCGGGAGGGGTAAGGAGGCATGAGGGAAATAACGGTCTGGAGACAACAGCTGAAACAAGCCATTTTATTAAGGGAGGAAAAGTTAAAAAGAAAAAAAGCTAAATACTGTTTCCCCTCAGACTCTCCTCCCAGCCCGGGGAAAGGGTTCTTCTGATTTGCTCGTATCTGGGCTGTGGTGGTGGCCTCTCCATGGCCAAGGTCACCTTGTATCAGGGCTCTGCCCTGATTGTCAAGGCCCCAGGCAGATCCAGGTTGGCTTATTCGGAAGTGGAACTGCTAGGGGCACAGGTCTTAAGGCAAGAGGTATTACCAGTTTGTACTGGCTGAGACCAACCTGGTCTTCAGGCCCTTAGACCTCTAGGGCCTATACATTCTACACAAAAATTACTTTCAAATCCATAGATATGAAGAAGTGGAAGAGAGAAGAAAAAAACCAAAAAAACAAAAAGTAGAGAGAGCTTTGTTAACCTAGGCCTTGCCTTATTCAAACAGAAACTGAGCCAATCATTTGACCAAAGCAGAGCCCCTTTTCCGTTCTCTCCACCATGAGTAAACAGGCCAAGCTCTGCCCTCCCCCCCTCCTCGAGGGATGACCCAATGGCGTTCCTGTGTATTTTCCACCATTTTTGTCTTCATGACTCAGATTCAGAACTACCTAACCAACTTCTGACCTGAAAATAATCCGATACTCACCAAACACAGCTATAATTTTCCAGCCTGCGGCTGAGCCTTTCATTTACCATGTGGAGGCCAGTGAACACCCTCCTTTATTTGGGGTTGGCCCACCGGACTTTCTAACAAAAAGATCTAACAAAACTTCAAGGTCTTTATGTAGAGCACAGAGCAAAGCTGTTGAAGAGCCACTCAGGATGGTGGGCAGCCTCTGCCCTCCCCATTCTTCCCCCACCCAAGGCCCCTGCCTTTCAGAAGACACAGGAAACCTCTTTTTGGGACATTTAATTAGAAACTTATAAAACATCATTGAGCTCTCTATACAAATTTTGCACATAATACAAAGGAGTGTATTTTGACCATCTTTCTGAATCTTATCTTATTTTTTTCATACAATATATTCTGATCATTGGCCCCCCTCCATCTCTTTATTTTATTTGGGCAAGGTCTCAAGTATCCCAGGCTGGGTTCTAACTCAAGGATGATCTTGAATT
Source organism: Sigmodon hispidus (assembly GCA_004025045.1). Lineage (NCBI taxonomy): Eukaryota > Metazoa > Chordata > Mammalia > Rodentia > Cricetidae > Sigmodon > Sigmodon hispidus. The sequence goes on from PVIH01001895.1 coordinate 202,047, forward strand.
TCTGATTCTTTTGCCTCCACCTCCAGAGTGCTGGGATTACAGACTTGTGCCACCCTGAAGTTTTCATATGATGCTTGGGATGGAACCCAGGGCTCTGTGCATGCCAGGCAAGCTACTCTTCCAACTGAGCTACATCCCTAATCCTGATAACCTTTTTGAAATTGAAATTTATTTTATTTTATTTTATTTATGTGAATTGGTCTTTTGCCTGCACATATAACTATGTAAAGGTGTCAGATGTTGGAATTACAGACAGTTGATAGCTGCCATGTGGATGCCGGGAATCGAACTCAGGTCCTCCAGAAGAACCGTCAGTGATCTTAACTACTGAGCCATCTCTGCACTCCCCTTTTTGAAATTGAAATCAGAGATCATTTTTCATTTAGATCTCCAGAAAAAACAACAACACAGTCTTATAAATAGCTGTGAAGTCAGAGAAACCAGTACTAGGGAAGTTTTCTGCTTCAAAACTTCAAAATAGCTGTTTTCAAAATTCTTATTTTGCTCATTCTGACAGAAAGGTGCTCTGGAAATCAGAACTGAGTCTCCAAGGTAAACTAAGACATATACTGAGAAGGTTGTTTGGGGTTAGATATGAGGCATAGCCTTCCAGAATGAAAGGCATGGTGAAGTCATAAACAGCCACCTGTCCTTTAAGCCCGCACAATTGCTCAGCACAAGAATGAACCAAATAACAGTTTTCTATGCAAAGTAGAATTTTGTTCTGGCCGTGTTCTTTGTAGATACTTCTTTAGATTAGAAGGCTACCAGGCACTCAGTTAAATGTTCTACTTAGTCTATTAACTTGTGGCTCCTATACTTCCCCTCTGCTGAGACGTTTCCTAATCAGAGAAACTTCGAGAAACTAAATTTTTGGCTCAGCTTCCAAATAAACCCTGAGGTTGTCAGGCAATGGAAGCCAACACCACCACCATCCCTCTGTCACCCGCATCTTTTCAGAAAGAGAGAAGGCCCTCAAGAAGAGGAGTGGCAAGTGGCCAGGCTGTTTGGTGAGGGCCAGAGAGAAAGAACCTGTTGTTAAAAGCCTGACATCCTTCCCTGCTGTTGGGGGTGGGGAACCAGACCGAATAAAACAGTACTTCTGACTTCAGCCCCATCCCTGGGGCTCAGACAGAGGGCAAGAAACAAGGCTCAGAGCCAGCCACAGTAGGGCGGGAACAGAGGGCTGTTCAACTGAGCTGATGACAAACCTCCATCTATTAGCCTGAGGGCAGGTGTCTGGTCCTCCTGCCCTTAGTTACCCAACTACTCACAGGTGTTTCTGGAACTCCTGTATTTAGGCCCTGCCCTGCCCTGCCCACTTCAGTTCTCCAGTTAAAGACTTCAGTCCTGGAAATCAAAGCTCTGAATGAGCATTGTGTAGATACCTAGGAGTAGAAAGTACTAGGGACTTCCATATTTCTCATGAGTCCTGAAGAAGCGGAAAAAGTAGCTTATAATGGGGGAGGGAGAGACGCACAAGGCACCCTGGTTCAAAAGAGGTGAAGTCTTTGATTAACCAGAGGTGGGCCTCTTCCAACGACGCATGAGCTGACTGCAATTTCCTCCTGAAATTCAAAGCCAAAGAAAAACAAAACAAAACAAAAATGACAGCCTCTAGTAACCCTGTAAACTTTCCTTGGTGTTTTGAAGACATAGGGTTTGTACAGGGCGTCGTTGAAAGAACCATTCTTTGTCTCGGAGGGAAAAACACTTGAAAAGCTTGAAAGCGTCCAGTAGGCTCTTTGCAGAAATGTTGTGAATGACAGTTCTCAGAGGACAGGGGTGAGGTAGCTGGCCACGGTCCCTCAGAGTCTCCTGATGTAGAATTAGGATAAATGTTCTTTACCCAGCTCTCCCTGGGGCACAGCTACAGGAATGGAGGTCACTACTTGATTCTGAAACACGAAGATTTTGATTCTTTCAAAGACCCAGATGAAGATGAGTAGAATGCTGATATACTGGACCCAGGCAAACTTTATCATCTCCCAGAAGCCTGGCTGGTAAGTACAAAAGGTTAAGGAGGCAACAGTAACATGTACAAAATGGTTACCCCAAAGTTCAGGTTGGACGGAGAAATAGAAAGAATATTTCAAATACTCTTCAGATAAAACAGATAACCAGAGATTATTAAGATATAAATATGGATAATTCTGACTCATAAGAATTTATTAGGAAAAAAAAAACAGGAACAGGAAATGGATTTTTCTTTCCTGTGGGAATAGCAGTCATTTCTGTGGGGGCTACAGAGCTGCAGTAATTTCCTGTCTTGTGAGCCCTATCTGTTCCTACTTGGGATAGCTAAGGAACATTTGCTTTCTTAGTGGAACCATGCCACCAATGATTGTGAATAGAAAGGATATGAAATGACTTCCACCGGATATCTGATGACAGCATTGATTACAAAGGGGGCTTCGGGTGCCCTGCCCACCAGCCAGATGGGGTTGGGGTCACTCAGGACAGTGGTAACTGCAACACAAACATCAATCATTAATCCAAAATATAAGCTGTCTTTTAATACAGGGGGATATTCTGCATTTCAGAATGCAAAGAAATGAAAAGAGTAATTGAATGTGCAAAGTTGCTTATACATATTTAAAATACTTGTCAAAATACTTCTGCTACAATATGTCAGAAACTTGGAAAGGATCTATGTGGTCTACCACTGCTGAAGAGCTAATTGAAGAAATACTATGTTCCTAGAAAAAGTACCAATTAAAATAGTATAGCAATGTAGGGGAAATATTTTTATTATATAGTTAAATAAATAGGAATTTGGATCCCAAAGTATTTCTTTTCTGTTTCTAAGATTTATTTGAGTGTGTATGTGTACATGTATACACTTGTGTGTGAAGGTGTCTGTAGAGGCCAGATATGTTGGATTCCCTGGAGTTGGTGTTGCAGGCAACTGTGAGCTGCCTAACACGGCTACTGGGAACCCCAGTTATCTGGAAAAGTAGCAGCACTTATTTTTCTTTTTCCACACACCATTTCTCTGTGCAGCCCTGGCTATCCTGAAATTCTGTACCAGAACTCAGTGATCTGCCTGCCTCTGCCTCCCAAGTGTTAGGCTGAAAGGCATATGCCACCAGCACCCAACAGTAAGTAAGCACTCTTAACTGCTGACCCATTTCACCAGCCATGTGCTTTTTAAATACATTTGTTTATTTAGTGTGTGTGTAGCTGTGCCAGTTCTCTCCCTTCACCATGTGAGTTCTAGGTATAGACCTTGGATCATCAGGCTTACCGGAAATGCTCTTACCCACTGAGCTATCTCATTGGCTCCTGTCTTCTTTTTCTTTTTGACAGAGTCTCATGTAACTCAAGCTGGCCTCCGACTGGTTATGTTGCCAAGGATGACCTTGAACTTCTGATAATTCTGTCTCTACCTCCTGAAGGCTGAGGCTACAAGTGTGTAGGTGTGTGCTACCATGCTTTACGGCTTTATAGGATACTGGTAACTGAACCCAGGGTATTGTGCATACTAGGCAAGAGCTCTACCAATTGAACTATAATCTCAACCTCAAAGAATGAAAGTTGTTGTATGAAACTATTTATGTATGGACAAAGAGCAAATGAAATAAAGAAGAGTTTTCAGGCCAATGGTTGTCAGATTTATTAATAAATATTGGGATTGCAAGCCTTCTACTTGTGAAATATCTGGGAATATCATCTATAATGTATTTTTGCCAAGAAACATTTTTGATGCCTTTAGGGAAAGTGCTAGACCACCAACCAGCCTCGAGTGCTAAGTCAGGCATGTGGATGCCCCTCTAGGGAACAAATGTTCTATCTGTAGTCAGGCTACAGATGTGGACTGCTGACACACACCATCCATAGCTATCTGGAAACCGAGGACGGTAAACTGTCACGTTTTGTTTGTTTCAATAGCTGCACTATGGATAACTCAATTTGGCTTAAATACACATTAATAAGAGGAAACCAGCCAAGCCAGCGATGGAATAAATATGGTGAGTGACCACTAACCTGCTGGGCTACAGGCGAGATGGCAAATGGGGAAAGGATGTGGCTTTGAAGGTGGGACACAGAGGTCATGTTCTGGCAAGCCCATCTACCTCCCATCACCCAGCCTCTACTGGGGTTGTGATTTTTACCATAAAAACCATTCCAGTTGTTTGTTTTCATGGCCCCCACAGCCTAGGAAGTCTAGAGCAGTGGCCCAGTGGCCTCTACTGTAACTCACCATTCCTTTCCTGATAGGCAGCAACAATGTGTGTGAGGTCGTAGTCATGGGCAAAAGGACTAGTCCCATTGATCACAGATACCTGGGGCAAGGCAGGACAAGCTATGAGAATTCCCCTCTCCCTCTTCTCTCTGCCCTGCTGCTCACCTAGGCTCAGTCCTGGACACTGCCCTAAGGACCATACTCCTATTCTGTGACCGCTGGCTATTTCAGTAATCTTTTTTTTTTATTATTTATAGTAGTGTGTGTATATGTGTGTGTGTGTGTGTGTGTGTGTGTGGAGGGTGGGAGTAAATATGCACATCTGAGTACAGGTGCCCATGGAGGTCAGAGGCATTGGATCACCCTGGTGTTAAAGTTACAGGTGGCTGTAAGCAACTTGATGTGGGTGCTGGGAATGGAAAATCTCTCCAGTCTTGTTTCAGTCATCTTTTCTTCGGGGATGAACAAACTCTTTTATAAACACAGAAATAAGGGCTAATGTTCACTGACCACAGGTTTCAACATAACACACACACACACACACACACACACACACACACAGAGCAAAAGGCAGGAGTGGCTTTGCGGGCTAAAGAACAGAAGGCCCCGAGCCTGTGGCTGGATGAAGCAGAGAAAATGAGAAAGAAGATACAAGAGGCTGAAGGCCTGGAGATGGCTACATTTTTTCTCATGTGTCTAGGCTGGTTTTTATACAAAAAAAATAGTTTTCCTCTGAGTTTTGTTCTAGAACACAGCTTATATTAGCCATGTAGCTTTAAGTATGTCGCTCAGCCCTAGTCCTGTTGGCATGTGCCATGGGCCAGAGGACTCTTGAACAGGCAATGCTGAGGGCTGAACCACTAGGTGGGTGTCTCAGGAAGCCACTATGGTGATTGAAAACATGACATTCACCTCTTTTTTATTTCTGTTTGAGATAGGTGTTGTGAAGATTGAAAAAACGTGACATATAAGCCTTTTTCTGTTTGAGATAGGGTGTTGCTTGGTTACCCAGGCTAATATTTTTAATTCCTGGCTTCAAGTAATCCTCCCACATCGGTGTCCCAAGCAGGGAACTACTAGGGCAGGCATGCCACCACACCCATCTGTAAACTCTCTCACTCGGGGCTGGCATATGTCACCTGTTCAATAAGTGGTGACTATTTTTTTTAATGTATTTACATAGGCATTTTACAAGATGATTTGGAAGACATGACGGTCAATCTTGCTTGGTCTGAGCAACACTTGGGAGGTTTTGGTGGAGCGCACCTCTGAGTGTGAGACGCTTCCAGAGAAGATGAAAACACTAGGCACAGGCCTGATCCCTGGTTTGATCCACTGATGGGTTCAAATGTGAACAGACATTGGGTGGTTTGGGGAGTAGAGCTGTTGAAGGTGGAGTGGGTCTGGTTGGAGGAAACAAGGCACTGGGATCTTGTCCTGGGGGCTGCATCTTGCGCTGGCCCCTCTGTGCTCCACTCTGCCCCCTGCTGGTCACAGTGAGAGAAGCTCTTTAGTCCCCTCTCCCACCAGAACAGACTGAACCATCTGACACTGTGAGCAAAATAATTATCTCCTCCTCTAGGGTATCCGGTCAGTCTGTTGGGTGTTTGGGCCACAGCAAACAATAAACTAAAGCAGAACATGTTTGGAATATGTGTACCTGAGAGCAACAATTTACTTCTCCAGTAAGAACATTTCCCCTCTTTCAGGATATAAACCATGGTGTGTCTTTTATACATTTTTTAAAAATTATTTTTTATGTGTATGTGTGTTTTGCCTGCATGTATTTCTATACACTTTGTGTGTGCAGCACCTAAGGAGTCCAGAAGAGAGTTCTGGACTCACTGAGGATGGAACTACAAGCAGTTGTGAACTGCCACCTGGGTGCTTGGAATCAGTCTCAGGACCTCTGAAGAATAACCAGTGCTCCTAACCACTGAGCCAGCTCTCCAACTCCCTTTCTACATTTTGAAAGAGTTCATGATGGGGCTGGAGAGAGAGTTCAGTGCTTACGAACACTGTGTGCTTTTCCAGAGGGATGGGGCTGGGATCCAGCACTGCACATCTGTGGGTGTACATGCACACATTTAGGCAAAATACTCATACACATAAAAAGATCTAAATGCTATTTCTAAGTTAACTTTCTCTTCCTTCAAAGGATGTGATAAACATAGGAACAAAGGAGCCAGAGCCCAAGAAGCATCCTTACATTGTATCTGATGTCCAGGCCTCGGTAGCTCAGTGGCTGCTTCTGCTGCAGCCTCAGGTCACCATTCACATATAACTGTGACCCAGGAACAGCACAGGAGGACTGAAGAAATGCCATGCTCTGCATCACGAAGGTTGACATCCTCTGAAATCATTAAATCGTGAGATGCCATTATCCATTAGGTATGAAGAGCCTGGGGCTTTACAAGCCACCTGTCCACAAATAAAGCTGACCCGCCTGGCACACCTGAGCTAGCCCACACAGGAACCTTTCAGCCAAGAACCCTCTGACCTATTAATAGTTAATCAAATGATTTAATATTACCCCCAATGACAAATATTCAATCCCCAACAATATTCCACAAGAGCCATCTGCTGGGTGGCTGTCCTCAGAAAGGAGGAAAAGGAGGGGATGGACTCACGTGCAGTTGGTAGGAGAAGGTCAAAATGAGCTGTACACCGAGAACGTGCTCTGTGGCTTGTAGGGGAAGTTCAAGTTTAAAATGGAGCACATCCATTTTCCCATCCTGGTTCCTGTCTTCTTCTCTGCTCTACAAAGGTCAAAGAAAGAGATTTATTGTTTTATCTGGGGGCTGGTACATTTTAAACCACAAGTACCTTTGCTTCAGATCCTTGAGGTTGGACTATCCATCTCATTATTTATGTCAAAGCTCTAAACTTTGTGTATCTTTTAGCATCAATCAATAAAATAAAAAAGGAAGCTAAGTAAGATCAATAAGATACCACAAATATTTGACAAAACTCAGAGAAAGAAGGACATAAGAAAAGTCACGGCCTATAAATCCTATGTGGGTAGTTGAAAACAAAGCCACCCTCTGGTCCTGCCAGTCCTGGCTGTGTCGCGGTGACCTGGCAATGGTCAGCAGAAGGGACAGAACGGAAATGTAATCCCTCCACCAGGAGTCCTTGACATGCATCTACTCTTTGATGCCAAGCTCATTCTCAAAGCATTCTCCCTGCAGCTCATTCGTTTTGTTTTCTGTGAAGAAGAGTTTTTGCTTCTCACGTGATCGTGAGCAAGGCTGGGGTCAAGATAGCTGCTTTCAGTAATTTCTTTCCTTCTAAACAACACTGTTCTTTTCTTAAGCTTGCTATCAGCTACTTTCCTTCCACCCCTGGACATCTCCTTCCTACCCCTCTGTCCAGGTTCATCAGCTGGGGGAAGGGGGGTCTGCTATCAGGGCTGCTAATAGAGTCACTGAGGCACTTATGTACGGGTCAATAGGAACCGGACCGGAAAGTGGATGCTTGCTCTTCTGAGAGTTATCGTCTGGTGCTGTATAAGGAAGACAGCTGTCTTTGTTCAGCTTCCATTGCTGTGAGAGACACCACGACGGTGGTAACTCATTTTTTTTTTTTTTTTTTTTTTCTGGAGCTGAGGACCGAACCCAGGGCCTTGTGCTTGCTAGGCAAACGCTCTCCCACTGAGCTAAATTTCCAACCCGTGATGACTCTTATAAAGGACCTCAAAGCCTGCCCCCAGTGACCACTTTCTCTAACAAGGCCACACCTAATAGTGCTACACCCTATGGGGCCATTTTTATTTAAACCACTATATTCCACTCTCTGCACCCCTACCCCACTTGTAACCATATCATAATGCAAAATACATTTAGTCCCCATAATTTATAACAGTCTCAAACTTGTTTAAAAGTCCAGTCTGGACTGCTCTTCCAGAGGTCCTGAGTTCAATTCCCAGCAACCACATGGTGGCTCACAACCATCCCTCTTGAGATCTGGTGCCCTCTTCTAGCACACAGGCATAGTGGAGGCAGAATGTTGTATTCATAATAAATAATATCTTTAAATATATATATATATATTTTTTAAAAAGTTCAAAGTCTCTTCTGAGACTCAGGGCAATCTCTTAACTATAATCCCTACAAAATCAAAATAAAAACAGATCACATATTTTCAATATATAATGGCGCAGGATGTACATTACCAATCCAAAATGTAGGAAAGGGAGCACAGTAAGAAAATATTGGGGGGCTGGAGAGATGGCTCAGCGGTTAAGAGCACCGTCTGCTCTTCCAGAGGACCCAGGTTCGATTCCCAGAATCCACATGGCAGCTAACAACTGTCTGTAGTTCCAGTTCCAGGCAAACACCAAGGCAAATAAATAAATAAATAAATAATAGATAAATAAAGTTAAAAAAAAAAAAAGAAAATATTGGACCAAAGCAGGACCAAAAACCAGCTGGGCAAACTCAAACTCTGCATCTCCATGTGTGATGTCAAAGTGCTCTTCAGATCACCAACTCCTTTCAGTGCCGACTGAAACATACTTCTCTCTTGGCCTGGTTCCACTCGTTGTTAGCAGCTCTCCTTGGCAAATATCCCACAACTTTGGCATCTCCAGCATCCTGCGGGTCTCCAACACAATCCAGCTCCACCTTCACAGCTTCGGAAATAGGCCTCCATGCAGAGACTTCTAATACATGCCTGGCCTTACAAGTTTTCTTTAGTTGTGGAGGGAGATTCTATAACCCTTTCTTCTATCCTTGACTCTAAAGCCAGAACCACATGGCCGAAGCTGCCAAGTTCTGCTGCTTGCTTGAGCTAGAACATGGTCCCTTCTGGTTTGGATGGTTATCTTCTGTAGACCAGGCTGGCCTTGAATTTACAAATCTGCCTCATGTTGTCTCTGGGGTTTTTGGATTAAAGGTATGTATCACCACACCTGGTCCTAAGCTTTTCTTTTTCTTTCTTTCTTTTTTTTTTTTTAAGATTTATTTATTATGTATACAGTATACAGAAGAGGGTACCAGATGTCATCATAGATGGTTGTGAGCCACCATGTGGTTGCTGGAAATTAAACTCAGGACCTCCAGAAAAACAGTCGGTGCTCTTAACCTCTGAGCCATCTCTCCAGCCTCCCTAAGCTTTTCTTTATTAATTTTTTAAAATTTAACTTTTATTTTATGTACATTGGTCTATAATTCCTGGAACTGGAGTTATGGACAGTTGTGAGCTGTCATGTAGGTACTAGGAGTTGAACCCAGGTTCCCTGAGAGAGCAGTCAGTGCTCTTGACCACTGGGCCATCTCCCAGCCCCCTAAGCCTTTCTGTAATTCCTTTTCATGAGTTGGAAGTTTAGCTGGAAGGGTCTTGCTGAGTTCACCACTCCCTCTATCCTACTTAGTTCAGACTTTCCTGGAATCTGCTTACACTCACTCATGTCCTTTTCTTCCTTCAACTATACACTTTGTATTTTTACTCGCTCAGCTTGCTCTTTCATTATAAATCTGCATAAGAGTGAATACTAGCAACCACACAACAAAGTCTATACTAGGCAGCTTTAAGATTTCCTCTGCCAGGGGCTGGAGAGATGGCTCAGAGGTTAAGAGCACTGACTGTGGAGTCAGTCACCTTGAGCAGGAGAGTGCGGTGGGCCGAGCAGTGGCTGCAGGGGAGTGGGAGTGCAGATTGAAAAATGCAGACCACCAAGGCACTGCTCGTTTCTCCACTTCTGATCCACTCCTGTACCCGGGGTCTGATCAGGCCTGTGTCTGCCTCCCTCTTGAGTAGACCAGAGGCCCCATCTAAACAGCCTTCCTACAGCAGCTCCCCTCTCCAAGTGGCCAGACGGGAATTCCAGACCAGTGTCATCTCCTGGGACATTGACACAGCTGCCAAGTTCATTGGTGCTGGTGCTGCCACAGTTGGTGTGGCTGGT
>PVIH01001896.1:0-123186 GCA_004025045.1 Sigmodon hispidus
TGGAAACAACCTAGATGTCCCTCAACTGAAGAATGGATTAACAAACTGTGGTACATCTACACAATGGAATACTACTCAGCAGTAAGGAAAAATGATATCCTAAAATTCACAGGCAAATGGATGGATTTGGAGAATATCCTCCTGAGCGAAGTATCACAAACTCAGAGAGATAAGCAGGGGATGTACTCACTCACTAGTGTTCTCTAAACAAACAAACAAGAAAAAAAGCCAAACATGCCCAAGCGGGAAACAACAACCACCGAAGAGCTTGGGATCAGAAACACCCTGGACTGACCCTTCAAACCCCAGTCCAACTATAGGAACACCTGACTCACTCTTGAGGGAGGGGGGATAGAACTGGATTTGGCCAGGAGTGGAGACTGATCCAAGCATTATTGGGTCAGTGGGACCATACGACTGTCTGCTCCCTGCCCAGGGAGGTGATGGGGAATTGCAGAGAAGAAAAATGACCAGATGTGGTGGGTGGGGGAAGAGACCTTGAATAAGGATATACAGGGATGGAAAAAAAAAATTCATAGGGAAAGCTGAACACAAAGAAAACATATGTGTAGCAATCTTATTTGTATTTCCACCCTTGATAAGCCATGCTTATTCTTATCCTCTGTATAGTTATTGTTAACTCTTCCGCATTTTAAATTCTTTTTACTGTTTTTTTTTTGATAAATACAAAATAAAGAAAAAAAAAAGAATCTTACACAAAAAAAAGAAGAATAAATATGACCAGGCATGATGGCACATGCTTTTAATCCCAGCACTCAGGAGACAGAAGCAGACAGATCTCTATAAGTTTGAGGCCAGCTTGGTCTACATAGTGAGTTCCAGGACAGCCAGGGATATATAGAGAGACCATATCTCAAATAAATAAATGAACTAAAATAAAATTGAGGAAGTTTCCATTTTCTATAGAACACTATATAGCTCATTAGTCTGGCATCTGACCATTTCTCACCAGCTTAGCTTCTCTCTGATGTAGTCCTTGAGACTTCCTATAGTTCATGCTAGAGCAGGACTTAGTTATCTGCTGTTTCTTAGATACACACTTCACTTTCCCTGGTTCATGTTGGTCCTGTCGGGGATGCTTCCTGTGTCAACTCCCAGGGCATCAAAATCACTCTGGTTTCCAAAGCCCCATTCAAATGCCCCTTTCTTCCTCCCTTGCAATAGTTTCTCCCCAGAGCTCATGAATCCTGTCTTTCCATGTTGCAGGCACTCTGACATGTAATTGCCAGTCCCAACAAGAAACCAGAGCTCACATTAGACAAAATTCTTGGCATAATGCCTGGCATATTAAATGTGCTGAACAAAGAGTTGAACAGAGCAACTATCACATTATTTCTTGTGGGACTGGAAGCAGGTAAAAGTGCCCAAGGTGTGGCCAGAAATGAGAGCAAAAGTGTTCTTGCGATTATCACTGATTTAGAAGCTTTGGACACATCATGCTGTGTGAGTTACTTTTCTGTCTCTGTGATCAAACAACCAAGGCAACATATAGAAAGAAGAGTTTTATTTGAATGTACAGTTCTGGCATCCACAGTGGCAAGGGAGACATTGCATGCTGACAGAAGCCAGAAGCTTGAGCCATCACAACAGGAAACAATAAACAGAGACATCAAATTCAAAGCTGGCTCCCAGTGAAGTACTTTCTTCAGTAAAATGGCCCTTCTCAAACCTCCTCAGATAACACCACAAACTGAGGAGCAGGAGTGTCAAGTGGTCAAAGCCTCTAGCCTGTGGGGTAGGGGGAGGCATTTCTTAATCAAGCCACTACATGCTTTAATCACACTTTGTGTGATTAAGATTTCTAGTAAGGTAGAAATACTGCACATACTGGCAACTAAGTCAGGTTCTACAAGGTAGAGCGATGCCAACTGAATGTGAATGATTTTCTTCTCTTTTTGGTTTTGTCTTCTATCTTTAATTCCATATATTGTTTCTCAGATTGAGGATTTTGAGACTATAGGTTTATGTAGGTAGGCCTTTCTTTCCCTCCTACTAACCCCCAAATAACCGTGCGGAGACTGACTATTAATTATAAATACTCAGCTCATAGCTTGGGCTTGTTACTAACTAGCTGTTACAACTTAAATTAACCCATATGTATTTTTTTTATATATGCACTAGCACATGGTAGTCCCTTTTTTTTTATTTTTTTAAGCACAGCATATTTATTTCCTGTTTCCTCTGTGTGAGGCTGGTGACTCTGCTCCTTTTCTTCCTAGCATTCTCTCAGTGTGGCTTTTCTGCCTAACTTCTTCCTGCATAGCTATTGGCGAGTTAACTCTTTATTAAACCAATGAGAGCAAATTATCTTCACTGTGTACAAAAGAATTATTCCATAGGAGGTCTGTTTGTGAATGTTTGGTCAACATTACTCTCAAATGTCTGAGTACTAATACTCCCCAAATGGGACCTGACTATATCACAGAAATTGGAATTAGCTAAAACCTTCAGGGCTTTTTGTTTGTTTGGTTTTGGTTTTTTGGAACAACTCATTATCTTCTTGTTTTAATTAAATATTATATTATACCATCAGTAGCACTACTGAAAAAATACTTTAGTAATAAGCATTTTTATTTTCATTGTTTTTAATTTTGTAGCATGGATATTTTGCCTGTATATATGTCTGATGTCTTTGGAGACCAGAAGAAAATATTAAATCCCCAGAAGCTAGAGTTACAGATGGTTGTAAGCAGCCATGTGGGAGGTAGGAATCAAACCCAGGATCTCCACAGAGCAACTAGTACTCTGTACTCTTCACCACTGAGCTGTGCTCAATCTTTATTTTATTTACTTTTAGACCATATCTCATTTCGTAGACCTGGCTGATCTGCAACTCACTATGTAGACCAGGATGGCCTCAAACTCCCAGAGATTCACCTGCCTCTGCCTCAAGAGTGCTGGGGTTAAAGGCATGGACCAACAATATACATTGCTCAGTTTTGACTTTTATAATATTTAATATTATATATATATATATATATATGAGGCTGGGGTGCCTGTAGTTCAGTTTCTAGAGTGCTTACCTGGCATGCACAAAGCCCTAGATTTGATCTCCAGCATTGAGGAAAATGAGGGGGAGGCTGGCATAACAAGGTAAGGCCAGCACTCAGGAGGTAGAGACAAGAGGGTCAGAAGTTTAAGGTCATCTTCGAGTTCTTATTGAAACTGAGAGCAGCCTGGATGACGGAGACTCTGTACAAGAGAGAGGGAGGACACGGGGGCAGTGACAGAAGCAGAAGTAATAACTTCAGACATTCTCCTTACTCCTAATTAATTGAAAATAAACACTCCACTCTGTGATCTGTCCCACAGACCAGCATCCTTGTCTGTGAGAATGAAAAAAAAAAAAAAATGGCTTTTGCAGTATGTCTCCATCAGTCACAGCCACACATATAATTAAACATCTACATACTGAGTAATTAAATTATAGTACTATATTTTTGTAGAGATGGCCTTAAGGGAAGAGGAAAGAGGGGGATACACTCTCAGTTTTAATTAACATCAACAGCCTGATGTAACAATAACAAAAAACCCAAATACTTTAGAAATTAACATATTTAATCTATCAAAAAAATCTGTGAAATTTAAGCTTCTCAGATTCTGTATAAATACAAAGGGAGCTTTTTATGTTTTTTTGGCAGAGAATATGTAAAGTTGTAAAGTAAGCAAAACAAGGTAAAATGAAAAGCTTTTTAATAAGGGGTTTTTATTGTTTTGTTCTGAGACATCGTTTCACTTTGTAGCCCAAGCTGGCCTTTTACTTAACAATTCTCCTGTTGCAGCCTCCAAGTGCTGGCTCTACACACATCTGGGTTTATCACACCTGGCTTGCTAAAGGTTTTCTGAGCAATCTGGCCAACACAGGAGCTATGGGTGCTGGAAATCTACAGGAGATATTATTGAACCCCTTTTATTTTCTCTTTTCAAATTGACTAAATATGTGTTTCTACAAAAAACTCATATGATGAAATCCTAACTTCGGTGTGAAGGTACACGGAGGTGGGGCTTTGGGAAGTAGTTAGGATGCTAAGGTTGGGGTGGTCATGATGCCTTTGAAGCTCTCTGGAGGCAAAGGCCTATGTGTCTATTAGTTTGAGCCCTGCCTGGTCATAGCAAGCCAGGACTACGCAATGAGACACTTCCTAAACGTGGAGTATGGCACAGAACCTCTTTGTCTCCATGAGAAGACGAAACAAGGAAATGACTCTCTAAACACCAGAATGGCGTACACCAAGAACTTGACCATGTTACCTTCTGAAGTCAAATGTCTAGCCTCTAGCACCGTGAAAAAGAAATGCTTATAAAGTCTATGATAACTTCTGTTCTTGTTTTTTGTTTTTTGTCATTTTTTTAAAATGAACATTCATTTGTTTATTTTGTATGGGTGAACACTCGTGCTTTGGTCTTCAAATAGAGGTCAGAGGGCAATTTTGAAGGGTTGGCTTTTCCTTTTCTCCATGTGAGTTGTAGGGATCTGACTTGGGCCATTGGGCTTGGTAGCATGCACCTTTACAAACCGGGCTGCCTCGCCAGCTTTTGTTCTGTTTATTTTTGACAGGAACCCACTCTAGCCCAGGTTGGCCTGGAACTCATGACAATCTAAGCACTTGGAAGGTGAAAGCATGAAAATCAGGAGTTTGAGTCCAGCTTCAGCTTTATGCTGACTTTGCCCCCCGCCCACGAAACTAAAGGACAAGTTTAAATCAATTGTCTCAACTACTGTCATATAAATTTAAAAACTTTGAGATACTTGTCATTGATTAAAAAAAAAAGGAAAGAAAGACATATTTCTCTTTCTTAGTGACTGATGTTGCATATCTAATCGCAAATGACTGGTAGAGATGTTAAGACGTCACGAAGAGGTGCAAGGGAAGGACTCATGCACAGTATGAAGAAAACGTTTCTCCTGCCCTGCTTGCCTTCCTGCTCCCCCTCTTCCTTCTCTCTGCCTCCTCTCCCTCCCTCCTCCCCTTCCTTCTCTTCTTTCTTCTTCTCCTTCTTCTTTGCTTTAGCTCAGGTTGACCTTAATCTCTCCACCCTGACCCTCCTTCATCAGCCCTCAAGTTCTGCATTTACAAGTGTATAATTCCAAACCTGGCAACATTTGACTCCTCTCTAATTCCTAGAAAGATGAGGTGAAGAGAACTAGAGAGAAAAAAATATTCGAAAACTAAACCTTTGTATCAGTAAGCATATATTCCAGGCTTCTCTTCTAGCCTTATCTTATATTTAAAATATTTGTTTATTTATTTTGTGTGTGCCTGCGTGGGCATGTGTGTGGACATCAGAGGATGGTTTATGGGAGTCGTTTATGGGAGTCCGTTCTCTCCTCCCATCTTGGAGTTTCCAGTGATTAAACTCCGGTCATCAGTCTTAGCAACAAGTACCTTGACCACTGAGCCATCTCTCCTACTCTTCATTTTTTTCTTTTGTACTCCTGCTTGTGAACCTCATAGTTCCTGGCTATTCCACACACTTTTCCATGGGGAGTAGCTCCCAAGCCCCTCTGCCCAGCTTTGAATGCCTGGGGATGATATTTATAATCACTCATTGCCAGTCATTTGTAACTGCATTTTTCTAAGCAGCTTCTATATTTTCAAATTACTGAGAACACGTTTTATGAGAATGTGGACCATGTTTCTTCCTTAAATAGACAATTCATATTCACCATTTGGGGAAGTGAGACTTTCATGATGCTTTGCAACTTCAGACTTCCTGACAAGCATCAAATCACTGTCTCAAGTTCTATTCCTGTCCTTGTTCCCCAAAATAGAAAAGGCCACATTCAACAGCATCTCGTTTTATGTGTTGTAGGACACAATTGTTTCTTTTAAGATTTTTGGCAAAGTAACTAATAAATAGAGGTAATCAATCAAATTTAAATTTTATTACTTAAAACATCCTATAATTTCAGGTGTGGTGGTGCATGCCTTTGACCCCAGCACTTGGGAGGTAGAGGCAAGAAAATCTGTGTGTTTGCAGCCAGCCTGGTCTATACAGTCACCTGTCAGGCTGAAGGTGCTGGCAAATGACTTTAATCTCATTTGATAGAGGCAGACAGTACTGAATTTGAGATTAGACTGACCATATTGTGAGTTCCAGGCCAGAGAGACTACAAAGTGAGATCCTGTCTCACAAAAACAAACAAACAAACAAACAAACAGAACAAAACAAAATGAACTCTGGGGGCAGTTTAGCACTGAATATTCTATAGCTGGATATGGTAATGCTTGACTGGAACACTTGGAGCCCAAAGCACAGGGATTTGGATTGTGAGGCCAGCAAGTCCACAAGTCCACAGCTTGTTCTAGGCCAGTCTAGGCTCTGTACTGAGACCCCAACTCAAAAAACAATAAGCAGAGCTGGAGAGTTGGCTCTATGGCTAGGACAACTTATTGCACTTGTTAAGAACCAGGGTTCACTGGCAACCCTCTGTAACTCCAATCCCAGGAGATCCAATGCCCTTTTCTGATCTCTGAGGGTATCACACATACATGTTGTACACATATATACATGCAAGCAAAACACTTATACACATAAAATAATAAAACAAGTATATCTTAAAAAGTAAAAGAAAAAGCAAATAGGTATGTATGTATTGAATCTTCCAAAATTGAAATGAATATATTTATAGGAATAACAAATAGTTCTGCAATTCATGTGTATTAATGACATATAATATATATGATAAGAATGACATAGGTTACTCTCCATGCATTTCTGTTAGTGACTAAGTTGGACATTCACTATATTTGTCCTTATCCTGGAATTTATACTAAGAGTGAAGCTTTTTATACAGACTGATGAGATGACTCAGTGAGAAAAAGAAATTTGACACACAACCCAGGCCACCTGAATTTGATCCCCAAACATTTTTTTTTTAACTTGTCACAACCTAGAATCACCTAGGAAGAAAGAGCCTTAGTAGAGGACTTTTCCAGATCAGATTAGCCTATGGCTATATCTGTGAAAGATATATCTGTGAAAGATTGCATTAAATGATGATTGATGAGAGAGAGAGAGAGAGAGAGAGAGAAACAGAGACAGAGAAAGAGAGAGAAAGCCCGCCCACTGTGGGTGATGCTATCCCAAGGCAGATGGACCTAGGCTTTATAAGAAATCTAGCTTAGTGTAATCCAGTGAGGGAACTAGTGAACAGCATTCTTCCATGATTTTTCACCATGTTCCCAAGTTGAATTTCTGCCCTAATGTCCTTCAGTGAGAACTAGGAGCTGGACATCTAAGCCAAATGAAATCTTTCCTCTGCAGCTTGCTTTTGATCAGACTATTGTTACTGTAACTCAAAGTAGGTCTCCACAAAAGTCAGAAGAGAAGCAACTCCAGAAAGTGTTCTTCTGTCCTCCACATGTGCACCCCCATGCACACATGCCTATATGTGAAACACACACACAAACACCAAAAATAATGAATAAGATTTAAAATAATAATTATTCCACAATGCAAATATTCTCTTCTTGGAGGCAAGAACACAGTGAGTGAGTGAGTCAGTGAGTGAGTGAGTGAGTGAGTATCATGGTTCATCTAAGTTGCCACACAGTCCCCTTTCACAGGGATATGTCCATGTTTTTATTCATTGTTTCCTGTGTTCCAGGCAATCCTTGAACTTAATAAGTAGGTGAGAGTTTTGACCTTCTGATCCTCCTGTCTCTGTCTTCTGCTGGGATTACAAACATGTGCCACTGTGCCTGATTTACTGGCACTAAGGATTAAACCCTGGGCGTTGTACACATCAGGCAAGTGTTCTACTGACTTCCTTCCCAGACCTAGTCCCACCAACTATTTGCATGTTGTCACTCTTATCAGTAAGGGCAATCCAATCAAAAAAGGATGTTGTAGGATGTCTTTATGCTATGAATAAAGAACTGTTTTAGCCTATGTCAGGCATCATAGAAGTAGGTGGAGAAATCAAGGCATAGGAAGGAGGAGGGTGGAGTCAGACAGAGATGATCTAGCTTTCTAGGAAGCAACATGTAATGAAGTAGGTAAGCCAAAGGCTACATGGCAGGACAGATTAATGGAAATGGGTTGAATTAAGATGAAAGAGCTAGCTAGCAATATGCCTGAGACATAGGCCAAGCAGGATAAAATTAATATAAGCATCTGTGTGTTTCTTTGGGACTTTGGGATTGCTAGCCCAGATAAGTGGTGATGGGCATATCTGGACCATGTGGCTAGGTAGTCTGGGACTAGGCAGGCCAGAAACCTCTTTCTACAGATGCCGCCCAACATGAGGTGAATACACACATAAAGCCTGAGAAAGCTTAAAAAGGGTTCTAGAGCTCAGAAATTCAGCCAAAACCAGCTTCAGAGGTATATGTCTGTAGTGAATTGTAGTACAGAGTAGCATGTGAGGTTGAGCTATAAAATGGCACTGGGGGGCTGGAGAGATGGCTCAGTGGTTGAGAGCACCTTCTGCTCTTCCAGAGGACCCGGGTTCGATTCCCAGCACCTACATGGCAGCTAACAACTGTCTGTAGTTCGAGTTCCAGGCAAACACCAAGGCAAATAAATAAATAAATTAAGTTTTAAAATGGCACTGGGCTTGTGACAGTCATCTTAAGCTGCAACCAGGCTGGTACCTGAACTCTCACAGAAGACTCGGTATAAACAACATGCTGCATGTGATCGATTTAAGGTTTCTGTTTATATTGAACAAAAAGGAAACAGAGTCAAAGATGGCTTATTAGTAGCAGCATTTTCTTGGGACTGCTCTGTTTGCTAGCAGTGAGCAGGTGAAGCTCCTTTAAGAGCAGCTTCCTGACTCAGCATTAGTGGCAAAAACTGTGTGGCTCTTTAAGAGACCCTGCTACCAAATACTACTTGGTGGCTCATGGAATCTAAAATTCCCCAGAGTAGAGGTGGTAAAAAAGGTCCACGATATTTAATACTATTCTAAGAATTGGGAAAATAAGCATGGCTCTAGTGCCTCGGCCATGTTGAAAAGCCCAGCAGGGCAGAGTCAGCAGTAAAAGGAGTACTGTATAGTCTAGCATTTTAAAAGCTCTTCTGGTTGGAAAATAAGGATACTAAATAAAACAGATTCAGATGGAGAAAATCACTAAATGGGTTACAATGTAGGTAAAATGTACATAAGCTTCAGAGAGAAAATAAAGAGGACAGAGAAAGTCCCTTAAAAAGAGAGAGTAATAAAAATACAATGAGCTATGTAAAGATGGAAAATACACAAAGAATCTAGATTATGGTTATTATTGTGTTTTATTTTAATTTTTTAATTGTTAATGAGCTAATTGCAGAAAGACAATTGATTACAAAGACTGCTAAGCTAAACAACCATATTTAAAGATATCTTGACTTTAAAATTTGTGTCTAAGGATATATTGCTTTAGAAAAGTGGTTCTGCTTTTGCTTCCACAGAAAATGAGAACATGTGGATTGCTTCTAGGCAAATATGGCTTCATCAACCAAGACCATCTGAAAATTCTTTGATGAAAAGAGATGTTTACATCAGTTTCAAGGCTACAGACTAAGATGATCTAGCCTCTAGACCCTTAAAAGATTGCCAATATCCTTTAATCTGCAGGAAGTTGTAATAGAAAGCTACACCCAATTTTCCAAATTATTATTTATATATGTTTGTTTTTTATGATTGGTTAATGGTCATAATTAATCTCTTTCTTAAAAGGGGAGATATGATATAGGAATGATTTAAAAAGATAGATTATTGAAATTACTCTAATCCAAAAATCAGCTGTTAATCTCAAAATATCTTAAATCAGTATGGATTTGGTTTATTAATATAAATTTAAGGTCAATTTTGTTGTGCTGTGTGTGTTTTTCTACTCTTGTTTAAGATACGATGTTTATGTAACTTGTTTAAAATTGTAATGTATAATTAAGAAATGCAGATTGGTAGTCATCTATGATGAACAACCTTATAGTCATGTTAGTTATATTTTTTTAAGTATATAAAGATATATTTCAATTACATATGTAGTCTTCAAACACTTCAAAAACCTATAGAATACAGCATTTAAAATATTTTAAGAACTTAGACTTTTCTGGACAGTGAGACAGTTCTGCTCCTGGCAAAACCAATCTACTTCAAGAGGATGATGGGTACTGAAGAAATTCCACATGGAATTTACTTTTTTTGTGGCAATGGTTAAGTTAGCCACTGGACAAGAAACTGTTCTTGTATTGACTGCTTGACAGTATGCTGTATAAACTGAGCATAAAGTTTCCATAGGAAAGTGACTTTTGAACTTTGGCAGAACAAGTCGAGATAGTTCTTCGGGTTCCTGCTTCACAGAGAAAACTGCCAGACATTCTTCAAGACACAAGGAGAAGTGACTGACGAAACTATGCCCAACTTCTTGCATCACTGAAAGGTATGCCAGAGACACTAGGGCTATAGGCTGAAGATGGATGCCCAACATTACAAAGGAACTTTGGGTGACTGTCCAGGCAGACATCTCTGTCATTTCAAGATTTTGCAAGTTGCTTGTGCTTTCTGTTTACTTGGGTAATATTATATCTTTTAGTGGTCTTTAATGTAGTTGAAGATTAAATACTTATAAGTAGTTTTTCTTAGTTATTTTAAAAGGTATATTAGATTTAAAACTTTAGAGTCAGAAGAATAGAGGATAGAATATTTTCTTTAATTGTGCTAAATACAAATAGACTAGATATTGTAACTGTAATGCTTGCTTGATAGCTCTTTTCAATATGTAATTTTGCTACATTAAAATTAAAACCTTCCTTTTTGATTAGAAAAGGGAAAGTAATGTGAGATATCTTTATATTGTGAATAAAGGACTGTTTGGCGTATGTTAGGCATAATAGAAGTAGGTGGAGAAATTGAGGCATAGGTAGGGGAAGGAGGGCAGAGTCAGACAGAGATGATCCAGCCGCCCAGGACAAAACATGTAACAAAATAGGTAAGTCATGGGCCATGTGGCAGAACAGATTAATGGAAATGAGTTGGATTAAGATGAAAGAGCTAGCTAGCAATATACCTGAGACATAGGCCAAGCAGGATAAAAATTAATATAAGCATCTGTGTGTTTCTTTGGGACTTTGGGATTGCTGGTCCAGATAAGTGGCTACAGGCATATCTGCACCATGGGGCTAGGCTGCTGGAAGGAAAGGAACTGCCTACAAATTAGCATGCACCTAGTTCCCTTTGCACAGCACTGGCTCATTCCTCTCTTTCCTGATCTCCTGCTTTTGCCCTGGGTTTTGAAAATGAAACTAGGGCCTGGAGACCACTGACTGCTCTTCTAGAGGACCAGGGTTCAATTCCCAGCACCCACATGGCAGCTCACAACTGTCTGTAGTTCCAGTTCCAGGCAAATAAATAAATAAAGTTTAAAAAAAAAATAAAATGGGGGGCTGGAGAGATGGCTCAGCGGTTAAGAGCACTGTCTGCTCTTCCGGAGGACCCGGGTTCGATTCCCAGCACCCACATGGCAGCTAACAATTGTCTGTAGTTCCAGTTCCAGGCAAAACACCAAGGCAAATAAATAAATGAATAAAAGTGTTTTTTAAAAAAATAAAAATAAAATGAAACTAACCAAGCAGAATGTACTGTGTTTGGAAAGTATAGCTAGCCAGGACTTTTGAAAGTGTGCCACTTGTCATTGATCAGCTGTATGTAACATTCTAATCTTTTCCTGTCTCTGGGTGCTGGCATAATGAGGTGACGTTAATCTCATAAACACTCTTGGGGCTGTGAGAGGAAAGACGTTTCTGACCACTGTGCTCATGGAATCTTTTTCTGGTTAATTTGCACATTGAGCAACATACTTCATTTTACTATATTTTGTTTTGTGTTTGAGACAAAATTTCACTATGTAGCATATAATCTGGACCGGAAGTCACTGAGATAAGCCTGCCATTACATCCAGTCAATAATGATTTTGAGTCACACTGCACTCCAACCTCACCTCCCAGCCCTATGATGTGTGAGATCATGTACGGTACGTTGAACTCACTCATATGGTCTACTATACATGCAAATGCATGCTTATTTTCTTCACGAATGTAGGAAGCACATGAATACTTCCTGAGTAAAGTTGACTAGTCTGAGCCAAAAAGGGAAATAAGTGAGCTCAACGGTTCTTTCCCATCAGTCAGTGTTCTCAGAGTCCTCTCTCCTAGCTTTCTGTTACCGCCTGTTTTGTATACCAATCTTTAGTCTTTGGTGTCTATTTACCTATAACCACAGTTTTCACAGCTTCTAAGAGCTTCAACAATGTCAGTGGCTGCTATGCTTTTAGGTAGGAAACAGGTGCCTGCATTTGAAGTAATCACCAGTCTTTGCTAGATTAATGATGGTATTTTCTGTCCTATCTATCAGATATCTAAAATGAAACAAGGAAATGGGTAGTTTTAGTCTATGGTATCTGTTAAACATTGGGGCCTTTAGGATTGTTCTCCCTATTATGCCTCTTTTTTCAATTGTTATTGAGAATTCTCCTGGAGCATTGGAAAGGATCGTGAAGTTTCCTTTGATAGTCATGTCAGCATCATCGCCACCACCACCATTATCATCATTAGCAGCAGCAGCATGGGAAACAGATTGGTAATCGGATTCCCAGTCTCCTTCTTCCCAGCTCCAAGCAGAATCTCAGCTGGTTAAACTAGTCAGTGCCTATAATCCCAGCACTTGTGAAACAGAGGCAGGAAGATCAACATGAACTTGAGGCCAGCCTGGTCTACAAAGAAAGTTCCAGACTGGTTAGGGGTAGATTATCTTGTAATAAATAAACGAATCAGTTAGATGGCTTTGATGTACTACTTATCTCAGAAACAGAAAAGACTTTAGCTTACTATTGCTGTTGGTGTGTGTGTGTGTGTGTGTGTGTGTGTGTGTGTGTGTGTGTGTGTGTGTGTGCTATTATGGTCTGTACCCAGGGCCATGTACATGCTAGGCAAGTACTAGACCACTGAGCTGAATTACCAGATCTTGGTGTTTGAGACAATAAAATTTTACATGGGAGCTAGTGATTCAAAGTCAGGTCCTCACCTTTATCTATTTATCGTGTGTGCGTAGGGTACTCATGCCATGGTATTTGAGTAAGAGTTAGAAGACAACTTGCAGAAATTAATTTTCTCTTTCTACTTTGTGAGTTCTGAGGATTGAACTCAGGCCATGAGGTCATCAGACTTAGTCACAAGGACTTATACCCACTAGGACATCAAGCTTGTCCTAAAGGGAGATCTCTTGACAAAGTGAAATATTTATCATAGGCATCACAGATTAGGAAAATCACCAGCAGCCAGCATGCCTGCAGTCACTCTGAGGCAAGTCTGAGTCACTGAGAGCCTGGATTTTCCTCTCCAGGCATGTCACCCTTCTCCTGGCTCTGGCCTTTTCCCCCAGTCACTGGTCACTCACTGGTGGAGAGTGTATCTAATGTAGTGTCCTGCAGCAGCATCCTTTGTTGGAGTTAGGTTTCTGGTCATGAGTCAGATCACAGATTGCAGTTAAGTAGTTTTTCCTCCACGCCCAGTGAATTCTTGGTGGAATCATTGGGGCATGCATATGCTGACTTCCACGGGTCCCTGTACACATCGCTGAGAACAGGGAGGGTTTCTTCCTGGTTCTAATCAGTCATTAACTCAGCAGGTGACTTTTCTACAGTGTGTGTGTGTGTGTGTGTGTGTGTGTGTGTGTGTGTGTGTGTGATATCCCTTCTCCAAAGCAGTCCCTGGCTCAATAACAAAGTCTTCTCACTCTCACTGTCACACTAAGAAAGAAAAATGTTGTCCCCAATTCTCACTGATTCAGGCATTTCTTAGGTAGAAAAGGGGAATCCACAGACGTGTGCCCAGGCACAGTGCTCTGATCACCTAGGGTGGGGTAAACTTTTCTACATGGTTCTTTTAGCTTGTGGGAGTCCAGAGGTTCAGACTGTGACACATGCTTATAAAGGACTGCAATTGAAGCCGAGTTTTGAAGACACTGCAGAGGAAAAAGCCCCAGATTGCTATTCCTACTCATGTCCCATTAAAGACTTCAGAATGTGCTTTGATTTGTAGTCATGACTGCTCAGTGAAGAGCTGTCTAACAAAGGCTAATAGGTGTCTGTGATTACTGTGTCTGATATTACCCTTTTCCTGTCCTCTCTTTAAATTTTGGTTTCTTGACTGTTTTGTTTTTTTTTTTTTGTTTTTTTTTTTTCTATTTCTATTTAAGGGACTGTTTTCAGAATGGGTGGACCCATGCCCATAATCCCAATGTTTGGGAGGTGGAGGCAGGAGAATCAGCAGTTCAAAGTCATCTTTAGCAATATAGACTTTGCTACCAGTCTGGGCAACATGAGACCCTGTCGCCAAGAGTAAAGATAATTTCTTTTTTTTTTTGGTAAAGATAATTTCTATGCTGGTTGGGTTTTGTCATCTAGACACGGACATAGACATGTTATCTGAGAAGAGGAGACTTAAGTAAGAAAATGCCTCCCTGGTCATATTGGCCCATAGGCAAGTCTGTAGGGCATTTCTTGATTAATGGTTGATGTGGGAGGGCCCAGTTTATTGCAGACAATGCCACCCTTGGGCTAGTGCTTCTGGATTGTGAGCAAGCCATAGGAGCAAGCTAGTAAGCAGCATATCTCCATGGCCTCTGCTTCAATTCCTGCCCCCACTTCTTGCCCTGACTTCCATTCCTGAAGGACTGTAAGCTGTAAGGGGAAACAAACCCTCTGCTCCCCAAACTGCTTTGGTTGTTTATGTTTATCAGAGCAATAGCTAAGACGATCTCCAAATAGTAACCCCGTTTTTAAATAAAACAACTCACTATTTTTTCCAGTTGAAATAGTGCTTCCTCTGAATTTTCCCATTTTTACCCCTATTTCTCAGGCTTTTTGATTCAACATTAGACTTAATTTACTACTCCAAGTTTTTCCACAGTTTGATAAGTTTGAATATATAAGACCGTGCTATAGGTCTGCTCCTATACTGATTTTATCCTTTCAACTTTGCTGCAGTTATCAACACTGAAATTGTGCTTCTTGCCTTAGCCAAGAAAGGGATAATTGGTAGTATGGGTTTATTAGATAAATCACCTTTTGAATGTATGTTAGTTACTTAGTCATCCTAAAACTATGAGAGAAAAAGCAACAATTTAGAACAAAATGCAAAGGAAGGAGACTGAATAACAGTGAGATGGCTCCGTGGGTAAGGGCTATTGCTTGGAAACCTGATGGCCCAGACCCACAAGGTAGAAAGAGAGGGTAGGTGCTCAAGGATTTCCTTCGACCACCACATAGGCACTGTGGTTTGTAAACAGATAAACTTACACAATGTAAACAAATAAATGTAAATTTTAAGAAGAAAATAAAAGCTTGAGCATAGTGGTGTACAGCCTTAATCCCAGTGCTCAGGAGGCAGAGGCAGGTGGTCCTTTATAAGTCTGATGCCAGTCTGTCTATGTAGTGAGTTCCAGTCAGAGATACATAGTGAAATCCTTTATTTTATTTTATTATTTTATTTTGTTTTAAAAAAGCTAGGCAGCTGTGATGCATGCCTTTAGTCCCAGTGTTTGGGAAGCAGAGGCAGGCAGATCTCTGAGTTCCAAAGCAGGCAATGCTACACAGATAAACTTTTCCTCAAAAAACTAACAAAACAAAACCAATAACAATAAAAACAAGTAAATAAAGGTGAAAGGAGAGAATGAAGCCCAGAGTTAAGTTTGAATTCAATAGACACTAGACACATCCATCATGCACATACAATAATAATAATACACAAAAAGCTAAAAATAGAAATCAAAGTAGGTCTTTTTATTTTAGTTTATTTGATTTTATTTTTATTCTATACTATTTAAAAATGTTTTTGTTTTGAATAACAAGTACGTGTGTAAGGTTACAGATTCCAATAGTTATAAATAAAAGGCTATAAAGGAAAATAAAATATCCCTCTATCCACCCTCAGTTTCCTCTGGCTATGTTCACTGTGATGGAATCTCAGATTTTCCTCCACAAAGATGCAGTCTGTAGCAGGATTCCCAGCAGCTATTTCCTACTTCCTGTTTACTATGTTTAGCCTCTGTCTCTACCTTTTTCTGAGTCTGGGAGGCTAGCAAGCTAAAGATACAAACCTAGTATTTTAGGATCCAGATTGCTGAGAGGTAGAGGCAGGCAGATTTCTGATTTTGAGGCCAGCCTGATCTACAGAGTGAGAGAGTTCCAAGACAGTCAGCGTTACACAGAGAATAATCATCCCCCCTCCACACCACAACCACATACACACAAAACATCCAAATTCCTAATGTGATTTAGTCTTCTCTACTGGGGTGCGCTTGACTCACACTTGTTTTTGAAACTGAACAAAAGAGGACAGAAGGCACTGGTGTGTGGTGTGGGTTACAAAATGGGGCACAGGGCTCAACTGCATCTTTTTTTTTTTTTTTTGTCTTGTTTTGGAGACAGGGTCTCCCTATGTTGTCCAGGTAGGCCCCCATCTCACATCCTCCTGCCTCAGAGGTAGCGTTTTGATGGTAATGGAGGTGATGTGGCTGCGGCACACAGTTTCCTGCCTCACAAGCTTAAGACTGCAGAGATTATAGCACAAGAGTCAGTTCACTGGTCACCTAGTTCTGCACTGCATTCCTTGGAAGTGACTGTGGGAGGCCTAGCTAAGTTCAGTTAATTAGTCAGCCAACAGTTCCAAGGCCACTGAAACAAATTCTCTGCTTAGCCTAGAGTAGATTATGTTCTTTACAATGAAAATTTGGTAATCTTGGTCTGAAAAATGCATAAATATATTTGGCATGGTAAACTGAATAATGTCTCCTGGTGTCTATATCCTAATCTCTGGAAGCTGAGAAAACAATATCACACATTACATGGCCAATGGAAATTTAGGTGAAGTTAATCTTGTTAATTTAAACTTTCTGGATCATTGCAGTGGGCCTAAAATAATCGCAAGTGTCTTTAGAGCAGCAGGAGGCTGGTATGATGACAAGAGCCAGTGATGCCACTCAGAAAGCTAAGGTAGGTGAATCTAGGGCTCAGTCAGTAAGGTGCTTACTATACAAGTGTGAGGAATCTAATTAGATTCCCATCACTCACAGAAAGAGCCAGAGTGGTGTTGCACACTTGTAATCTCAACAGAGGTGAGGTAGTTACAGGAGGATCCCTCCAAGGGACTGTTTTAAAAACCAAGATTGATGACTCCCAAGTAGTGATATCTAATGCTGACCTCTGCCTTCCACAAGCACACTTGCGCCTGCACACACACACACACACACACACACACACACACACACACACCCCACACACTGCCTTCTACATACACATAAGAACACTCTGCCCCCACTCCATACATAGACATGGACCAAGGAAGGCAGAGAGAACAGAAGCTTGGCAAGAGAGAGGCTACATTGATGGTTCTAAGAACATAAAAAGGAGATAGAAGCCAAGGAATGAGGGCAGGCTCCCTGGGATAAAAAGTAACATGAACTCCATTCAGAGTAAAGCTGAGTATTGAGAAAGAGTATGGGGAAAAACATTGTATCCTTTCCAAATCAATGAAGATTTTACTTTTTATTTATTTATATATTTGTGAATTTTATGAAAAAATGTAGTGGTTCTATAAATTGTATGGCTTAGAACAAAGGTGTGGGAGTTGGAGAGATAGCTCAGAGGTTAAGAGCGCTGACTGTTTTCCAGAGGTTCTGAGTTCAATTCCCATGGTGGCTCACAACCACAATTTGATCTGATACCCTCTTTTGTATACTGTATACATAATAAATAATTTTTTTTGAAAAAAGAAAAAAGGTGTATATGGTGACATATTTCTGTCATGTTAGTATTTTGGAGGCCGAGGCAGGAAGATATAAAATTCTGGAATACATAAACAAGCGAGTCTATCCCAAAATGGGAAAAGAAAGTTTTCTGGGATGTCAATGCCCATACTTTGGTCCTTGTCATTTATCATCACGAAAATAAGGAAGTTCACAAAATTGACAGCAATATTACAGGAGCACCATAACCAAGCAAGAACATTCAAAACCTGGATTTCAGTATATCCATGGGGCAGTGTACAGATGTGCATATATGCAACATTGTAGATGATACATTCCAATGACTGCAGGAGCATTGGAGCAGGCAAGAGTAATGAGAAACTGTGGTCTGCCCTATAATGTCAGACTAAAATGTTTGACTTCCAAAATTTATTCATTATTTTTATTTTTATCTTTATCTTATTCATTATTATATTTGCTGTGATTGCTGTAATAAAAAGCTAAACAGCCAATAGCTAGGCAGGAGGTATAGGTGGGGTTTCAGGGGAGAGAGAAGAGGAGGAGATCATGGAAGCATGAGAGAGACGCCAGGAGACATGGAAGAAGCACAATGGGTGGTACAGGACAGCACATAGATTAACAGAAATGAGATAATTTAAGTTATAAGAGCTAGTATGACAAGCCTAAGCTAAGGCCAGGGTTTTACAATTAATAAGAAGTCTCTGTGTCATTGTGTGGGAGCTGGCTGGTGGGACAGAGAAAGACTGGCTACAAGGTCCTTCGTGAAGTCCAAGCGTACCTCAAATTCTATGAAGCAAGAGCTTTTGTGCTCTGGATCCTTCTGCCTCCAAAAGACTCTACCCCCAAAGGACTGCCTTCAATTCAAAGGACAGAATTAGAGCCCTGTGTTACCACACCAGCTTAAACTTTCTAAAGGGCATAAAAACATCATGGAATGTCAGAATGAAACAAACAAATCCCAAACATTAAACATCAATAATGTCACACTTGACTAAATACATTAAGTAGGTCCCAACCAGGAAAGAAAGACTATTCCAAGTGTTTGCAGCAGAGACAATCAAATATAAGACTTGCCTTATATCCCAGAAGAGCTGGGAGGTCAGCAAGAGGGTCCAGTAAGTACAATAATACATATCTTTATCACACCGGAACTGGAAGGACAAAGTTAAATGTGCTATCCCAGCAGTCAACGAACACATCAGCCAGCCGAGCCCAAACATTACTGGCCTCTTCAATGGGAGAGTAAGTCAGAAGGAACGCACCATGCTGATGAAGGCAGCCTTGGTGTAAAGAGTTCAAGCCCAGGAATCAACATGGTGGACAGAAAACTGACTCCCCCAGACTGTCTTTCCACCTCCACATGAATGCATGAATGCTATGGCTCTCTCTCTCTCTCTCTCTCTCTCTCTCTCTCTCTCTCTCTCTCTCTCTCTAACACACACACACACACACACACACACATACATACTCATGTACATAAGTAAATGTAAAAAAGAAGTGAGTTCTTTAGAACAGCTAGAACACAGTCTTTTTATCTATTTCTGGACTGTGTTTAAATTTTGTTCAACAAGCAAATTATTTTTAAGATTTTATTTTTTCCGTATGTGTATGACTGTATGAAGGTATATGCATGTGTGTAAATGTCTGGGGAGGGGGCACTGGATCTCTAGGAGCCGGAGTTGTAAGTCTTTGTGAGTCTCTGATGTGGGTGCTGTTAACTAAGCTCTTTTCCTCTGGAAGACAGGAAGTGCTCTTTACTGCCAGGGTGGCCCTCTAGACACAAAGTAATTTTTGTAATATCAGAAGAGTGTGAAGCTAAGCCTTAGGGTTAAGAGTGCATAGCTGAAGGGAAACACACACACACACACACACACACACACACACACACACACACACACACACACACCCCAAACCACAAAACCTGAAAAAATCCTCAAAACCTTTCCTCTCTCCAAATGACTAACTGAATGATTAGAAATTATTTTCTCTCAGGCCTGTAGTTGATTGGCATTTCTCCCTCTCAAACTAAATCTGTTTAAACTCAAATTCCTCTTTCTCAAAGTTCTTTTTCTCAGAAATAAAGCTGTCCCCTTGTACTTTCAATTCCTGTCTCTTTGAAGAGTCAGCAAGAAAAATCCCTTTCCCTTTCATTTGACTTCAGAGACATGCCAATGGATGCTTCAT
Source organism: Sigmodon hispidus (assembly GCA_004025045.1). Classification (NCBI taxonomy): domain Eukaryota; kingdom Metazoa; phylum Chordata; class Mammalia; order Rodentia; family Cricetidae; genus Sigmodon; species Sigmodon hispidus. The sequence goes on from PVIH01001896.1 coordinate 19,958, forward strand.
TTGGTCCAGAGCTTATGTTAGACATGGGAAGTCCTTGCCAGCAATTTCTCATGAATCATGTCATTTCTGGGTCCTTGGAAAAGTGCTGATGTGTGATGACTAGAGGACCTTTTCATTCTGCAAATCTTTCATTTCTTTGCCTACTTGGGTTCTGAAACATCCATTGAATCTCTGAACTTGTTATTTTACATCTGGTTTTAGATTCAACCACACAGGCAGTGAGTACTTCTCTAAACAAAAGGTCATGACTGATACATTTTGGGTTTTGGGTACTGGGTTGTCAAGTTGTAATAGGCTGGATTTCTTCCAGAAACTCTCTTTGCAGTCTAGGCTGGTCTTGAACCAATTGCTAGGATTAAAGGCTTTTTAAAAATTCAAATTTATTTTATAGTATGTATATGAGTGTTTTGCCTATGTGTATATTTATGCTCTATATCTGTTCCTGGTAGCTACAGAAGTCAGAAGGGGTATTGGATCCCCTGGAACTGGAGTTCCAGATGGTTGTGAATCATCATGTGGGGCTGGAAACTGAGCCTGTGTCCTCTGAAAACACAAATGTTCTTCTGAAAACACAAATATCCTGGGTCCATGAACTGGCTTCTCAAAGCCCATGCCTTGTGGGGAAACATCTTTTTCAGCCTTGATACCTGGGGGAGGGTCTCAGGCTTACCAAAACTGAATATGCCAGACAAAATTGACTCACCTTGGAATTCCTTGCCCTCTCTGGGGAGTGAAGGGGGGTGGTGTCTGGGATAGGACTGGGAGAAGAGTCTGGAGGGGGAGCAGTGGTGGGTATGGAATTTTTAAAAAATAAATTTAAAAAAGGAAAAAAATGGAAAAAACCCACAAGTGTTCTTTTTGTTTGTTTGTTTTGTTTTTCAAGACAGGGCTTCTCTGTGTAGCCTTGGCTGTCCTGGAAGTTGTTCTGTAGACCAGGCTGGCCTCAAACTCATAGAGATCCGCCTGCCTCTACCTCCAGAGTGCTGGGATTAAAGGCAAGCACCACCACCGCCCAGAGTGCAATAAGAGTTCTTAACCACTGAGCCATCCCTACAACATTTTTTGAGATTCCTATTTTCTGCTTCCCTCTCTCCCTCCCTCCCTTTCTTCCTCCCTCCCTCGTTCCTTCCCTCCATTCCTCCTTCCCTTTCCCTTTCTTTCCCTCTCTCTCTTAACTGGGGACTAGCCTCGTTTGGTTGACCTTGAACTTCTTATGTAGCAGAGGATGATCTTGAATGTCTGAATCCTTCTGCCTCCATCGTCCAAGTGCTGAGTAACAGGTATGTTGCTGCCATTCTTGGTTTATGTTGTATTGGGGACTGAAGTCACTATCTTGTACATGTTAGGTACACAATCTACCAGTTGAGCTATATTCCCAGTTCTTGGAATGGTATTCCAAACAGAATACAAATATGTAAAAATTAATTTTAAATTATTACTTAATTGTTTAACACATAATATTTCTACTGAAATATTGAAACACAAAGTAAGCACGCATCATAAATAATGGTAGCTTGGGCAACATCTCCACCAAGAATTTGCTATTAAGTCTCATTCATTTATTCCTTAGAAGCATTTGCTGTTGGACATGGTAGTATGTCACTGTAATTTCAGCACTTGGGAGGAGGCTGAGGCGGGATGTCTCAAAAACAAACAAACAAACAAACAAACAAACAAAAAACCCCATGGTTTGTTGTAACCACTAAAAAAAATAATTCCTTGGTCTAAAATCTTGAAGAGGCAAGGAAATAAGTTTTCATTCTTTCAAATGCTGTTGAATTTAGTTTAGCTATTGTTTTATTTTCTGGTTATGCTACACAACCAGGACCTTGTACACATGAGGGAGGGAACTGCTCCCACTAAATGACAAATACCCCAGTCAGCATCTTGGCCTGCCCCTACCGAGAGCCTTCCACGTGCCGGTAGCTGCTGAGAATGTAGAGATGCTTGGGGCAGTTCCAGACTGGAAGGGCTTTCCCCACATAACAGGAAGTGAAAGCTGAATTAAAATAGACATTTTATAAGAGAAAATGCACCAGAGTCCCAGAAGAGATTTAAGCTTTTTTTTTTTTTTCTTGAAGCATGAGAATCATATTCAAGAGAGTTACAGAGAAGAGGGCAAGAAATACCAGAGAGCAGAAATGAAATTGAACTCTGTTTTATTCATTATTTATCTTGTTCCTTTCAGTCAGTGTCTCAATCTTTAGTCTAGATTGGCCTGCAGCCCATTATGTAACCCAGGTTGGACTTGAACTAGGGGTGATCAGTCACCCTAAGCTTCATAATGCATGGATTACAGGTGTAAGTCACCATGCTTGACTATAAGATAGCCAGTTTTGTGTAAAGATTTTTATTTTAATTGGATGTGTTGTTAGATGTTTTTATTATTCTCATCTCTTTAACTCTTGACTCTTTGGGGACCTGCCACCCAGCTCCCAAATAATCATGCACAAAAAGTTTTATTCTTACCTATACATGCCTGGCCTTTGCTTTGTTTATTTCTAGCCAGCGTTGCTTAACTTATATTATTCCCTATACTTTTTGCCTCTGGGCGTTCTCCTTTTCTTCTGTAACCTTTTTTCACGCTTACTCTGCAGGCTGACTGGGTGTCTGGTCCCTGGTCCTCCTCCTTCTCTTGCTACTTCTCTCTCTTCCCAGATTTCTTCTCCTTTTATTCTCTCTGCCTGCCAACCCTACCTGTCCTTTCTCCTGCCTCACTATTGGCCATTTGTTTGACCATCAGGTATTTTAGACAGGCACAGTAACACAGCTTCACAGAGTTAAACAGATGCAACATCAACAAAAATAACATGCCTTAAAATAATATTCTACAGTGTGTGGGTATGTGTGTGTGTGGTGGAGGGTGGTATGCACTTAGGTACTGGTCCCTGGAGCTGAAGGTGGAGATGGTTAGCTGCCCTTGTGTGGGTCTTCAGCAAGAGCAGTGTGTGCTTTTAACTGCCAAGTCATCTCTGCAGCCCCTAATTTTGTTTCATAAGACAAGGTATCACTTGGTAGTAGCTCAGGCTGGCCTAGAACTTACTATGTAGACCAGGTTGTCCTTCCTCAGGGTTAAGATTGTGGTATAAATCACCATTTCTTGCTACAGTTTATTTGTAAGTTCTCAAGGTTTTATACATACTGGGCAAGTGCTCTATCACTAAGCTACTTTTTATTTTATTTTATTGAGTCATGCTCTTACCTCTTAAGTGCAGAAATTAAAAGCCTTCTCTACCATATCTAGCCTGGCTTCTTACTTTAAACCTCACACTACATGACAGCAGGAATGAGGCCTCCTTTATATTTTCCCTACCCATCTACACAGATTCCTATATAGTACCTGGGAGAGAATAGGTCTTCTGAGTGATGCAGGGGAAATGAATTGGCTTTATGGATCCTATGTAATCTGTGCCAGGCCATCTCCCGATTGGTTCTCACAATAAAGAAGGAAGGAAGATTCTTTCAGTGCGGCCACCCACCCCTTTTTGTCTTTCTCCTGTTCTTCCAACAAAGGAAGAAATCCCAGTTCAAGAAGCAAATTGACTGAGAACAGTCTAGAAGATCAGTGAGAGAGCTAGCCTGGTAGTCTTTGCTCAGGCTCAACCACATCAAGATTATATGATCTTAGGCTTTTTCATTCCCTTCAGTCCAGCTGCTTGATCAGTGTTGCAATGAAAGGCAAGTCTGAGGTGGTATAGAAAGTGCATCTGATGGTGTCTGAGACTCCAAATGCCCGAATGATGGCTGTTGTCATCAATGGAATTGTTCCTCCTGTCAAAGTAGAAATCGTTTTTCCTCCTTCAGCAACTGATTTCAAGACACCCATTGATATTATAAACTGAGTCCAGGATCATTCTTTGAAAAAGACAACCACCTGGCTAAGGTCAGGGGTGTTCTGTGAAAATGTATTTGGTAGTGGTGAGGGGCAAAAGATCAGAAAAAAAAAAAAAGACCCGCCACTTAGGTAGGGTTTACTGAACTAGGGAAACCGGATTGGCATTCTAAAGAGAATACTAAAAAGTTAGTCAGAAAAGGTAAAGGTGAGGCCTAGGAAATATCATTGTTGGGAAAAATGATACGTCTAAATCAGAGGCATGCTTTTGGTGGAGCAAAAAAGGTATTCTGGGTATTTTTGTCAACTGGTTACAATCTGTAGTCACCTGGACAGAGGAAACGGCAATGGAGAAATTGAGAAATCTGCATCAAATTGGCCTACGGTCATGTCTAGGAGGCATTTTCTTTTCTTGCTTCCTTCCTCATTTTGTTTCTATCTGTCCCATCTTTCTCCTTTTCCTCCTCTTCCTCCTCCTGCTCCTCCTCCCCCTTTCCCTCTCCTTGTTTCTCTTCATTTGTTTATTGAGACAGAGTCTCACCTATGTAGACCTGGCTGGCCACAATGTCATAGAGATCTGCCTGCTCCTGCCAGCTGGTCAAGTTCTGGGATTAAAGGTGTTTGCTACCAAGTCCAAGTATTTTCTTGATTAATGATTGATACAAAAGGACCCAGGCTGCAGTGAGTGGTGTGCCCCCTGGGTTGTATGAGAAAGTAGTCTGAGCAAACCGTGGAAAGTGAGACAGGAAATGGCATTCTTTTAAGGTCTTTGCTTTAGTTCCTGCCCCAGGCTGTAGCTTTGAACTCCTGCCCTGGCTTCTCTTGAGGACGACTGGAACCTGTAAGTCAAATAAACTCTTTCTTCCCCAAGGTGATTTTGGTCAGTGTTTTGTCAAAACAACAGAAAGCCAAGGAGAGCAGAAGGCATAGTTCATGTCCAAGGAGAAACAATTCTGTAAGAAAGTAGGCGAAGGTGTAGGTAGGCATTTAGGATGATGGCTCAGTTTTCCTGGTCAAAGTATAAATTAAGCCTCAAGGATAAGAAGGTTGAAGTGTCCTTGAAGGTGGAACTGTTTCTGGTGGAGTAGTATCACATCTAGATAACTAGCTGTGAGAAAAGGCAGAGCAGCCGTGGGCTGACTTGAGGCTGAAAAGCCTGGTTTATGAGCCACATATAGAATGTGGTGTGGCTGTGGGAGTGGAGAGATGTGGCCGGAAAGCAGCAGAATGGAATGTGAATTCTCAGGAATGAGCAGAGAGGAACATCTTGGCTTATGAGCTTTTTCTGCTTTGGCAGGCATTTAATTCTTGGCACCAAAATAATGTCATTCAGTCCTCAGCACCATACACACACACACACACACACACACACACACACACACACACACACACACACAGAGTTGTGGAGAGATATTTTTTCAAAGTTCCAGGGTCATATGAGAGATAAAATCTCTGTCCTCTGCATAGCTGGGGAAGTTAAGTGAGGATCTAAAATTAAGTTTTCTCTTCTTGTTTTAGAAAGAGATGATGGGTATATGGGCAGAAATGCACCGATATAACAATTTAATGAGTGCCTTTTAGGTCCATATTAGGCCAGATGGTGGCCAGAGGATAATGAGCATGTGTGGGATCTTTTTCACAGAGTCCATTGGGTTACTATTTTAAGAAGAAGCCCTTGTCTCTTGGGTGTTTGGGTTACAAATGTGGGCCACCATGTGTAGTTTGTGTTGGTACTGAGAATCAAGCCCAGGGCTTTGTGTATGCCAGGTGAGGACTCAACTAACTGAGCTTCATTCCTAGTGCTCCTTTTCTGCCTTTTAGACATGGGTTCATGTAGCCCAGGCTGGCCTCAAACTCATTGCATAGCTGAGGATGAGCTGATCCTCCTTTATTCATTTCCCAAGTGCTAGGATTCATGCCTGGCTCTCTATGCAATATCTAAAAGTTCCTGAGTAACAGGAACAAAAGTTAGGGGCTAGAGAGATGGCTCAGAGGTTAAGAACATTCACTGACTGTTCTTCCAGAGATCCTGAGTTCAATTCCCAGCAATCACATGGTGCCTCACAACCATCTATAATGACATCTGGTATTCTCTTCTGTATACTGTATACATAATAAACAAACAAACAAACAAATAAACACAAGTTAGTAATATTATTCTCTTTTCAAAAAGCATTTCTATAGTAGAGTGATTTGTGATATCTACAACTATTAGCCTATTGATATACCATACAACAGTATTTATTGTAAACAACTCAACCAATTCATGGGCTTAAGAAATGGAAAGATAGTTTTCAAAAGATTAAAGTACAATGGCTAACAAATATATAAAAATGTTTCACCTCACTAGTCTTCAGAGCATGCAAATACAAGTGACATTGAGATCCCATCTCAACCCAGTTAGAATGGTAGTCATTAAGAAAAGGAATAATAAGGTATCCAAGCCTGTAATCACAAGGTTGAACAGCCAGAGGTGGGAGGATCAGAAATTCAACATCATCTTTAGCTACGGAGCGAGTAGGAAGCCAGCCTGGGATGTACCGGGAACTGTCTCAGAAACAAAACAATTGGCAATGGAAATCTCTTTGGATCTGATTTACTCTTGCACTCGGCAGAGAGGCAGAGGCAGGCAGATCTCTGAACTTCAGGTCTTCCTGGTCTACATAGCCAGTTCCAGGCCAGTCAGGACTATACAGTGAGAGCCTAGTATAAAAAAGAAAGAAAAAACAACACCAAAAGTGGGGCAAACTCCATACAATGTTGATGGGAAAGAAGTAGTGTAGCTACTATGGAAATCAGCAGGGAAGTTCCTCAAAGTATTAAAAACAGATAACATACGATGTGCCTGAATTGTGCCACCCAGGGTATTTACCCACAAGCCCCAAGCCAACATGTCATAGATACATTTGCACATCAATGTTTATTGTAGTCTAGTCACAACAGCTAAGTGATGGAACAAAGTTAGTAGTCTATTAACATAGAAATGGATAAAAATGTGATATATATGAAAGTATACACACATACATATATATGCAATAAATTGTTTTAGTCATTAAAAAATGAAGTTAATGTTATTTACAGAAAAGTAGATGCAACTGGATAAAATGGTAAGCAAAGTCAGTCTCAGAAAAACAGATATTGCATGTTTTCTCTCTTTTGTGATTCTTATATAGATAAGCAAAATTATGCATGCCCTATGACATGCAGGTAGAAGTGAAACTGTGGAGAGGAACAAAAGGAATTAAGGTGAAAGGGGATGGGAGGGACGAAGGGGAGAGGGAGGAGGGTAAGGGGATAACGAGATCAAAATATAGTGTACATTTACATGAAAATGCTCGTATGTAATGTAGTGCAATGTAGAACAAATATACACAAATGAAAATACAAAACAAAACAATCAGTACTCAGGAGGCAGAAAACTAATTTAATTTCTGTAAGTTAAAGGATAATCTGGTCTACATAGTGAGTTCTAGGTCAGTCATGGCTACACAATGAGACTGTCTCAAAAACAGCCAAACCAACCAACCAACCAACCAAACAGAACCAAACCAAACCAAACCAAACCAAACCAAACCAAACCAAACCAAACCAAACCAACAAGGGTGGAGGAGAGGATTGAGTTCATTTTATTGGTCTGTGCTGAGCTGATTTTAAATATCGCTCTTTTTTTTTTTTGCAATAGGAAATTTTATTTAAATAGTGAATTAATTATACATGTAGGCAAAATACTCATACACACAAAAATGAATAAATCTTAAAAAAAGTATTTCACAATCAATAGAGGTCAATTTTAAGCATGGTGTGCAAAGCCAGGCATGGTAATTACACATTTAGTCCCTAGCACTGGAGAAGCAGTGACTGGAGGATCTCTGAGAGTTCTAGGCCAGGAGAGACCCTGTCTTAAAAACAGTTAAGCAAACAAACAACATAGAATGGTAGCATAAACATGGAGTCCCAGCATTTGAGAGGAGAAGCAGGAAGATCCCAAGTTGGAGGCCAACCTGGGCTACAAGGTGAGAAGCCATCACCAAGCGAACAGCTTTAACATTTGGGAGACTAATACTTCTTGAAAGAGATCACTGTGGAAGCCTTTGAGGTTCCTTTGACCTGTCTATGATACTAGCATCTAATCAACTACAAGCAGCATCTTTAAAAAAGATCCCTGCAGTCTGCAGTGGGCAGAATGGTCATTTGTTTGAACAGGGCCATCAGGATTTTGCTTTCATCTCTCTTTTATTTGCCTTTATTATTATTATTATTATTATTATTAATGAGTTAAAGACAAGTTTTCAGAGCTGGGGATGAACTTGTACATACTGGAAGCAGTCTACCATTGAGCCTCCCCACCAGCCTTAGAGTTGGAAACTTTTAAAAGTACAATAGAGAAAATGCTTATAGTGGTCACATGTCTGAGCCTATTCCCCCAAACTGTTAGTGGAATAACAGGATCCTGTCACAGGCTGATGGATGGGACACCATGTTGAGCAGAGGGCAGGGGAAGGGACATGGGGAAGGGGCTGGATGCTCTTTTTCTTTTTTTCATAAACTCACAGTATATAGGCTTTGTGAATAAGATTATAATTTCCTACAATTGTTTTCTAAAGAGGATTAAAAAAAAAATTGGGGTGGGAGGAACTTCACTGCAGCAGAAATTAGCCAAGCCAAACAACATTAAAACACTGTGCAGGAAACCTAGTATTTTAAAACCAAGAACAAAGAAACAAAGAAGAATTAGTTTCTGGCTACTTTTGAGCTCAACAAGTACTTAAAAACAAACATTTGATTTTCTTTCTTTACTATACTGGTCCTTGTAAAACAGGAAAATACTTGGTGTTATTTCAATCCAGTTATTTTCTGACTATGTCCTAAGAAAACTTCAGGAAAACACGATGGTAGATAGGCCTGAATTAATCTAGTCGGAAATCGTGTCAGTCACAGAGATTGTAACATTCTTGAGGCCAGATTAACATGTTCACTATTTTGAAAAAAAAAAAAAAAAAAGGTTCATCATGAAATAAATCCCTTCCCTGGAATACAAGGAGTTGAGAATTGATGAACTGACATCTGCACACTCATCACTTTAAGAGGTACTTAATAAATGAATTAGGAACATGTGAGTTCTAACGATGGAAACATGTCAGTCCTAAGGATGTTGTCAGCCCTGGCAGGCTCCTTTACCCAAAGAACTATCCTGCTGTACATAGGAAGCACTTTTACACACATCTTTTAAAGCTTAAAAGCAATTTTCTGGGGCTAGAGAAATGGCTCAGCTGTTAAAGGCACTTGCTGCTCTTACAGAGGACTTGAGTTTGCTTCTCAGCATCCACATCTTGCAGCTCCCAATTGCCTCTAACTCCAGCTCCAGGGGATTTATTGACTTTTCCTGGCCTCCACAGGCATTGACACACATGCAGTATACAGACATGTAGGAACTCATGCATACATGTAAAAATAAATACATTTCTAGCTTTCATATTTAATCTTTGGAAGACACTACTAACTTTAAGATTGTGATAGTTTTTCAGTTTTATTTCTCTGTTGCCCTGCCCTTCTTGAGACTTTCCCTGTTCATAACTTATGTTCCTTTATATTCTTATACACTTGAGTTTTGTTGACTTCAAGCTATTTATTACGTGCTTATGTTCTGCCTTTGGGTTAGAATGCAAAGTCACTGAAGATAAGAGCTATGAATTTTTTATTTGTGTTGTTTACTTGGTAGGAGACAATGAACATATTGCTCAATAAATATTCCTTGACTAAAACAAGGCAGTGTTCTGTGCCTTCAAAGTTATGCAGCCGGCATCTTGTTTAATTGTGCAAATTAAATGTTTTACTTCTTTGTTCTTGGACAGAACTAATTGTTAATGTTTTATCTACTGTGAATCTCAACAATTCCTGTTTCAAAATCACCAAGGCAACCTTTTCAGAAGCAGTAAAAGATGCTCAAGGCAGGCCTATTGAGCTAGTGAGAATGGATATTTACAAAGTTACTACTCTTGAGCCAGATACTATGTTCTACACTGTAAAGATTTCTTTCAACACATTTTAGAGCTGAAGAGTCACTCAGGTTTTTTCACCCAACGATCTACAAAAAGTAAATGGCTGGGTTGAGTTTCAGAGACCCAACTCGGCCTGGTTCCAAAGGGCAAGGCAGTTTTAAATGCCGAGTAACTGTGAGAATTCAATGACATAATTTCTTGAAAAAGCACTAGGCACAATAGCTGGCAGTCAACACATACATGTTGCTTCCACATATTTATTTACTCAGGAATAGATTTTTTTTTTCAAATGGGGGGGAGAAGAAAATTATGTTGAATTAATAAAACTGTCTATAATTCCAAGAAAGCTCCTGCCCAATTACAATAATCCTACAGCAGCATTCTTATTGACTCTAGGAAACAAAACGTCTGGCAGTGTTTCAAATCATGATGCCCAATTTAGAATAGCTTCTATTTTAAAAAAGGGAGCAGGTAGTAGTCTTTGGCCAATAAGAGAGTCAAGGAATACAGTAATGTGTTCCTATGAAACAATTCATTTCGTGCCTGCCCCACCCCAAAGAAGAGCAAATGCCTTTGGCCTCTAGGGAACTTTGCAGGTGGACTGTGGGGGTCCCTACATTGCCGGGCCCGCCTTGAACTTCGAAATCCAAGCGCTCGCTCCCCTCGTTTTCCCTTCTTAGATCTCCCACAAGCTTCATCCTTGTGTGTGTGTGTGTGTGTGGGAAAAGTGGGGCAACCTAGGTTCTTTTTGCAGAACTCCTTTGGTATCCGTCTGCGACCCGACAGCAGCTGTCGCGTGCCCCAGGGAGACCAGCCTGCAGCACGCCGCACCTGGAGGAGGGTGGCGCGCGCCCCCGCCGTGACGTCACCGCACCTGGCACCAGCTGCGGGAGCCAGGTTGGCGCGCGGGGGCCACAGGGGGCGTGGCCGGGAAAGAGAGCCCAGACCATTCTCGCGAGATTTTGCCCCAGCCGGGTCCCAACTCTCCCCACACTGGTCCTTGGATTCCACCAGGGTCTTGAGCGTGGCGCGCTCCCCCGGTGAGGGAGTGGGTGCGGGGCTATCTGTGAGCGAGCGATCCAGCCCGTGTCTCGGAGGCGAGCGGAAGCGACCACGGGCCGCGGCGGAGTGCGCACGCGCGGACGCCGCTCGCTCCCGCCTGCATAGGGCCGCGGCGGAGCGCGCCGCGGGCGGATGGAGGCGCCTCCCCGCCGCGCCTGAGCCGGTGCACTGAAGAGGCCGCGGGGCCGCGCTCTCCCCGCCAGAACCGCAGCATGGGTAAGCATGGTCGCGCCCGCCACGGGGTTCACACTCGGGTCGGGGTGGGTCGGATGCTCCCCTCGGCGGTCCTCTGTGGGATAGCGGGGCTCGAACCTGTGACCTGCCGCCAAGCGCACCCCTGGAGCCTCCGGCTTCGATGGGGGAGGGAGATCGAGAACTTGACAAAGTGGCCCTGGCAGCTCTGCTTCTCCAGGGCTTGGTACACATTGGATTTTTAAGGAAAAAATTAAAAAAGCACGCACACCCCCACACCCACCCATCCACTATACGTGCACAGACATTTTGTCATAGGGAATACGAGGCACAGAAAATCCTTATTTCTATTTGTAGTGGGCTGGGGTTGGCACTGATTTGTGCCTCCTCTAACCTTTCCCTTCTCATGGGTTGGTTGTGGAAATGGTTTTCCTGGCAGTCTCCCTGGTCAGGTGTGTTGGCATTTAACAGCACATTGAATTTTCTCCCGAGGATTGGGTTGGGGTTCGGTATTCGAAGGTTCCCAGTCGAACCTCTGGAGGAGCAGTTTCCTGTTTGGAGCGAGACTTCCTTCTCGGAGGGGAGAAAAAGTACAGGCTACAAGGTTGTTTTCTTTGCGTTCTTCGGGTTTTCTTCTGCACTTAGAGAAAGCTCGAGTGTGTTGGAGCGTTCTTTGAAAAGGAGTTTTGTTTAGTGGTGTAACAGTTCTTTTTGATAACGAAGTTCCGTCTGGGCTAGGCACTAACTCCCTCAGATGTTTATAAATTAAAAGTAATAGTTTAAAAAATTATTAAAATCTTTTTTTTTTAAATCAATTTTTTGCCATCGTAAGGCAAGAGTGTTTAGTAAGTGCTAAAACCGAATTTGGTTTTGTGGTATAAATCAGGAAGACGTTATCACTTACTCAGTTGAGACTTGTTGCTATAACCATCACTGAAATTAATAATTCATGAAACTGACGAATGACTTAGAAGCACGACAAAAACAGGCGTACTGCTGATGTGGCACCCTGTGCCCACACTTTGTTTTGTGGGAGACAAATTTAGCTAGTGTTTACAGACACTGGCTGTTCTGTTTTCTTAGAGTTTCTAATTTTCTGCTCCCCCTACCTCCCTCTTGCTATGTGTACCTTTTATATACCAAGTGCTTCTCAACCCAGGAACCAAGCATTTGCTGTTAGGGACTTTGAAATGGATTCCTTTCCAGTTGATTACTTCAGTTTACGGGGTAATTGCAGGCTTATTTAACCATCAAAAGCTAGCTTAACTGATTTGGATGAAAAGCCAAAATTAAGTGTACAATTATTATCTGTCTTAAGTCAGGATATAGAATGTAATTAAACATCTTTTGATGGTCTAGAATCGTCATTTTGTGACTTTGAATGCAAGCCTTTTTTACCACTTTGGATCTTGTGTAGACTGTTGGGCCCAGTGATAGCAAGCTTAGTCCTTTGCACATTGCAGTTATTGGATGGGCTTGAAACTGTCATTAGTTTCTAGTCTCTACTTTCACCTTCTCTTTTTTCATGTGTGTGTGTTTTCTTTTAAACTGTGGAAATCATTTAAATTTATGATTTGTCATAGGGGAAAATCGCTGGGTTCATAACTTGAATATAAAGTTTTTTCTTCTTTTTTCACTCTCTCTCTCTTTTTTTTAAAAGATTTATTTATTTATTATATATACAGTATACAGAAGAGGGTACCAGATGTCATCATAGATGGTTGTGAGCCACCATGTGGTTGCTGGGAATTGAACTCAGGACTTCTGGAAGAACAGTCATTGTTCTTAACCTCTGAGCCGTCTCTCCAGCTCCTTCTCTTCTTGTTTTTACAAGACAGGTTCTTACAATGTAGTTCTGGCTGTCCTGGAACTCACTTTATAGACCAGGCTGGCCTTGAACTCACAGAGATCCACCTGCCTAAGAAGAGCTGGGATTAAAGGCATGAGCCATTTTGCTCAGCCACAGTCTTTTCTTAAGAAAACTAAATGAAAAGTATTTTACATAAAATGTAAAAAATCTTTTTTTTTTTTAAAAAAAGATTTATTTATTTATTATGTATACTGTATATAGAAGAGGGTACCAGATATCATCATAGATGGTTGTGAGCCACCATGTGGTTACTGGGAATTGAACTTAAGATCTCCAGAAGAACAGCCAGTGCTCTTAACCTCTGAGCCATCTCTCCAGCCCCCATAAAATGTAAAAATTCTTAAGCGGGGGTTGGAGAGATGGCTCAGAGATTAAGAGTGCTTGGCTGTCCTCCTAAGGTCCTGAGTTCAATTCCCAGCAACCACATGGTGGCTCACAACCACCTATAATGAAATCTGGTGCCCTCTTCTGGCATGCAGGCATATATGCAGGCTGAACTCTAGATACATAATAAATAAAAACAATTAAGAAAATAACTGAGCCTTTTATTGTCATATAGAAAATTTATAGGTTTTGGATTACTATAATAACTTACATAGAGATTGCTTGTGTGTGTGTGTGTGTGTGTGTGTGTGTGTGTGTGAAAACATGTATGCATGTATGGATTTCAAAAGGGGGTGTTCAGTGCTTCTTCAACCACTTTACCTGTTTCTTTGAGGGAAGGTCTTTTTCTGAACCCTGGAGACCATGTTTTCATATAGTTTCTTGTCTTGTCTTCACCTCCTTGGAAGTTATGGGTGCTCTTGGTGTCCCCAGTTTGCAAATGTGTGTTAGGATCTGAACTGCAGGCTTCATGGTTGTAGAGCAAATGCTTTTAACTGCTGAGCTATCTCTGTAGCCAGCTTCTGTGTACAGACAGATGCCTTATCTTATACACTCATACTTTCAGGACTAAGCACTCAAGGTTGGTGATAGGCACCTGTTTTCTTACCTACTTGTATAGGAATTGATCATGAATTCCAGGGGAGCTTGTGATGCCTAGCAAGATTGTTTCAGATATCCATGACTGGAAGAAGTACAGATAGATAATTTGTTTTTCCAAAAATTTGAAGGTTTTTTTTTGGTAGCAGCAAGCATGTCCTTTACCTTGTTCATGGCAGCTGGATGGATCCTTTGTGGGACAGACAACTGATGCTATTTTATACAGCATCAAAATTAAATAGAAGTTTGTGCAAAAGAATAAAATTTGCTTTGAAAGTGTTTTATGTGTGTATAAAACAAACCAATTATAATTTACATATTTATTTTTTTGAGATTAGGTTTTTACTGTGAGCCTTGGTGAGCCTAGGACTCACTATGTAGATTAGGCTTGCATTGAACTCACAATGAGCATCCTGCTTCACCATCCTGAATGTTGGGATTACAGGTGGATGCTTGATTGAAGTTGTTTTAATAGAAATTTACAGTTGATTTAGATGATAAATGTACTTTTCTAAAAAACATAATTATTTGTTTTTTTAACTTTATGTGACTTGGTGTTTTGCCTGCATGTATAACTGTAAGGGTGTCAGATCTTGGAATTACAGACAGTTGTTACCTGCTATGTGGATGCTGGGAATCTATCTCAGGTCCTTTGGAAGAACAATTAGTGCTCTTAACCGATGAGCCATCTTTCTAGCCCTAAATGTACTTGTCTAGTGAATGATTTCCTGATTTTCCTTTGTAAATGATGCTCATTTGTACAAATAATATTTTTAAGTAGATACCTTGTGATTTATCAAGCAGTTTCAGAGCATGAAAAAAAAGTTTTTTCAAAAATGAATCACAGCAATGTAAGTCTACTCCCTAATTAGAATATGTTGTGCTCATGATCAGATTATTGGAACTTTTTAAAGTTTAACACCTTTAATTCTGTACAATTAATATCTACTATATAGATTTGACACAAATAAATAGTCAGGCAGGAAGTCTTTCTAGGTGAGATGGGGGCAGAACATAATTTTGGGAAATGTAGATGGAGTTTCATATGTGTCTACAGTCAGCATGTGAGCCATATATATGTGTGTGTGTGTGTGTGTGTGTGTGTGTGTGTGTGTGTGTGTGTGTGTGTGTGTGTATGTGCCAAAATGCAGTGTGTAGAAAGCTAGGTAGTTCAGGTCACATTGGTGTGGGGCTGAGGTGGTCGTTGGTAGTAGGCACTAGGTAGAAGTCAGACTGGAATCCCAGGGGGGTGCGGAAATGAGTGTTTGGCAGGGGGCCTCAATGACCTAGTGACAGGGAAATGAGTATATGTCTTGAGATTTTTATTAGTCAACTGTAGTGGTTGAATCATGAATAACTTTGGATTTTAAATTGACTGCTTATCAAAATGTTGGAGACTTTCTTTCACAGTCTAGCATCCCTCTTATTTGGTTCTAGTGATTTGGTGTACCTGCTTTTCACCTCTACCCACTTTGGAAACTGGGATGTTCCCTAGGATGACCTCAAACTTCTGAGTGTAAGCTGTCTGAGCAGGCCAGACACCATATTGGGTGTATTTTATGTTATTCAAGATGATTCAATATCCAGGTGATTTGTATTCCAAGGGAGTGATTGTGAAGCGTTTAGTCATGAGGGATTTCAGGTAGAAAATGCTTGAAGTTTTATTGTAGTAACACATAGTTACTACCAATTTATAAGAAAGGTGTGGGGTCAGGGAATGTACTCATGTTATAGTACTTACCTAGCTTTGGTGGGCTGTGAATTTGTTATGTCCCCTCCCCCCAAAAAAGGGTATTATTGTAAAGTTATATCAACGAAAGGAGCTGCTACTGAAAGATTAGCTAAAAAGTATTGTTTTCTTTCTTTCTTAAAAACAAAACAAAGCTTCTAACAAGCCCTGGATACTGATTTGGATGTCCCTATCTCTTCCTGTTTTTATGATGTTATAAATCTGCTGGTATGGCTTGTTAGTGTTGTACTAGAAATAAAATGTAACAATAGGAATGAAACAACATGGAACTTCATCAGAAACCCAAACCAGGGTTGTGGTGGTTTAAAGGGATAGGACTGTGTTTTATTACAAGAAATGTTAAAATGTCATGAGAAAAATAAAGTCTATGATAAAATTTTTGTAATGTAAGGAAACAGAATTTATTCATCTCATTAGTTTGGTCAGTGATAAAGTAAGTGCTTGGCAGATGTGTTTGTTTTCTGTTGCTGTAGCAAAAACACCTAAGATAATCAACTTAAGCGGAGGAAAGGTTTACTTTGGCTCATGATACCGGATTTCAGTTTTTAGTTTATAATATCTTGACTGTTGCTTTATGACTGGTAGCATCATTGTGAGAGCATGAAGTTCAGGAAGTTTATTGTCTATGTGTTGATTATTTTTTGTCAATTTGGGTCATCTTGGAAAAGAAACTTCAATTGAGAAAATGCCTTCATTAACTTGTCTGTAGTCAAGACTGGTGCATTTTCTTGATTCTTGATTAATAAGAATTAGCTTAGCCCAGTATGAGCAGTTTTACCTCGTGGCTGAGCAAGCCATAGAGAACAAGACTGTTTTTTCATGGCCTCTGCTTCAGTTTCTATCTCTAAGTGCTGGCTTTGAATTCCTGCTCTGACTTTGTTTTATGATGGACTGTGATCAGTAAGTGTAAGTCAAATAAACCCGTTTTGCTCTTGGTGTTTATCACAACAATAGAAACCTAACTAAGACAATAATAGTCAGAAAACATAAAAGAGACAAGAAGAGGGGACCCTAAAGGACATGTATTTAACCTAAGTTTTTCTGTTAGGCTCTACCTCCTGAAGTTTTATCACCTAATAGGGTCCTGGTGTGGGACTAGGCCTTCAAAACAAGTCTTTGGGACATTCAAGATCCAGACTATATTAGACTAAATAAGATACTTTTAAAATCTTCTCTGTCATCAAGTCTTCTGAATAAAGCAAGCCTTCACCTGAGGTAATTCCTTTGAGGAATTTTTAAATTTTGAAGTATTAAAACTGTCTTATGGATATTATTGCCTTCTTGATACCCCACTATAGAAGAAGCTAGAAATATTTCAAGCCTGTAGACTGACTATAAAAGTGAGCAAACTCTTCATTGCTGTCATTGTTAAGTACCAGAACATTTTGGATTTTAAATAAAGGGGTTTGTATATTTGTAATTTTTAATTTGGATAGTTTTACTTATTATTTTCTCAAATGAAATATTTACAGTGTCCTCCCTGTCCCACATTTTAGGAATTGAACCCAGGGCTTCAGCACATGCTAAGGAAGTGCTTTGCTACTGTAGTCATTCAGATACTTGTCACATACTCAGGATTTCTTACTGTGTTGAAACACCTTTCAGTTTATTTAAAAATGTGGTTTTTTTTAGGTGGTGTGGTGGCCTATATCTGTAATCACAGCACTTGGGTGGTGAAGGCAGGAAGATGATGAGGAATTCAAGGTCATCCTTTCTTGGTTGCATAATATGTTCACTTGGAATACATAAGACCCTATCCTATCTCAAAAGCAAAACAAAGAAAGAAAGAAGGCTAGGGAGATGGTTTTGTTGGTAAACTTCTTGTGAAGCAAACTCATGAGCACCTGAGTGAGTTTGGATCTCCAGCCTAATGTTAAAAAACAAAACAAAACGAACCAGTGCACTTACAATTCTATCACTGGTGAGGAAGCATTCCTGTGCCCAGCAGAGTTGGCAGAGTTCCAGCTTTACTGAAAGACCCTGTCTCAGAAAACAGTAAAGGTGTTTGTGGTCCCATGTGGTAGAAGGAGAGCACTGACTTTGCAAGTGTCCTCTGATTTTCATAGGCACACTGAAATTCTTATCTTCATCCCATCTGAACACTAAAAAAATGTAAGCTAGTTGTGGTGACACACACCTTTGAATCCTAGAGCAGGAGGTACAGGCAAGCAGATCTCATGATTTGAGGCCAGTTGGAATTCAGAGTTGAGCTCCAGGAGAGCTGGAAGTGGACAGAAACCTTGTCTTTAAAAACAAGTTAACCCTTCCCAATAAATAAGTGTAACAACAATAGCAAAAAGATAGAACACAAATGAGAAAGAAGACTGGCATTGATCTCTGGCCTCCAGTGTACACGTTCAAATGCATATGCACAGACATACAAACTACCCCTAAAGGATGCTTTTTAAGATTAAAATTTTGCAATAGGCATTAATTAAAATTCCTTCTCTGCTACAGGAGATTGAATTCTGATGAGTGTTTTGCCTTGCTGCTTAGTGTGTGTATTTACTTGTGCATGTGCCATATAAAATGGGAATCCCTTTTTACTCAAATACTAATTAAGCACTCCCCTCCCCCCTTTCTTTCCTTCAAGATGGTCTCATTGTATAAACCTGTCTAGCCTGGAATGCTCATAGACGGGGCTGGTCTTGAACTCCCAGAGACCTGCTTGGCAGAGTACTAGGCTTAAAGGCTTGTACCAGCATGAATGCCTAATCCATTCTTGTTTTTTTTTTTTTTTAGTTTCATCATTATACACATCTGTTGGGACTAGGCATCCTATGATCAAATTCTCTATAATTTGACCAGTTGTGGTTTTCTGCAGTGGTCTGTATCTGCTGCAAAGATCAGTTTTGATGAGGGTTGAGAGCCACACTTATTAGGCAAAGATGGCTTCTGAACCTAGTGTGCATTTTTAGAATGTAAGCTTTTAGACTTTTGTGAACCTAATGAGAGAATATAAAAGAATATTTCTGAAGTGTTGTTTTTTGATAGATATTTAACTGGTGCTGATTTATTATACTTAAGTGTAGTTTCTCATGAAAGTTAAATGCAATAACCTTCAGGCTTATTTCATCTTATTTTCTAAATAACAATTTCTGGCAAGCATGTGACTTACTGTTGTATTAGAGTAGATTTAACTTTTTTCCATTGGCATCCTTAGAATTTTTTATATGATCCTAGGTATGTACACAAATAGGTATACAAATTGTCTTAGCGTTACTATTGCTGTGATGAAACACCTTGACCCAAAGCAAGTTGTTACACTTCCACAGATAGTCCATTGAAAGAGTCAAGACAGGAACTCAAACAGGGCAAGAACCTGCAGTCAGGAGCTGATGTAGACGTCATGGAGGAGTGCTGGTTACTGGTTTACTACGTGTCTTACTTAGCCTGCTTTCCTATAGAACTCAGGACTATCTCTCCAGGGGTGATCCTACTCTTGGTGGGATGGGCTGATGCCAGAGGTTGTATGTCCTGTGTCCTGCAGGCCGCTCTGTTCCAAATTAAAAACAAAAAAACAGAGTCTTAAACTGTTTGGTCTGTGGCTCAGGCTTTTTGATAGCTAGCTCTCATATCTTAACCTATTTCTATTAATCTATGCTTTGCTGCATGGCTCCTGGCTTAATGGTGTTCTATTACATCTTGCTGCCCTGACAGCTGGCCCGACTCTGCCTTTCTTTTTCCTCTCTCTTGGATTTCCTGCCTGGCTGTAAGTTGTCTTACCGTAGGCCAAACATCTTTATTAACCAATGGTAAGAACACATATTTACAGTGTATAGATAGACATTCCACATCAGTGGGTAATGCCGCTGGGGTGGGCCTTGCCACATCAATCATTAATTAAGAACATGCCTTACAGGCTTGCCTGTAGCTTAGTCTTTTTATGGAGGCATTTTCTCAAATGGGGTTTTCTCCTCTCAGATGACTCTAGCTTGTGTCAAGTTAACATAAAATTAGCCAGCACATAAATCAAGCACTAATGAAGATAATCAAAAGAAATTTATTTTAAAACATTTCTTTGAGTAGAAGCCTGTGATGTAATCCTTGTGGTTACACATCCTTGTAATCCCAGCTGTCAGGAAGCAGAGGCAGGTGGAGCTCTGAGCTGGAAGCCAATCTGGTCTACTGAGAGAGTTCCATCTAGGACATAAGACCTTGTCTTAGAACAACCCTCCCCCCCCTCCCAAAAAAAAAAACCAACCAAAAAAAAAAACAGTTCTTCAGTGAGTGTGTGTGTGTGTGTGTGTGTGTGTGTGTGTGTGTGTGTGCGTGCGCGCGCGCGCGCGCGCTCTCTCTCATGTGTATGTGTTTGTAACATCATTTATTGAAGAGGAGAGCAAATTTACATATTAATGAGATACTTGTGCTTCTTTTTAAAAATTTATTTTATTTATATGTATTAGTGTTTGTCTACATGTATGTGTAGCTGTGTGTGTACTTGGTGCCTAAGAAAGCCAGAAGGTCCCTTGGGACTGGAATTGAAGAGTCGTGAGCCACCATGTGGTTGCTAGAATTGAACCCAGGCCCTCTGGAAGAGCAGTCAGTGCTCCTAACTGCTGAGCCATTTCTCAAGCTTCCATGCACAGGAATTAAATCTTGGCAGATTTTTAATACTGCAGGATGTAGAACATTTTCATATTTTCAGTTGATTGGTAGTTTGATTTGTTTGTTTGTTTGTTTTGTAAGTCATTTCTTGCTATAATCCTGCCTTGCCTGGACATTGCTTTGTAGATTGAGTTGACTTTGAATTTGTAACAGTCATCTAGCCTCTGCCTCCTTAGTTCTAGAATTAGAGGTGTGAACCACTATGCCTGGTTGATATTTGATCTTGATCTTGTAATTGTCAGTGCTGGGAGATTACTTCATGTTTATATATAGTGTATATACAATGGCAGAAGTGTGTTTAGAGCCCTGACAGAAATTGGTGGAAATTCTATCCATAATGCATTTGATCTTTTTTTTTTTAATGAAATGCAAGTTAACAGTTTAAAGAACACATCTTCAGGTCAAACATTTTAATCCAATTTAATCCAGTGATTATACTTATTTGATACTTAGGCACTGAGTAGTGATAGTAGGAAAATAGTTTTTGGTTTTCTGTAAGTCAACTGTCATGTTCCTGTAGGGATAAAAACCTTGCACAGTAAACACTGCAGTTCATAAAAATAATAGTGGTCTTGAGTCTGAGCAGTGTTCAGGTAGTGTTAGTTAGTATTGCTTGGCATGAGTAGTGCAGTGTAATAAGCATGTATATGTTCAGAACCAAGCTTATTGAAGATGTGCCATATAGCAGGGTTGAGTGCCACCAGAAATGTTCTAGATTCTTTTGTTTCATTTTTGAATTAATCTTTGATCATTGTGTTCTGAGATCTTTTTTGTTGCCAAATATAATTGCACATAAGACTCTGAGGTTGTGAATCACAGCTTAAGAAGCTTGATAATAGTATATTTAAAGATTTTAAACAACATTTACATTACTATTTATAATTGTGGTTTGGCTTTAATAATACTGTATTTGGTAATACTTTAGAGTTTTATCCCCTTCATACCAGGCTGTCCCAGAACTGACTGTGTAATGTAGCCCAGGCTGACCTGAACACATGACACTTCTGTCTCTGCCTCTCAAATGTTATTATCGTGTGCACCACCACCACCTGGGCAGGAAGCCTCACTTATCTGTCTGTCTGTACATCCATCCATCTATCCATCTAAGAAAAGGTCTTACTAAGAAGCCTTGGCTGGCCTGGAACTTGCTATGTAGATAAGGCTGGTCTCAAATTTAGAGATTCACCCTTGAGGAGATCAGCACCTACTGCTGAAGTTTCAGACCTTGTGTCATCATGCCTGGCAAGAAGCTGCATTTTAAAAAGTATCAGAGAGCCAGGCATGGTAGTACACTCTACAATCCCAGAATTCAGGATATACAGCAGGAAGATTGTGAGTTTGAGTTTAGCTTAGCCACATCACAAATTCTAGGCCAGATTTCTCTCAAGAAAAGAAAGGAAAGCCTAAAAAATACTTCAGTAACAACTGAACAACTGAACGATATTGATGAAAATGTCATAAGGAAGTCATTTAGTTTATAAGAACGTAATACTGTTCTAAAATGACAAATGGCGGCATTTTATAGTCCATTGTTTTGTTTGTTTGCTTATATTGTGTGTGATCATGGGTGTACATGTGCTATGATACAAGTGTCATGAGGTCATCAGATTTAAATATGCAAAATATTTATGTCTTCATAGTATGTATGTGTGTATATATTTTTTTGAGACAGGTTCTTAAACTGTTAATTAGACTGGCCTAGAACTCTGTAGTTCAGACTGACCTCCAGCTTTTCATAGTTCTGCCTCAGCCTCCCAAGTGCTGAGACCCAAGTGCATGACTCAACTCTACCACTTTTTTACATGAAATTTTTCAATGAGGCCTGTAATCTAATAAGAGTTCTGAAGGACGTTAAATAGCAGTTTGGCTTTCCAATTTTACCATTTTTGAAGTTAATTTTTACTATGTGCTAGTTCTTATTATACTGTTTAATTCATATTGTTATACTATTATATAGTTACACTGTTTATTTCAGAAATAATAATTTATCTCAGTAAATGCTCTGAAATTCACCAAATATAATTTGAAACCTTTGTTTATATCATTGCAAACAGAAGTACTCAAAAAAGGGTGAATAAAAGGCCGAAGAATGTAGCTCAGTTGCTAGAAGATTCCAATCCCCACCATATAAACAAGATAGGGTGTCAAATGCCTGTAGTCCAGTCCTCAGCAGGTGAAGGCAGGAATATCAGAAATTCAGGGTCATTCTTGCCAGTGTAAAGAGTTCACAGCCACTACATGAGACATTGAGGGGGGGAAAGAAAGTAAACTAGTCAGAAGTTTTTTCTCTGTCTCACCTGGCTCCATGGTCCCATAGCCACTTATAAAATAATCAACTCAGAAGCTTAATATTAATTACAAATGGTTTGGTCTATGGCTCAGGTTGTTACTAGCTAGCTCTTACATCTTAAATTAACCCATTTCTATTCAACTATGTACTTCCATGTGGCTGGTGGCTTATGGGTACAGTCACATCTTGTTTTTTGGATGGCTGGATGGTGTCTCCCCAACTCAGCTCTTATTCTGTCTCTCTGCTTGGATTTCTCCTTTGGCTGTACGCTGGAAAGAAAATGCTTGTACTCTAGATACTCAGTGGGAAGAATGTGTATTGTGTTTGGTGTTAACAGTTAGTGATTGTTTATTATATATTTCCGTGTCAAGTACATTTTAAAGCTCTTTTCTAAGTTATTGTTTAATTTTTACAGGACTCTTTATTTTTGAGCAGTTATTAATCTTGCACGTGTGTGGAAGTGTGCATGTGCCCTAGTATATGTGTGTAGGTTAAAGGACAACTTCCTGGAGTTGATTCTTTCCTCCACTGGATGGATCCTAGGGATTGAACTTAGGTCATTAGATTTGGTGGCAGGCACCCAAATCCATTGGGCTGTTCTGCTGGCCTTGTTAATTTTATAGATGGGGAAGCACTACCATGGCAGTTGATTCAGGGCCAAAGCTTGAACCTAGGCAGGCCTATTGACTGCTTGAACTCCCGGGAGCTATTTGGGCTACAAGTTGTAGATATTCTTCGTCTAATCCTGCCCTATTGTTTCTTACATTCTTCCAGATTGTAATTTGATTTGGAATTTCTTTTATTGCCTCCTTCCTTTTTTTTCTTGGTTCTGAGGCTTGAACTCCAGGCTCTTAGTCACTGAATTATATATTTCCACTCTACTTAATCTTTATATTTGACTCATCCAAGCAGTACTGTAGAGTATAAATCACAGGAGTTTAGAGAGCTTTGTTTTTTTCTTAGATGTATACTAAGTGTGCTTAGACCAAGTGTTTTAAAGGAATAACCAGGTAAATATTTGCAGAATGAAGACTGAACATGATTTTACATGTTTTATTACATAGGAAAACCCAGTTGACTGGAAATCAAAGTTAACAAATTTGAAATGAGACTTTAAAATTCCATGCAGTGTATTTCACTTCAGTACTACACATATCTATTGATTATGTATTATGTGTTATTCATTTCAAAACATGCTTTCTTGCTCTTTGAGTCTTAAGAATTTAGTTTCTTTTTAAAAAGGATTTATTTATTATGTATGCAGTATACAGAAGAAGGCACCAGATGTCATTATAGATGGTTGTGAGCCAGCATGTGGCAGCTGGAAATTGAACTCAGGACCTCCAGAAGAGCAGTCAGTGCTCCTAACCTTTGAGCCATCTCTCCAGCCCCATGAATTTAGTTTCTTTTTTAAGTGTTTTTGGAGGATGCCTAGAAATATGAAGAGATTCAAATAATTCAGTGATGTTCACGATCCATACATTTGATGTTATAAGTGTTAACATTTGTCTGTATCACTTAATTTTTTTTATAAAATTTACTTAGAAAACAAGTGAACTTTTATAATAAGTTCCTGTGTTTTGCTAAGTTAATTTTTTCTTTTTAGGTAGTATTTTGTCAGTTACCTATTTGGAGTATACTTATCTTGTTAGGCATTGCATTGAGCTTTTAATCTCCAAAAGAATATTATAGCAAAATATTGACGCTCTCAGTCTTTAGAAGTATAAAGATTATTGCTTACCAGAGGTTACAGACAGGAATCAGGAATCAGGCTCAGACTTGTATTGGTCTGATTTGAAAACATGTTTTCTTAAACATTTAAAACATTTTAGGGGGAGAAAATGTTGTTAAGCAAAGAAAATAATAAGATTGAAACTACCTTATTATATGAAAATAAAGAAGTTTAGCTAGGCCCAATTGCACTCTGAAACCTGTGAATCCCAGCTACTCTGAAAGCCTGGGAGACCATGTTAGACAGCTGAAGGAGTTCCTCTCTCAAAACAGAAACAATCTAAACAATTCTCCTGGAAATTGTGGATGAATATCATGCATTGTCCAAGTGGTTGAGAAACTTTTAAAGATACTTTCTAACTAACATATTGCATTATACATTGTTTCTGTCTTAGTCAGTGTTCTGTTCCTGAGAAGAGATGCCAGGACTATGACAATTCTTATAAATGAAAGTATTTAATTGGTGTTATATCTGGATCCACAGGCAGCAGGAAGAGAGAGCCACTGGCCCTGGATTGGGCTTTGAACTGCCAAAGCCCAGCTTCAGTGACATGCTTCCTTCAATAAGGCAGCCCCTCCCAGTCCTTCTAAGTAGTGGCACTCCCTAATGACTGAACATTCACAAATGTGGTACTATAGGGACCATTCTTATTCAAACCACAGCAGATTTATATATATTTATCTACATATATCTCAAAGAAAACATATATATATATTCCTTTTTTGAGTTCTATACAACTTCAGTGAACATTTATATGGTATGTTTTTGATTTGACTTGAAAGATTAACACTCATATCTAGTATTTTCCTTAAGTTAAGACTGGAATTGAAATTACATCTATACCTGTAATCTCAGTACTGAGGAAGTTGAGGCAAGATTGCTGTGAATTTAAGAGCAGCTTGGGTTATAAAGCAAGACCCTGTGTGTATGGAGCTAGGGAGGTGATAGTGGAAGGGGTAAGCAAAAGGAAACAAACAAAACTTTAAACATGACTAGTGAGATGTCTTAGAGGTTAAGAACACTTACTGCTCTTCCAGAGGTCCTGAGTTCAATTCTGAGTAACCACCTGGTGGCTCACAACCATCTATTACAAGATCAGGTGCCCTCTTCTGGCCTGCATGCAGGACACTGTATACATAATAAATAAATAAATCTTAAAAAAAAAAAAAACCCTAAACAATCAAGGAATGTAAAAACTTACTGAATATTCTAACTTGCTTTTTCCTAGTCTGATTTTTGTGTGTTATTTTGAGAGAAGGAACTGATTATATGCATATGACAATTTATTTGCTTATAGTTGTAACTATAAGTGATTAGTCCTTGTAAGATCAAAGTAATTTTTTAAGTTTTGAGGTTTTTCTGGGGCATCTCACCAGTTGATCTGTAGTATTAGAGGGAATAGGATATGAAAAAACAACTGATGAAATTTTCTTCTGAGAAATGTGATCAGAGTATACATACTGTGTATACATACTACTTGAAACAGGAAGAGGAAGGTGTTATAGTTTGAGTCTGAACTGCTCCATAGACCCATATTTTGTTTGCTTGATCTGAGCTGGTGAGCCTTGGTTGGAGGAAGTAGCACTGGAGTGGGTCTTTGAGTGTATTTCCTGTCTGTGTCTTGTGTACTGTGACCTGCCTTGCTGTGTCTTCTCACTGGGTCTTATGAAATGCTTTTGAAGATGTTTAGTCACAGCAATAGAATAGAACCAGTTCACATGGATAGGTTTTCTGTGCAATTGTTTTGGAATTTAAGAGTGATTAGAGCTGGGGCTGCACCTTAAGTGATAGAATGCTTGTCTGTTATGCACAAACCCTGTGTTCAATCCATAACATTAGATAAACCTGAAATTCCCACACTTGTGTCCTGCTTGCAACTCCAATATTGTAGGTGGAAGCTCACCTCAAATAAGTAGGAACCTATATCGACATAAAGAAATAAATAAATGCACATCTAGAAGGTAGGCATGTTGTAAATGGTTCTGGCTTGGACTTTCCGGGCCTGGACCAGAGGTTTGGCCCCACTCTCAGCCTTTAGCTTTTATTAACCTATAGGTGGGACAAATATTTACATTACCAGCATAATCCCTCTACATAGGCACAGTGGATCAACAGTCTGAGCTCCAGGTGTGATCCTGGTGCACATGCACGAGTGCACACACACACACACACACACACACAATTGTAACTCTCTACATACATTGGTGTCTTTTGGAGAGAGTAATATGTGAGGGAGGCTATACTATAATCTCCTTTTTCTGTATTCATTTAGTACGCGCGCGCGGCTAAGGGTTGAGTGTCTTTCTTAGTTGTTCTCTACCATATTTTCTGAGATAGGGTTTTTCACGGAACCTGAAACTTACTCATTTGGCAGAGAGCCTCCTGATTCTGAGAGTAGCTGTCCGGGGACACTATACCTACCTTTTTAAATGTGAATGCTGGGGATTCACACATAGAAGTCCTTGTGCTGTGGAGGTACCTTACTGACTGAATTGACTGGATTGGTTACTGTACAAAGAAATGGGTTTCTTTGTGAGTGTGGTTGATGTCTTCATTTACTGTGTTCTTAGACTCTGCTTAGTTGGATTCACTATTACTTATATCGTTGTTTTCATTTATTTTGGAGACTCCCCATTTTTGAGGTAGGGTGTCTTCTGTATAGCCTTGCTATTCTGGAATGATTCTTTAAGTGGCAGGATTAAAGGCATGTGCCACCACACCTGGCTATGGTAAGAATTGTTTACTGGCAACTGATTATAGAAAGGAACAGTGCCAAGCTTCTCCCCAAGAACACAGGAACAAACAGGAAAAAAGGCAGGTGCAACAGGGGTCTCAATGGGACTGGCCACACCCCATTTAGGGTACTGAGACTCCAGAGCTACACCTCTAGGTCTAGCACAATAATGCCTAAATCCCACCACACCTGGACATAGTTTTTTTTTTTTTCTTTTTGTCTTCTTTATTTTGAATGTTTTCTTGGATTTGTCTAATATTTGACAAATATTTAAATATTCATGTAATTTTAAATCCAAAACATTGCCAGTTTTATGAACTTGAAGACAAAACTTAATTGCATATATTTTTAGTTTCAGTTGTGTGTATGGTATATGTGGGATGTGGATGGATGTACTTTGGTGGATAGCGTGGCGAAAGGAAGATGCTAGTTGTCCTCATTATTCTCTAGACAAGACTTCTAACTGAATCTGGAAGTAGATTGCCACACTGCTTGCTTATTTATTTATTTATTTATTTATTTATTTATTTATTTATTCATTCATTCATTCATGCATTCATTCATTTATTTATTTAGTGTGGTTGCTGGATGTTTGAACTCAGGTCCTCCTGAGCAACCCAGTGGAACATTTCTGCAGATTTAAATATTATTTATTTATTTATTTGTTTGTTTTTAAGTAATCAGTTAGTTTTAGAAGTAGTTTAATCCTATATGTTTTTCACTTGAATGTATCAGTGAAAATTTCCCATAAACTACTAGGCTCTTTCCTCATTTAGTCACAGAGCAACAATAATATTTAAGAAATAAACATTGATTTGTAATCTGTATGGACTCATGTTTTATTTTATTTAAGGGCCTGGGAAGGTGGCTCAGTGGTTAAGAACACATTCTGCTCACTCTATTGCTCTTCTGAGTTCAGTTTCCAGTGCCAATGTTGGACAGCTTACAAGCACCTCTAACCAGCTTCAGGGAGTTGGATGCACTTGTGTACATACCCACACAGATAGATACAATTAAAAGGAATCTTAACAAAAAACAACAAATGGGTAAGTCAGTTATGGTGGCCCAGGTAGAAGGTTGAGGCTGACCAATCAGAAGTTCAAATCAACATCAGTTTTGAATACTTAAGTTCTATTCCTGACTGGGCTACATGAGACTCCATTTCAAGAAACAAAATCCAACAAAGTAAAACCCTCTAGAGTTACTGAGAACTAGTTTTATGCGTGGGCTTTAGAGACTAATTTTGTAGTTAGCTTGTCAGAGGTTGCCCATTACTTCGAGTAATCTAAATTTCATATTCATTATTGTTTGAGAAACTAGGGTTTCTCAAGAATAGGGAAACATCAAGAATACTTAAGCTATTTTCTTGTATTATTTATTTCTTCCTGATTTTATACCTGTATTTGTTCCTGCAATTTTTGTCCCAGAGAAAAAAATGGTTGGGTACTTAACATTTTCTCTTATAGAGAAATCTTTTCCTTTTTGGGGAGTGGAGGCAGGGACAGGGACAGGTCCTCATTAGTGTAGAGCTGGCTGACCTGGAACTCACTCTGTAAACTAGACTGGCTTTGAACTCACAGATACCTGACTGCCTGTACCTCCCAAGGCCTGGAATTAAAGGCATGTGTCACCATGCCTGGCCTTTATTTCTCTTCTGGAAATACTACGATTGATAATGAGTATTAGTTCTTCAGTATAGAATTTAATGTTCATATTCTCCACCCTACATTTTATCCTTCTGGACTTTCTGGAGTTGTGCAGAACAGTCTGCTTTCTCAATAACAATCCCCTAAATTCTTTAAGCTTCCTGGCTTTATCAGTTCTGCTGGCTCTCTTACTGCATCTTCACCTTCAGTAGTTCTAAGACTCATTTATAGAACTAAATAAAAAGTGACTTCACCTCATGCACATACCTTTAATCTCTGTGAGTTTGAGACCAAGTATTCTACAGAGCAAGTTGCAGGACAGCTAGAGCTGTGTGGTGACACCCTGTCTTGGAGAAAAACAAAAAGCAAACAGAAGGATGACTTTTCAAAGTGACTCCAGGATATTGCAGTTGGGCTTGGTTAGGGTATCAGCTTCATAAATGTGCTCAGATTCTTGTCTTCTGTGCCTTAATCATATCTATGGCTTTCTTTATCTCAGGCTGGAGCAGTGTTGGGTGTCACTTCCTGTATTTATTTTAGATAAGCTTTCACTGTGTAGTCCAGGCTGGCCTCAAGGTTGTGTTCCTCTTGCCTCAAGTCCGAGCTTGGCCCGGCGCGTTTTTTGAATACATGCATGTTTATAATTGAACCTGAACCTTCTGCATAATAATCAGACACTACAACTGAGCTATAGGACTAGTCTATGGTTTCACTTTTTAGGTCAAATAGAAGGAAAGTCAGAAACCTGAGTGCAATTGGGTAGAATTAGAATGATTGTGGGCAAATTATACTTTTGCCACTTACCAACAGTTTTAAGTATCTCAGCTTTAATCAGTCGGCCTTTAAACAAGATTTTCCAGATGATGTGGTTATACTTAGTGCTTGTTAGTGAAGATCTAACCTAGGCTGAGAGAAGTTTTTTTGTAAAGCACAGGGTTTTAGACCTATTTGAACAAAATTAAGAATCTGTGACAAGTGGGAGGAGTGTGGTGGCTGATAATTGAAGTGTACTTTCTTACTTTAGTATTTCTGGCTAAATTGCTTTTTATTTTTTCTTATGGTTGTAGGCAGAAGAAAAGATAAAGGATATAGCTGGTAATCTTCCGTCTTGTATAGGGAATTTGTTCTGCTTTCTAAAATGGAACTTTATAAAATGTACCTGTACAATGCCTGGGATCAGAAATCCTGTAGTAAGAGAATGCAATCTTAGTTCAGTGTGCTTTTGTTTTTCATTTGTTTTCTAATATTGTTGATACAACTTAGTAGCTTTAAAATATTGTGCAGGGAGGAGCTAGAAAGATTGGCTCAATGGTTAACAGCATATGCTGTATTGCTGCTCCCAGCACCAATACCCAGCAGCTCACAATCACATATCACGCCTGTCCCAGAAGACCTGATACCTTTTAGATTCCATAGTCATGTGCACTTATGTGTTTATCTTTCTCCTACCACATAATTTAAAAAATAAAAAAGAAATATTACATAGTTACCTATTTCTGTAGGTTTTGATTGAGTCTTGGCACAATGTTGTCTGGGTCCTGTAATGCTACAGTGAAGATGTTGACAGGGTTGTGCTCTCACCAGGAGTTCTGTGGATGGATTTTTTTTTTCATCTTTTAGATTCTTTGCTTTATTATAGCGTGGACCTTAGCCAGAGGTATCTCTCCATTGCTTGCTTGTGGTCCACCCTAGCCAGCATGCTAATGTAGTGACTTGTGTGTGTCTTTATAGCCAGTAAGTAAGAAGCAACATGGCCATTATGGTATTTCACTCTATCATCTTTGTCATAGTTTGTTGGTTACAAGGACACATTCAAAAAGGAATTTTATAACAATGAGAATATAAGGGTGGCTTTATGTGAGAGATCTTGGAACCACTTCACAGTATGCTACAAAACTGAACTGTAAGAATGCAATATTCTTAAACATGTACTATGTTCTATATTTAGATGACCAGGGGCTTTGCTGATATGATCAAATATTTAAGCCACGGAGACAAGTCTAATATCTTTGCAGTATTAGTTGTAGCTATGCAGATTCAGTAGCTGAAAGCTTGTTAATATGATTGATAGTAATTTTGTGAATTAGATTTTGACATTTGTTTTTTTCTTTTTTAGTTGACTATATTGTGGAGTATGACTATGATGCTGTACATGATGATGAATTAAGTATTCGAGTTGGGGAAATCATCAGAAATGTAAAAAAACTACAGGAAGAAGGATGGCTAGAAGGAGAACTAAATGGGAGAAGAGGGATGTTCCCTGACAATTTTGTTAAGGTCAGTATTTTCAATTTAATTTCTTGCTTTTACTTCACAGGATTAACTATATGTTGAGAAGTAAATACATATGAAAATACTTTAAAACTTTTATTTTTGACATTTAGAAAAACACAGATTTACATCTGTAATAGATTTTTCTATTAATTGGTAGCCTGGTATACAGTAGTGCTGTGTGAATGTATGTGCATCTTGTGCTTGTTTATGCATGTGTGCATGTATCTACTTGCCTATCTTTTCTATAGATAATAGTTTTCAGTTGGGTGGTACCTTGAGGTACTGTCTAAGAATTGTCCCATAAGTCTTCCATTTATTTTATTTATATTTATATTTGTATTATATTTGTCTCAGATTTATCAGTTACATCTTTGCAAATATTTTCTGAAGCGTATTTTCTTCTCTTGATGAATTTCCATTTACCCCTTCATCTTTGTGTGTGTGTGTGTAAAAGGTACACAGAATTAGAGTAGAGGGTATGGCATATTTGAAGGGGGTAAGCTTGGACATTGACTACTGCAACAGTGTACACATTCAAGGACTTAGAGTGGACAGTTGCCAAGGAGATCATGTGTCCACCTACATTTTAGGCAGGCATTATAACATTTCTAAAGGTCCTATAGCAGACAACTTTCCAAAGAAGTATTTTTTTGTTGGGTGATTGACAGGCCCCATTTGGATTGATATTCATTCATTCATTCATTCATTCATTCATTCATTCATTTAGATGGCCTTGAAATCACAGATCCACCTCTCCCTGCCTCCTGACTAGATTGACACAGGAGGGGACAATAGTATGTTCTTAAACATTACTAGAAAGCCTTCATGGAGATAGTAATATTATTGGTACTTAGGTTTTCGTGTTATGTACTAATGATTTTCTATACAAATAGACGTTCAGGTAGATCAAGATTGAGTGGCCTCAGGCATGTAGTCCTGGAAATAAAGAAGTGAGATACTGTAGCTAAGAGAAGTCTATACATTGAGAAACCTGTAAGTATAACAGGAAATCCCATGATCTCAACCCTAGTAAAGAAGTCTATGACTTAACTATGATGAAGATGAAAAAATTCAGTTGTAACTTGGTAGGAACACTAAAATATGTACCAGGATCTTGCGTTAGCTCCCTGGTCACTCTGATCTCTGTTCAAAGAATTCAGACAAGACACATAGTGCAGACAGTAGCTAAAGTTGACGGGAGCTTGAAGTGGAGCTCTATAAGGGGTGAGAGTGGACAATGGCCAGAGACTGTTGCTTAGTGAATGGCAGCATCATCTGAGAGATGCTCAAGCCAGGAACTTTGCTATTATCTGAGATGGAGCTGATAGATTGTCAAGATGCTCAATATTTTTGTCTGCTCTGTCATTGATTGGGAACATTCATCAGTTCAACCTGCTTGTTGAATGTACGCTTATTGTCATAGTGCTAATGCTGACCTCTTGCATTGTGGGAATGTTTCAGAACTGTTCCACCATTTTTGTAGTGTATTTCAGAGCCTGATGTCATCAACTTTCCAACTTCTCTGTTCTTAGTCTTTATGACTCTTAAGACCTCTGCATGTTCATGCTTCAGCTATATGCAGTGTCACTTCTTTATCAGAAGTTCTGCTCTGTGTTGTCTTCCAGTTAGGTTGTTCATTTGTGTTCCGTCCCTGTGCCTTGCTGCCTATTACCCACTCATTTCAGTGGAAGGTATCAGTTTTGTCCTCCTGTCATGTGGACACTGAGAGTTAAACTTAGGTTGTCAGGCTTGGTGACTGGTGTCTTTACTTACTGGGTCCTCTCACCAGCCATGAAGTCACTTTGTGAAATTACCCTGATTTGCATTTCTGCTGCTAAATTTATGTTAGGTGAACTAACGTTTAGTAACTTTGGGTGGTGTGACAGAGGCTTAAGCCATGACATGGATTGAGGTCACCACCAGGACTGCTTCTCATATTAAACTTTTAATCATTGACCATGACATGACTTCATGTTTATATGGTCTTTTGATTGTCCTAGTAAAATTCCATATTCTTTCCCAAGATGATTCTTTTCATTTTTCCAGACAGAGTTTCTTTTTGTAGCCCTGGTGTCTTAAAACTTGTTTTGTTCACCAGGCTGATCTCAAACTCAGAGATATGCCTGCCTGTCTCTGCCTTTCTAGTGCTGGGATTAAAGGTGTGTGCCACCACTGCTCAGCATGATGATTTGTTTTATTATACCTGTAAGTTAGAGCAGGGAGTTATTAAGTTCTAACTATAAGATAGAATCTGCATATCATTGGTTTGAACAAAACGTGTTGTACAGTTGCTAGCTAAGATTTTTTTATGGCTGCATGGGGGAAAATTAAGAGAGTATTAAATATTATATAAAATACATGAAAATTAAAAGATTGCTCCCCCTGTGGGAAATAGGGTCTCGTATGGTCATGTTGGCCTTGAGCCCACTGAGATCTTTTGTATTGGAAGAGGTCGAGCTTCTGATTCTCTTGCCTCTAAAGGGCTGAGATTGCAGGTGTGGATCACCATGCCCAACATGTGTTTATGACTATGTCTGAGTTTAATTATTTAAATATATAACTGTATTTGAATTATATGTAACAACTGGTAGTGGAAAGAGATTGTATGGCCTAATAGCCATAAATATTTAGTGTATAGTGCTTTGTAGAAAGAAGTTGTGCACTCTCAGCTTAAAACCATTGTATTTGTTTATGTGTTTCAGGATTTTCTTGTGTGTGTTAGTAAGGGTGGGTTGCAGCTCTCTTTTACCCTTTCTCCAGTTTCAATAAGATGTAAACTTACACTATGTCACTGGCAAATGATCTGCATTCTTAGGATATATATATTTGAGTGCAACAAAAGGTTAAAAATGAGTTATCTCACAATTTATTTAGTAATCACTAGCTATGTCTTGGCATCTTACATTTGAGAAGCAAAAAGTAGGGAGGCTAAAGATTGCTATGTGTTCTAGGTTAGCCTTGGCTACATATTAAGTTCCAGGCTGGCCTAAACTACATTAAAAAAAAAAAAATAGAAATACATTTAAGAATGTAAATTGGATAAGATACACTCGTTTTCTCTTCTACTGATTTCTTTTTTTTATAGGAAATTAAACGAGAGACAGAACCCAAGGATGACAGTTTGCCCATCAAACGGGAAAGGCATGGAAATGTAGCCAAT
This sequence comes from Sigmodon hispidus, assembly GCA_004025045.1. Taxonomy (NCBI): domain Eukaryota; kingdom Metazoa; phylum Chordata; class Mammalia; order Rodentia; family Cricetidae; genus Sigmodon; species Sigmodon hispidus. Next base: position 54,088 of record PVIH01001896.1, read on the forward strand.
CTTGTTCAGCGAATCAGCACTTATGGACTTCCAGCTGGAGGAATTCAGCCACATCCACAAACCAAAACTATTAAGAAGAGTATGTAAACAATTCCTTCCCTAATTTGTTATATCAAAATAGGATATTTATGATTGCTTATAAACTCAGAGATGAGTCAACTGCAATAATTAAGTTACTCTTATGTACTGATGATTGGCACACAGTTTTTATGCTTGGTCATGTTGAGTCATTAACATTGATAATCCAGCATGAGTAGCTAGTAGCCACACACAGAAATTGTTAATGAAAATCTGAGGTTTATCTTTTACTGTTTTAATGATTAACACACTGTATTTAATAGTACTTACTAGATGTTAAGGTATCTGCTAGTCTGAATTGTCTGGTAGGGCTTTTGTTTTTGTTTTTCTTTCTTTTTGAAATTGGGTCTTGCTCGTTAGCTTATGTTGACCTCAGATGTGATTCTCCTGCTCTGGAAAGTTGTTTTTTTTGTCTGTAAATAAGTTAGGGAAAAATTGGCTCAGAAAGATTGCCATATTTTATTGGAAAAAATTTTTTTATTCAGTATGTGTGAGTTATTTGTGATCTCTACCCACTAATAATGTACTGTTTTAATTCTGTGGCACTATAAAGAAACAGTATTTTTTTTCTTTAGCATAGTCTAGACAGAGTTTCAAGTCTATGGATAATAAAATAGAACAACCCCCTTATTTGTGCATATGTTCCTGAGTGTGGAGTGAGGTGGGGTGGTAATTGAGTCTTTTCTTTTTTCTGATTTTTTTGTTTGTTTGTTTTCAGTTAAGGATATTATAGAACTAGATTCCAGCTGGAGGTAGGCAAAGTTAGTACTTTTCTGTTGCTGTAATAAAATACCCCAGTCAAAGTTGTAGCCAGAAGTTTTCTGACTTCTCTGGGCCCACAATCTATACAAATCTCTCCCACCTCTGATCCTGCAGCCACTTATAAAATAATTGTTCAGAGGCTTATATTAATTACAAACTGTTTGGCCTATGGCTCAGGCTTATTCCAGCTGGCTCTTAACTGAACCTATTTCTGTTGATTTATGTATTGCCATGGCTTTACCTGTGTTTAATTACATCTTGCTTCCTGAGTGGCAGATTGCAGTTACTGTCTGACTTCACCCTTCACCTTGCTTGGATTTTTCACCTACTTCTAAGCTGCCTTGTCATAGGCCAAAACAGTTTCTTTATTAACCAGTGATAATAAAGCGTATTCACAGTGTACAGAAAGACATCCCACAGGCAACTTAAGAATGAATTTATTTTGGTCTGGAGTTCTAAAGGGATGAGACTTCATCATAGCAGGGAGGCATAGAAACAGTAACAGGAGGCTGAGAACTCACATCTTCAACTGTAGGCATGAAACAGAGACAGTTAACTGGAATTAAGGTGAGCCCCTATCCCCCAACATGCTTCTTACAGTAAGGCCATACCTACTAAACCTACCCAAATAGTATCACCTTCTGGAAATCAGTTCTTCAGATACCCCAGCCTATGGGAAGCAGTTCTCATTCAGACTACCATAATTCCTTCCAGTTTTGGTCTCAGTAGTGAGGGAAGAGTACATACAATAAAGCTGGAATCTTTGTCCAGACAAATGTTTGGACACATGTGACCTACCAAAAATCAAGAAAATATAAAAATGAAATCCGGGGTAGACCCCTAGTAACTAATTATAGTGAATCAGTAATAAAATTTACCAAACAAGAAAAAAAACCCTGAAACCAGAAGAAGTTGCACTGTTAAAATGTAACCAAACATTTAAAGAAATAACTTCACTTTTTCTTAAGCAATTCTATATAATTGATGAGGAGGGACCCTTCCTAATTCATTCTGTGAGGCCAGCATTATTCTGGCTCCCAAATCCAACAGGAGCAAACCAAGAAGAAAAATGTGAAATTCTAGCAAATTCAGTTTTACAGGCATACCACAAAGATCACATGACAACATTCCTTCCAGAGATACAAAGGTGTTTTAACATATGCATATCAATAAGCACAAATAAAATGAAAGACAAAAATCATATAATCATCTTAATAGATGAAGAAACATTTGCTGAAACTTAGCATCTCCTTGGGGGACGATGTTGAGACGAGTCTACTCCAGTTTTTTCTACTCGTATCTTGAGAAAATTTATATGCTTCTATTCTCTTTCGGTTTGTGAATGGATGGTCTGTGCATTGCTGACAGTGGGGTGTTGAAATTATACCTGCTGCTTTATTTTATTGAGGCCTGTTTGATGTGATGCCCTTCTGGTTCTTATTGTTGGTTTATTTAGTTTGAGATGGGAGTTTAGGTATTCTAGCCTAACTTTGAACTTCTGATCTTTCCTCCCTTTGTTCACCCACCATACTTACCATGACTGACTGGCGTCCAGGGTCTCTGTTGATCCAGTCCATCCTTAGTCCAATAGGACTATCCTTAAATGTGATCTGACGTTTTCTCTTTTGAGTTTTAAGTCTTTCTGGTGCTGTCCTTTTGACAGGTGGTGAACCATATGTTGTAGAGAGAATCTTTTCTGGCTGTTGGGGGTTATATAACAATTCTTTTCCTCATTGTGCATGCCTTTCCCCAAATTAGGGGAATTTTCTGCTATTTCATTTGGTTTGTTTTGACCTTTTTTAAATTTTGAGTATGTTGATGACCCGCATGTTTGACATTTTAATAATATCCTCCAAATCTTTCATGTTCTTTTGACTGTTGTTTTTATACAAATGTATTACTTCCAAAAGAAGTCTTCAAGGTACAATTTATTTTTTTATATTTTTATTTTTTATGCAATTAAGTCTGCTGTTGAGGTTTTTGGATGAATTCTGTTTGATTTACTGAGCATTACTTGGATTTCCTATTAGTTCTTTTTTAAAATATCTTTTTGACTTTTTCATTCACATGTTGTTTTGTTTTTCAAAGTTTGCTTAATCATCCTATCTATATTCTTTTGGATTCATTAAGCTTTAAAACAACAATACACTAGCTTAAATTTTTTATCTGGAATTTCATCTTGTTCAGCATATTTTGAATCTGTTATTTCAGTTTTTTTTTTTTTTTTTTCTTTTTTAAGAATGTGCTAAGTTACCTGGGCTCTTTCATTTTTTTTTTTGTTTTTACTAAGATTTGCATGTTTGGTAAAATGAGTATCTTTTCTATTTCAGTGAATGTAAATTTTAGGGATAATAGTTTGTTATGCAGAATTGAGTTTATTTCTAGCTGGTTACTATAATATTTTCACTTTACTCCTTAATTTCTTTGGGTTTGATTATTGAGGTTGGGCATAACCTATGCTTAGTTTATTAGTTGAAGAGATCCACTTCTGCTGGTGACACAGGAGTAGAGATACTGTAGCAGTTCAGGCCTTGTGTGGTAGAGTACATCCGGTGTAGTAATTCTTAGCTACATTTGGAGAGGTAGTTTCTATTGGTAATGGAGGTTTCCTCAGGCATTGTTTATACAGCTTCTGTTATTTGAATATGTAGCTCATGTAGGATCCAGAATATTTTTTTTCTTTTTTTTGAGTAGGCATTGATACAAGTCCAGTGATATTTCTGGGAAGGTTAGAACAGAAATTGCAACACTCCCTCTGTGCCACTGATACCTAGTCTTAACAATTGTTGAGTATGTGATTGTATATTTGTGGAGACTGATACAGAGGACACATGTAGTTGTGATGGAAGCAGAAATGTTATTCCTCTGTTCTACTGCTGTAGGCATACCCATCCAGGGTAGGTCCTCAGGTTCCCGAGAGGTCCTGGTGTATATGTTTGCTTCAGATGGGCTTATCTTCCTTTGAAAAAATCAGTTGTACTATATGCCAGGGGTATTGCAGAAATGATTGCAGCTGGAGCTGTGCAAAATCCCTCTTAGTTTTAGCTGCAGATGGAAATGAAGGAGAAAGAACACATTTAGACACAATTTCACTGCCAACTTTAGCAGTGAACCAGTGGGAAGAACTGTGACTGGTGTAATGGCATTGTTTGAAACTGCCCCTATAGGCACACCTATGTTTATGTGGGTTGAGAAAACAGTCTTGGAGCTTTTTTCTTCATCTTGTTAGAGACAGGAACTTCCTTTGTGGAACTGGGAACTGAGTGGAATTTACTTGTGACTAACTGCACCCTAATCTCAGTTAGTGGGCTCCCTGATCACTTGGTTTTTGTGGCTAACACCTTCACTCCACTCTGCATCCCTTTACTGAATTCTCACAGTATAGTTCTGTTGGTGGATTTGTGTCAGTATCTTTCCAGTGAGTCAAGTCTGACCCTCTGAAACATGACAGTCAGATTCAATTATCTAATCTCAAGAAACCTCCTGATTACAGCATCCTGGAGAATTGCTGGGGGATGTAATCCTTTTTCTAACATTATACTAGTGGATAGATTCAGATTCTCTTCAGAATGTAAGCTTCTAGGGGTATGATACTTTCATGTAGGTAGGAGTGCCAGTGTCTATACTGACAGTTTTCTGATTCTCTTTTTTATCCCAGCAGAAGGGAAAGGGTCCCAAGTTCTTGGGATAGGGACATGAGTTTTGGGTTATTTTTTTCTCTTACCATGTAGCTTTCCCAAGGCTCTGAACTTTACAATACTTTTGTTTTTCTGTTGGCGAATGCCTGTTTGTCATCTCAACTGCAGGTGCACATTTGTTACCTGTTGCTAGCCTCTTCCTCCCTTTCTTTCCCTTTCCTCCGACCATCTTTCTTTTGTGGAAGGAGCAAGTGAGTGCTTCTCTTCAGCCATCTTGCCTTCTCTTCAACAGTCACTTAAAAGTAGGTCTGCAAGCTCCCCCGATTTGCTGCCTCGATGCCCAGAGGGGTTAGACCAATGCATATAGTATAGGTGACAGGTTTCATCTCTTCTGTTCCTCTGGAACTGATAGAAATCCTGCCCTGGGAAGCACTTCAGAGATGATGTTTCCACACATTCTTTATGAGCCCATTTGCCCTCTGACTTGACCCTGCAGCCCCCTAGACTTGGACAGGAAAGCGGCACTGGTGGTGGTGTCAGCCAGGGTTTTGCTGTGGTATCTCATCTTACCTCTGGGTCTGTAAAATGAGAAGAGAATGTGGGAGATTACTTTTTCCTCACACTCTGACTCCTCAGATAGGAAAGGCGAGCTTGTGAGCCATCTCAATCATCCCAATCAACCTAATGATGATGCTTCTTTCTTAAGGACTAGATAGTCTGTTGTGTGCCCCTTTCTGGGTCTTTAAAAACCCTTGTTCGTAAGCCACAAACTTATCTGCACTCCGTGGCTTCACTTAAAAGGTGGGCTGCAGCTGGCTCTAGCCATGCTTCAGCCCCAGGCTTTTCATGTTTGATTGTGGCCATCTTTCTGGGAAAGATGTAGTTTTACAGATACAGTGTATACACCATGTGACAACTACCTGCCCTTGAGTGACAAGTGGAATCTTTTCTTACTTGTCCACCTACCATTCAGTCAGCGGAAGGCCTTGCTAAATAAATGATTGTACCCCCCCCCCAAAAAAAAAAGTAATACATTCCTAGGCTTTGATCAAGAAGTAATCTGAAAATCACCACCGGGAGGGCCTTGTCTACAATAATTTTATTGTCAAAATGTCTTTGTAGTTCTAAAAGTTGGTTGTGTATATTTTGCTTTTGTATAATTGAAGGGATCGGGTATATCCATGTTTTCTATTACAAGAAACGTTACACTTTATCTGTGGATGAACATATTATGTTGTGGGAGAAGTGTTTAAAAATCACTCAGTGCTATTGTGATTACCTATTTAAATACATTTTTTTCCTCTTTTATACATCCTATAACTATAATAATTGTATATGAATAAAGGTGCTATTTAAAAAATGACCTTTCTTAATGTGCTTCTTAAAATGATTTCTTTTAGAGACAAAAAAACGTCAGTGTAAAGTTCTTTTTGATTACCTTCCCCAGAATGAGGATGAACTGGAACTGACACTGGGGGATATCATCGATATTAATGAAGAGGTAAGGACTGGAAGGACTTTGTACATTTGCAGTAGTGTGGCAGCTAGATGATGTAGCTTTTAGAAGAGGGCTTTGTCAGAATATTAAAATTTATAAAATTTTATGCCAGTTTTCCCAATAAAATTTAAAGGCAGTCTTTTTTACTTGTCCTTGCTATATACTATTTTTGTGTTTGCCTGAAAGAATAAAAATAAACATTTTTCAACCTTAAAATTAATGAAATTTTTTTTATTGGCAAGATAGCTCACCCAAGCCTGGCTTCCTGAGTTCCATCTATGTAATCCATATAAAGGGAGAAAGAGAAAACTGAGTCTACAAAATTGCCTCCTGACCTCTGCATGCACATTGCCTGTGTACACCCAGCACTCACAGCATGCACACATACCATTATAATAATGCTTAAAAAGCAAGTTAATGTTATTTAACTAGCCCCAAACACCAGAGAACCTTAGCTTAATTCTTTGTTGACACAAAACAGTTAACAGAAAAGTTTCCTTTTGAATGAGTGTAGTGCAGAACTTGCTTTAAAAATCTGTCTTGTTTGAATTGTTGTATTTAAATACTAAATTGTTGTTAAAAACTTTTTCACAGTTTAATACTTCAGAGTAAGAGCTGAAAATATTTTTAACTTCTCACATCTTCTTTTTCAATGAAGAAATGTTAAAAACTTTGCTAGGCAGTGAAGATGCTGTTTTAAAGAGTGCTTTGATAAAATATATCCCTTAGCAGAAATTGATTTTGTGTCATAGTCTCTCATTCATAACTGAGGTCTATAATAACCTCTAGGATACCTATATAAAAGGCAGTCTGGTCTACTCTGATGGCAACACCAGTTAATGTTTATTTGGAAGTATTATGCTAAATAAGTTACATTTATTTCCTTTAAACTTTAAACATCTAACAGAAGGGAACATTTATCTTCATTTCTCAGAAGTAGAGACTGAGTCATAGAGAATCATATTGCTTATTGTTAATCATGATGTATAAGAAGGTACCCTAAAATTAGGACAAAACAACTAATATGCTTGTGGGTTATGTGGCTCAAGTATGCAGATAGAACACAAGAGGATTGGCTTGTCTGTTCTGAGAGTCTGGGGCCTCTGCTGGAAAGGTTCAGAAGTAGGAGACTAGTGAGCCTTTGTAAGAAAGCCCGTTATTCCTACCTAATGACTGACAGACAGCCTTGAAGATTAGAATTGTCACTTGGACAACTATTTAGTGTCCTTTCCATTTGGCTGAGGTTTCTTAGAGTACAGGAGGGTCTGGGTAATTGATCTTATAATCTGAAACGGTCACGATTCTGAAAACTTTTTGACTAATATAACAATCAAGCATTGGATTTGGGTTAAAGTTAATATAACTATTTATCCCATAGTTTGAAATATGAAACACAGTTTGAGTAGTGTGCTTATTTTGGTTTGCATAGCACTTTCACACCTCTAAGTGCAACTATATCAGCAAACATGGTGAAGTGCCTTTTACAGTCTAGCATTAGAAATGATAGCTACTTACAAACTACTTAGAAGCTGTCAGGAGCGAAGGGAGTGCAGAAATTACCAGTTCTTAATGGGAATGGTGTCAAGACCACATTTGTGGAGTGAGATACCTTACTGAAGCTGTCTTCACTTAACTTTATATATGCCTGACATGCAGTGGCATGAGTTTGACTTTGAATGTGTGTTTAACTTGTCTTTTTATGCCTGTCTTGAACAGCTCCTCCCCCACTCCCCATGGAGGAGATAAATCCAGGGTTCCACATAGTGGGCCCTTGGTTTTTTGAACCAGGGTCTGACCATGTATCTCAGGCTGGCCTCAAACTTACAGTCTTTCTTTTCACCTGCCGAGCACTAGAATTAGAGGCTTGTGTCAGCAGGCTAGACTGTGCAGTCTGTTTTCAAATGATTGTTTGTTTTTTGTTCCTTTGTTTCTTAGAGACAGGGTTTTCTAGCCAAAGCTGACCTTAAACTGGTGGTCCTCCTGCCTCAGCTTCCTCAGTGCTGGTATTACAGGCAAGGTCACCATGCCAAGTTCATTATTGCTATGCTTGAATGAGTGTTCTTTACCACTCTTCTTTCAAGAATTCCTTAATTAAATAACTTAACAAGTTGCTGATATTTGGAGTTTAAATAATATTGATTTTTTTTTCTTTGTGCCTGTTCCATCTTGTCATACTTAATTACATAGCATGCATGGCTCCTATAATTTTTAATCCTTTATCTCAGTTTATTCTTTCTTTTCTCATTCTTTGAGGCAGGGTCTCACCCTTTAGCCCACTTCCTGGAACTCACAATTTAGCTTGGTCTGGCCTTACACTCAAAGCAGCTCTCCTGCCCTATGTCCTGAGTGCCAGACATGAGTCATCATGCTAGTTTCGTATTGTCTTAAGTCTGCTGAAACCTGAACTCTTCATGTTTGCTGCTTTACTTTGCCTTCTCAAACATATTGCATCTAGCTATTTGTGTTTCAGTTATATTGTCTGTAGTCATCGTGTATTTTGATGTGACCCCCCCCACATGCATTTTATCTAGAAGATTCTTAATTAGGCTTAATGTTGGATTTCTTGGTCATTTGCCTATAGGGGAGGAGATTCTGATACTTTCAAGCTTGTGCCCCTATGCTTCTCTTGCACTTTGTTCCCACTTTGATTACAGCATTTATTTTTACATTTTATTATTATTAGTTTTGTTTTCTTGTTTTGTTTTTTGAGACAGGTACTCTGTATGTAGTTTTGGCTGCCTTGGAGCTAAAAAGATTGGCCTGTTTCTTTCTTCTGAGTGCTGGGATTAAAGGTGTGTACCACCATGCCTGGCAGTTACATTATAACTATGTGCTTAACTGCTTTCTTAGATTGTTTTATTCAAGAGCAGATTTGCTGTAGTCTAATAGTCTTCCCTAGTTCCCCAATTTAGCTATTTCAGCAAAGGCAAGGAAGTGATTTCTCATATGCAAGATTCAAATCTTTTCCTGGCAGTAAATCATGGTTTTTACATTAAAAAGTACCTATTACCTGAATTATTTATTAAAAGTTGGTTTTCAGGCTAGGCATAGTAGTACATACCTTTACTCTAGAGCCTGAGACAAGTGAATTTATGTGAGTTTGAGACCAGCATGGTCTACTTAGTTTCAGGACAGCCAAAAAAGTTTGTAGTTTATTTTCACTTATAAGGTAGATAGTATTGAAGATGATTTATGTAAATGAGATACTTCTAACTGTGATGTAATGCTGATAAGTAAATGGTGAGATTTAGTGGTTTACTCTACAAAACCCTTCAGCATCAACAGCTGAAACTATATATCTGAAAAAAATTACTGAGTGTTTTTTAATAATTTGAGCAGTCTTATTATTAGTGAGTATAAACGCTTTGTTAAGATTGTTTTATAATATGCATTGGTGTTTTGCTGGCATGTACGTCTATATGAGGGTGTTGGGTCCTTTGGAACTGGAGTTACAAGTGGTTATGGACTGCCATGGTGGTGCTGGGAATTGAACCTGGGGTCTCTGGAAGAGCAGCCAGTGCTCTTAACTGCTGAGCCATCTCTCCAGCCCCTGTTAAAGAATTTGATTCATGAGAATATTTCTGTTTGAAGTAAAGTATTTATTAGGTAAATTTTGAAAACAATTTTTTTTCACGTCTAGAGAGATGGTTCAGCATTTCAGAGTCCTGGCTGCTCTTCTGTAGAACGCCACTTCACTTCCCAGCATTTATATGGCAGCTGACATGCTACTCCTATTGGGGCTCTGACACCTTCTCATGGCCTCTGGGGTCACTACATGAATGTGGTGCATATACCACATTCAGGCAAATGTCCATACACATAACATGAACAAAATAATAAAACAAAACCCAAATAATTTTTTCATACTTTGATTAAGAATCACTGTTTAACTGAAAGGGGAAAATAAGATTTTATAGCACTTAGGAAATTAAATCCTTAGAAACATTTTTATGCATTGTTTATAGTAATGTGTATGTGTATGGGTCTGTGTGTAGTTATGTCCATGTGTGTGTAGGTGCCTGAGGTAGCTAGAGGTTTGTGATTCCTAAGAGCTGGGAGTTGTGAGTTGTCTGACATAGGTGCTGGGAATTGAACTCTGATCCTTTTAATTCTTAATCCTCGAGTGTGCATATATGTGTTGTGCTCATGCCATGGCAAATGTATAGAGGTCAGAGAACAATTTTTGGGAGTCAGTGATCAAACTCAGATGGTCAACTCAAGCACTCTGACCTGCTGAGTCATTTCAGTGCTCTGGCAAATTATATTCTTAGAGTTACTAAACCTTGCCCAAACAAAAATTTTTAGATAAATAATATATCTTATAGTTATAAAGCAAGGCTCAGTAATGTGGGTGGCATTCCAGTAAGGGGCTGTGTTCTTAGTTAGGCTGTATACTCACTCACCTGTCACTTTAGTACAAAGTATTTGTTTCATAGGTTGCAAGTTCTCATTGGAAACCTTGCAAGTAATATGATTAATCACAGGCACCACTGTTTTATTAACTTAGAACTATTACTTGAATTTATCCACTTGAAATGTATTCCCGCTATGTTTTTTTCCTTAAGTGCTTGTTTTGCATTATTAATTATTTGCTTCCTTATTTTTACAGCTCAGTTTTTCCAGAGTAAAGGTTTTCACTTAAAAGAATTTCATGACTTTTGAGCTGTGAACTTTTTCAGGTAGAAGAAGGCTGGTGGAGTGGAACCTTGAACAATAAGTTGGGACTTTTTCCCTCAAACTTTGTGAAAGAATTAGAGCTTCCTGATGACGGTGAAACTCATGAAGGTCAGGATGAATCAGGTAGGTGAAAGACTTTACTATGACTTCATCTTTTGGATGCTTAGTCAGTTTCTGTTTATATAGTTTTAAAAAGATTATAAGGAGAATAAAAGGGGAAAAAAAATACCTGATCCAATAGTTTATTCTTTTTCTTTCCCCAAGTTCTATTTTACCCTATTATTTATCTGTACCTTTTGAACAGCTGTGTTTGTAAATGGCCTAGCTTAATAATTAAGAAAATTTAAAATAGCAATTTTACTTTTGTTTTCTATATTTATACACCAGATTCTGTTATTCTTATATCCAAATGCCATTGAGTTGTTGTTGCTATTACTGATATTTGGACTTTTGAGATAAGTTCTCTATACTAGAATAGCTTTGTCTGACATGGAACTCACTGTGCAGGCCTGGCTGGCTTTGTAGCTTGTAGCAGTCCTCCTGTCTAAGCCTCCTGAGTGCTTGGATTCCTAGCATGTTTTCTACCTTGTGTAGCTTAATAAATTTTGGTCTCTTGTCAATTAGAGACACAAATTTATCTTAATTTGCCATTCAAGGATTTAATTGAGGAAATTTTAACTCAAGCTAGTTATAAACTAATACCATGTCTTAAAAGTTGCTGTGGTAATTAGGGAACTTGCTCTAAAAGATTACTTAAATTTTCAAGTACATATAGTCAAGACTTTAAAAGTATTGCTCCTTTTAGCTAGTAATGCATAGCCATTTTGTTGTTGTTATATTCATAGATTTTAAAGGGTATTCTATAACCCAAAGTCTTTCCATTACATTTCCTTTTCTTTTTAGGGTCAATATAATTCCAAATGTGTTGGTGTGTGTGTGTGTGTGTGTGTGTGTGTGTGTGTGTGTGTGTGTGTGTTGCTTGTTTATGTGAGTAGTGGCGGCAAATGATATACAAGTAGTAATTTCTGTAATTAATTTGCAAACAAGAGTAATGATTTTTATCAAGAAAGTATTATATTCAATTGCAGGGCAATGTATTGCTTTGAACTATCATTACATTTGACTTTTGGTAGTACTTTTAGTGTTTTATATATGAATGATGAAGTGATTTGAACTGAAATGAAAACTTAAATGTGTAGAGCATAGGTTTCTGAGCTTTAGTGAGCTGAATGATAAGAGATTTTTAGAGAAAATAAATCTAAATAATAATTAAAATTTTATAGACTTGAGGTTGGAGAGATGGCTCAGCAGTTAAGAGTACACACTACTCTTGCAGAGCGCTTGAGTCTGTTTCCCAGTGTGCACACTGGGCAGCTCACAGCAACCTGTAAATCCAGTTCCAGGAAGATCCGGTTCCTGGGACATCTGCATATACCCACACATACAAATAATTAAATTTTTGCAAAACAAAATTTATCTACAATAGCATAAAATGTAATTAGTAAAAGAAATTTAGAGTTCAGTTTTGAAATTATTCTTAACTGTTGTGCTTTTTGCTTTACTATTACAGACTTTGAAAAGCATTCCCTACAACTTTTGTCATCATTCATAATTATGCCTATTTTTGCATATGTATGAGGTAGTATCTTCCCTAACACTACATCTTAAAAGACATTTGGAGCTTGGGGAACAGGCAGTTTTTTTTTTTTCCTTCTTTTCTTTCTTTCTTTCTTTCTTTTTTTTTTTTTTAAATTTATTTAATGTTTATGGGTGTTTTGGCTGCCTGTTTTGTGTATGCCACATGTGTGCCTGGTTCTCACAGAGGCCAGAAGAGAAGAGTGTTGTATCCCTTAAGACTGGAGTTAATAGACAATGAGCTCCCATTTGTGTGCTGGAAATCAAACTTGGGTTTTCTGGAACAGCAACCAGTATTAGTGCTCTTAACTGCTGAGCACTCTCCCCAACCCAAGAAGGTAGTCTTACTGAATGGTAAAAAATATGAAGAAAATTATTTTTTTTGGGGGGGGTGGAGGGAACAGCTAGGCCTTTTCAATGGCAGAAAATAGCATGAGGTGATAGAATAAGTTTAGAGACATCTAGATACCTAGAAAGCCCATTTGAATTTTATTTATTAATTTTTTAATGCATATCTACATGTGGGTATGTGAGTGCTGGGGAGGCCAGGAAAGGATGTTGGATCTCCTGGAGCTGGAGTTACGCAGTTGTTGGCTGACTGATAGGGTCTGGGAAGTGAACCCAGGTCCTCTGGGAGAGCAGCAAGTGCCATCTCTTCAGACCCTAATCCCTCATTTTATAGCAGAGAAACTGGATAGACACTGTTAGGATTATATGCTTTTACTTTTATTGAAGAATCAAAATTTCTAAGCATTTTGTCATTTGAACCCCATTGTGAGGTACTTTTATTTTACAAAATGTTGACTTTTGAAGCATTTAGGTTTTTCTGAAAGAGGATCTTGCTATAGTCCACATTAGCCTCATATTCATGGTAATCCTCCTGCCTCAACCTCCCAGGCACTGAGATTTTAGGCATGTGCTAGAAATGTTTCTTTATAACTTGAGGGAACAGGTTTATCCAGTTAACAATCTGCCATGTGCTAATTATTGTTCATATTCTTCTCTATCTGTTTTAAAGATTATTTTGTTAATCTTTTGAGAGCAAGGATAGTTTAATAGTTACATTATTATTATCCTCAAATCAGGACAATGTGGATAATGTTGTTTCACACATAGTTTATCTACAGACTTCTTTAATTGTATTATTATGCTTTATAATTTTTTTCTTTGTACTTAGCACCACACATGTTACACTTTTTGTCTTTAGACCAGTTCCTTTATCTTCTGTCTGCTTTGCTGGGCATTGGTACTTTTGGAGAGTGTATACCAATTGCTGTTACATTTCTTGTGGATTCAGTATATTGTTGTTCATTTAGTATCCGGGGCACTTAGGTTCTAGGTAGGGTTGCCCACAGATACCAAAATCAGAAGACACTACAGTTTCTTTGTAAAATGGCATAGAATTTGCATATAATTTAGGCAAATCTGATCGGGTATGTTAAGTGATTTCCAGTTTTACTTATAATACATAAAACAGTGTAAGTAGTTGTTACACTGTATTTATAAGGAAAAACAAGGCAAAGTGTGTGAAGATGCAGTCATATTACCTAACCACATTTCCACTTGATTGAATCTAGATACAGAATACTTGGGTATGGAACTTCGTGGCTATCTAACTTCATTGTGTCTTTGCTTGGAAGGCTCTGTGAAGTATTCTGATGGCTTTGTCTGACTTAAGAGTGTCTTATTAATCACTTTATTACTGATGTCTTTTCTGACTGATATATATATAATATATAATTATATATGTATATATAAAACCAAAAGACTCAACCTCTTCTTAATTATCTTCTCTTTGATTTCATTTTGAAGCAGAATTTATTCTTTCTTATTTATACATACATACACACACACACACACACACACGCACGCACGCACGCACGCACTACTTATTAGAATATATAAATTTCGTTCGATGTCAAATACCTATTTTGTGGAATAGTGTGAAATGTTGATGTCCAATGAATGGAAGAATAGTACTTTTTGGAATCTAGAGAACTTTTCAGGAAGGTTTGAAAGTTAAACCTTAACTGTTGAGGCTATTGTTGTTACTCTTACTAAGGGTGATGAAATTGGAACTACTGTTTATCCACTGAGTAGTGAAATCACAGATGGGCTTCTGTTGCTTTTTTTTTTTTTTTAAATACTAAATGTGTGGAAGTCATGGACAGGAAATTAGGCAGTAGGCATTAGTCTTGCAATCCTGTGGTTTGCCTGTTGGATTTTAATTTCTGAGTCATGACTGAGATTTTTGAGCATTGATATAGTCCATTTACATTTCAGTGGGGCATGACATTAAATCTGAAATCTAATAGTCATAGACTGAAGGGAAATTCTGCATATAAAAACTGCTGTTGACTTAAAATCCATAGTTTGTTTTACTTTCAGTATATTGAGTGCTTTGTTGTCCAATATACTGTGCCAGATTCTGGGGATTCAGTAATGAGTAACAATATACTCCCCCCCTTGAAGCTTTTGTTCCATTCAAAATAAAAGGCTGTTTATGAAATAGGTAAAAGTTAATGTAATTTGACGTGAAGAATACTTGTTGCTAGAAACTTCAGAGTACTATAGATGTATATGTAAGGGAGAAAACCTTTTTGCAGAAGTCATATATTTGAGATCTCAAAACAAATAGTGCCTCCGCAAACTTGGAGAGTGAAGAAAAACCATATGTTTTTCAAGATTCTGAAAGGCATTCTGTTCAGAGTGATTTGGATTAGGTAGTTGAAGGTGGTTAGGATGGAGCAGCTGTCAGGCTTAAGGCATTAAAAACACAGAGAAGGCTTGAAGGGGAGTGAAATGATCAAAGCTGGTTTTCGTTGGAGCTGAATAGTTTTGCTTGCAGTGTGGAGAGTGCATTGAAGACTAGGTTGACAGGACCAGCTGATTTTGGTGATTTAGGTAGAAATAGTAATTGTTTGAACTAGAACACTGGTGTGATGATGGAGAGACACGGGTAGAATGTATAGCTACATAGGTCTGTATCATATAGGACCTAGTTATGTTGGGATATGGAGAGTGACTGGAGAAGAGTAAGAGATTACCAGGTAGTCCTTGAGAAACTGTCTGGAGATAGGTTTACGTTAGGAGAGATGGTGAATTTACTCTGGAGATGTTGAGTTAGAGCCCTATTAGGGAATATGGGAATATGCAGGTAAAGATAATCAAGATAACCTCCCTCTCTCTGGCCCTCCCTCCCTTCATCTCTTCACATGCATATACACAAACACAAGAAAATGTGGGACCATCCTGAAAAGCTGCTAGACTGCTATTGGAAGGCTAATGGTGAACTGGATTATTTCTATTGAATGTTTTGTTTTCATCTGGTGTCTCTGTTGTATTACTTTTTCTTAATACCAAGTATAATCCATGATTTCTTTGTTAATTTTTCAAACAAAGGATCACATCTGGTTTTAAAAAATTGTTTTATGTCACTATATGGAGATACACATAAAGTCACTTTTGTTGTACAAATTTAATGAAAAAAAGGAACAAAATTTAGGGTAAATAGTGAGGTGTATATATTCAATGACTATCAGTATACTTTCAGACTGTAACAGAAGCATATTAATGAACTGTTAAAATGAAATGCTAATATTAATGGGACAAACTAAGATGAGAAAAAGAAAAGGAGCAAGAATAAATGAGCAAATTTTAAAAAGAAGCAGGCTAATGGATTTAATATTGCCAATTATATTAAATATAAATGATCTGAAAATTGAAAGGACAAGATTGCCAGACTGTTAAGTATACTATCAGAGCCTCAAAACAGGTTAAATGAAAGATAGAACATGATATTCTTTGTAAAAATAACTAAATCTAGGATGATTTTATTAATATCAAAGTGTCCTTCAGGAAAAGAAATATTACCCTGAAGCTTCTTTATAACAAAATGCTCTTTCATAAACTAATATGCTCCTGCAAATCCTAACACTAGTGCCCCAGGTGGTGATGAATCAGTAATCTTTAGTAGGTGCCACCTCTTAAGTGTTTCATTACCTGTTTGTACCATTAATTTCAAGCACATGAACCATTAGGAGACAAACCATATGTAAGATGTAGCATCTTGCTAAGAATCTTTTGTGTTAGTTTCCCTGAATTTCTTAATCATAAAATTAAATATAATTAAAATAGTTATGGTTTTATTCAACACAGCAACAAAAACCAATGTAAAGTATATCTTGTTCTAGGATGTTTTATGTTATTTATTTTATTATCTGTTCTTTTTTATTAGAAAGTATAAGATTCAGTTATTGTAGAAAGCCCTATAAAGATTTTTGTAATTTTGGGTGTCATTCTTCATAAAATTATTTTTTTAGAAATAGCTTTGCCTGGCCCTACCTCACCTTTACCGTCTCCGGGGAATGGGAATGAAACTGCTGCTGGATCCATTACACAGCCAAAGAAAATTCGAGGAATTGGATTTGGAGATATTTTTAAAGAAGGCTCTGTGAAACTTAGGACAAGAACATCCAGTAATGAAACAGAAGAGAAAAAACCAGAAAAGGTAGTGTACTAGTTTGGGTCTCTATTACTATAATATATACTGAACAAAACTGACTTGAAGGGGCTTGTTTGGCTCACATGTCCAATCAGTAATCAAAGCAGGAACCATGGAGTAAAGCTGCTTACTGGCTTGCTTAGCTGGGCTGGTCCTTGTCACATCAGTCAGTCAGCAATCAATAAGATGCTTCCCAGACAGGACTTATAGGCAGTTTCTCAGCTGAGCTTTCCTCTTAGGTGGTGCTGGTTTAATCATCACAGGGAATCATAGTTAACTATCACAGGTAGTAATAATGAATTTAACTTTGATTAACAGCTTGTAATTAATATAAGCCTTTGTGTGATTATTTGGAGCTAAATGGCTGCAGAACTGGCTAGGCTGGACAGAGAAACTTCTGACTATACAACTTAACTATTCTGTAGATTCTCCACAGCAGCTAAATTTACTAACTCACTTCTGATTGTTTAGATAATTTTATTATCATTTTACTAGCATTTTCAAGTGAAGTCAAGTAAACAATCCATAATTTATAAGATCTAATAAAAAGCTAAAAAGTTTTTGTTTTGGGGTATATAATTGCAGTCTTGAGCATTTTGTTGGACGTGTGTGTATTTTGGAGGTACTGAGTAATTGTTTCAAAAGAAATGAACTTTATCCCTATAGTTCTCATTTTTAGAAAAAGTTTTATTTTATGTGTAAGTGTGCAACATGTACACTGAGCCTGAGAATATGAGAAGAGGGAGCTGGATTCTCTGAAACTGGAGTTTCATGAGCTTGATTGAACTGCTGCCTGGGTGTTGGGAACCAAAGCTGGGTCTTCTTGAAGAGCAGTAAGTGCTCTTATCTGCTGAGCCATCTCTACAGGACCTCTATTTCTCATTTATATCTCTTTAGTTCTTATTTACCCAATTCAGCTACTCTTATTTGGTTGGTGAAATACATTCTTATTTCTCTCAAGATGGTGGTTTTCAGTAGTCTTCTTCTCTGCCTGGTTGCTAATATTTTCCTATTTAATTGTGAGTTAGATTTAGGAAAGAGTGTCTCTGCTTCCTGCCCTGCCCTTTTCTATCTCTGAGACTCTTGGCATTAAAATTTAGGGTCTAGTCCAGTGTGATGGCATGTATCTTTAAACCCTAGTACTCAAGGCAGAAGCAGGCAAGTCTCTGTGAGTTAGAGGCCTGCTAGGACTCCATAGTGAAATGCTGAGAGGTGGAGGGGGTAGAAGAGAAGAGGAGAGAGAAGAGAGATATTGAGTATAATGGATTGGACTCTCAGTTTTGTGAAGTGGTGTTCTATAGCTTTTCACTCTGTGAGGGATATTGGACTAAATGAACATTGACCCCTTTCAACTTTAAAAGTGTATTATTCTATTGAATAAGTTATTTGACATTACACTAGTATCTGCCAGTCACAATTAATGATGTGTACTACTCAGTCATTACTGAGAAATAGTCTCAAGAGTCAGTTGTTTAATAAAGAAGGGAACACTTGGTATGTTTTAGGTGATACCATATTGAAAAAAGATATGGTTAAAACTGAGAAATTAAAGTATTTTGGAAGACACATAAACATAATGGTAGGTTAGTTATCAGTGTTTTCATGTTTTTAACCCTTGAAGTCTAATGTCATGTCCTGTTCTATTCGGGTAGGAAACTCAAGGAAACATTTGTTGAAGATTGTGGAGAACCTACTATATACTCTATTGAGAAATGTCTGAGTAGACCATGTAAGAGTTGTAACAGTACCTAAATATTTCCATTCAGAGGAAGTGCAAAGTTTTAAAAATTCTTTCAATTTTAGGGCTATAATATAGATGCAATACTCATGAATCTCAAAAATATAGTATTTACATGTAAAAAAATTAAAATACATAAATAAAAATGAACTTAAAAATTTTCTCTAATTTTAAGGTTTAGTGCTGTTAAGAGTCCACTTTTATAGGTTCAAACTTGGGCTCCAGGACTAAAATCACTGCTTTGATAGGTTAACTGCTTTGTAATGTAGAAAGGAAGTGATAATCCCTACTTGATACTGACAGTTGTAAGGACTGTTTAAAAACACACACACACACACACACACACACACACACAAAGTAGTTGTAACTTTTATTTTAGAATTTCTATTATTAAATCATAATATGGATACCAAAGTATATTTGCTGTTTTTAGATAGTTTTAAAAATGAGTGGCTATTGGGATTGGTAGAATGGCTTAGTGGTAAGAGGACTGGCTACTCTTTCAGAGAACCTGGGTTAGATTCTTAGCATCCACATAGTGACTCACAAATCTCTGTAACTCAAGTCCTACGGGCTCCACTGCTTTCTTCTGTCCTCATGGACACTGCATATACTGAATGCACTGATATACATGCACCCATTCATGTAAGGAAAAAAACAAAACAAAACAATTTAGTAGCTATTATTTGAGGGAAGTTTGAAATTATTAATTTTTTATTGTTGAGTTTTTAGTTAGATTACTAACCTGACTATAAGGACTGTTGAGGGGGCTGGGCAAGTGTAAAGGAAAACTTGGTTTTTAGGTATTGTTCTTGGGCTGGGAGACACAGCCCAGCAATTAAGAATGCATATTGGTCTTGTAGAGGACCAGAGTTCAGTTCTCAATATCCATCTCAAATGACTCACAACCACCTGTAACTCCAGCTCCAAGAAACAACAACCATCTTTTGTCGTCTATGGGCAACTGTATTCATGTGAACAATCCTTCACACAGACATGTATATGTACATTTAAATTAAAGTAAAATCTTAAAATCTTTTAGACTTATTTATTTGTGTTTTATGTGAGTGTTTTGCCTGCATGTGTATTTGTACCAAATATGTGCCTAGCAGAAGGGGGCTTGGATTCCCTGGGACTGGAGTTACTGATGGTTGTTAGCCACCACATGGGTGCTGGGAATTAAACTGAGGTCCATGGGAGAGCAGCAAGTGCTCTTAACCACTGAGCTGTCTCCCCAGCCTGAGAAGTAAAATTAAAAGAACAAAACATACCATTTTATTCTAACTTAAGCTAGCTGATATTGTCTTTTTCTCTTCTAGCCCTTAATCTTGCAGTCACTAGGATCCAGAGTCCAGAATGTGGAGATGACAAAACCAGACACTGATGGCAAGATTAAAGGTAAGTTCTAAAGTAAACCACTAGTATAATATGCCTTTATGTTACTAACTCAGCAGAGGGACTTTTACACTTGAATGTTAAATACTACTGGATAAAAGCACCTGAGGTTGAAAATTCTAGTGTTCTGTGTTCATTTAAGAATCTCTCTAAAGTTAAAACTATGTTTTCTACATATTAGACCTTGAATAATATTTTAGTGATAGGGAAATTTTTTTCTTACCATTGAGTATATGTTTTAAAATTACCAGTTTAACTTTTAATAGCGTGGTGACTTTATGTAGAGGCTTAATATGTATCAGCTGCATTAATCAATTTGTATAAGTCACGTTGTTTATATTCTGTATTGCAGCTAAGGAATATTGTAGAACATTATATGCCTATGAAGGAAAAAATGAAGATGAACTTAGTTTTAAAGAAGGGGAGATAATCCATTTAATAAGTAAGGTAAGGTATTTTTTTAGTGAATTATCATTTATAGCAGTATCTTTCAAAATTCTTGCATTGCCTATAGAATATATCTTGTTTTTGGGTTCTGGGAACATACAAGTTCTTCAAGTGATTTTTTTTTTTTTTTTAATGTTTTATCGTCTGTGTTGCTTATAATCAACATACTAAAAACCAGTGATGAGGGCTAGAGAGATGGCTTATCAGTTACCAGCACTTGTTGCTCTTGCAGAGGACTTTGGTTCAGTTCCCAGCACCCACATGTTTGTTTAGAGTCATTGAAACTCTTCTTCCAGGGAATCAGATACCCTCTTTTGATTTCTGTAGGTATCAGACATGCATATGGTATGTATTCATACATGTAGGCAAAATACTCAGACACTTAAATCTTTAAAAGGAAAAAAATGGGAGAAATGATCAGTGACTACCATTTTTATTCCTTTATTAACTCCAAGAATTGGAAAACCCAAATGTTCATTACTAAGTTAAAGATCATGAGACTTGCCCTCCTGTGGGAAATGGTCCGGGAAAACTTATAAGGGTTGGTTTTCTCCATCCACTCTGTAGGTTCCTGGGTTTGGTCTCAGGTTATAAGGCTTGATGGCAGGCACCTCTGTTGCTGAGCCATCTCACCAACCTTGGTATAGTTATTTTAAAGAGAGAAATAAATTCTAAGGCAAACCTACAACAACAAAACAAAAAACAACCTGGATTTTAGATCTGGGCACATGGTTAGCATAGTACTTTACTTATGAAAGAGCAGTCAGTATTTACTTTTGCTATAGCCTTGTGGAGTATTTTGTTTTGAAGTTCATCTTACTGTTTTAAGTTAACTTAACATTTGGCTTAGTGTATGTGATTTATTTTAGAAATATATTTTATTGTGTACATTTAAAGTTTATGTTATAAATGTAAAAAAGGTAGCAAGAAAGTTAATGAAACAAATATATTCAACATCTCACTTAGCTACCCACATGATAGATAAAGCATTTAATGTCACCCCTGTGAGTTTAGACCTGTAAAACTTAATACTTTGCAGATGGTCATTAAAAGTGCTTATTTCAGAAGCTGTTAGATAAGTGATTTTTAGTATATACATATGAAACGTTAAGCTAGTTAAAGTTTAGTTTTATGTAACTTTTATTTTTTCCCGTTTCTCTTTACCTTTTATTCTCCTTTCTGCCTCCATTGTGCCCATGAGAACACTTTAACTTATTGATTTCATTTTAAAATTGATTTATTTTAAAACATTAAACCTGGTTTTGTTTATTTTTTTCTTTTTTTAAAAAAATTTTTGGTAGGGTCTCACTTTGGCTTGCGTGGAAGTTGCCAGGTAGACCAGGTTGGCTTTAGACTCACAGAGATCTGTGTCAGCCCCCTGAGTTCTGGGATTTAAGGGTATATAGCATTACACCTAAGTATTAAAGCAGTTTTCTAACTACTACTAAAAGTAGTATGCAGAGAACATTTTTCCCCTAGGAAAACTTTACTGTTTGTTGAAGTTGCCCAGCCCAGCCCATGCCCTTTAAAGATAGTGGAATTCACTCTAGCTCATTGTGAACTTTTCCCCCATTTAATGATAACTACTAGCTCATGTCTGCATAGCCAGGAACAAGAGGGTGGTAAGTTTGAGCCAGCCTGCACTACCTGGTAAGCCCCTCACTCTCCCACCTCACCCCCTAGAAAAGAAAAGAAAATGATAGTGTAACTGTTTGGTTTGCATTTCAGGAAACTGGAGAAGCAGGCTGGTGGAAGGGTGAACTTAATGGCAGAGAAGGAGTGTTTCCAGATAACTTTGCTGTTCAGATAAGTGAACTAGATAAAGAATGCCCAGTAAGAATCTGTTTACTTTTTTGTTTTAATATTTTTATTATATTATGTGCATTGGTGTTTTGCTTGCATGTCTGTGAGGGTGTCAGATCTTGGAATTACAGACAGTTGTGAGCTGCTATGTGGGTGCTAGGAATTGAACCCCGGTCCTCTAGAAGAGCAGTTGGTGCTCGCTGAGCCATCTCTCCAGCCCCAGAATCTGTTTACTTCTTAATGATGAGAATAGTTTAATGTTCACAAACCTTTTTTTTTCAAAAACAATTTTGCATTGAATAGTAAATTTTATAAAATTTTATAGAGTTGTACATTTAAGTAAAGTTTGCTTTACTGTGCAATGTTATTTTATTTCAGTCTTGTACTTTATTCTCGATATTGAATATGTTGTACTAAAAGCCAGCTATGACTTTTACCTTTTCTGATTTATAAACAAGAGTTGGCTTTATATAAGTTGAATAGATTCTTAATTTTCTGAATGAAATTTAATGTTAATGAGCAGTGTCAGCTTATTTTATGATATTGTGAAACTGAGTGATTGCCTTCTTATACATGTAATATTTCTTATTAATCCTCAGAGAAAATAGTGAGACTGAATCATTTATTAGTAGTAGACACCTTTTCTTTCTTTTTTTTTTTTTTGCCTTTTCTGTGCCGTGACACTTTCTTCACATGTAAGGTTACCTGAGGTTACAAATTAGAAGGCAAAGCAGTTAGGTGTGCACAGCTGCATGGGCTGTCATCTTAAGTTCAAGCCCTTGCAGAGCATGCTAATCTCTGTACTCTTTCATCAAGTTAATTACTGGCAATGACTTTACAGAGGCTTAGGCTGTCTGATTGCTTTGCTATCTTTCATTCACTTTGGTTCAGCTTCCAGTCTACTTTTAGTCTTTCCTTCATGAGCACTCTTTTTTTTTTTTTTTTTTCTGCTTTTATTACATTACTTACTAATTATCCTTAATTTGGAGCAACACAATTAAAAAATGTTAGAAACTTTTTAAGACACTAAATTGATTTTAAAAGTGAGTAAATGTTTAGAAATTGAGGGGAAAGGAGGCTTTTGCTTTTAACTGCATCTATGAGTTCTTTAGACTTAAGAATGAAAGCTAGGTTTATCGTTACTCCTTTTTTGTTTTTTAATTTCTCATATGTAGTTTAAGGTTGTTATTTTTTTAGTTTACTTTCACAGTTTTGTGCATATGATCTACATTGATCCTGTTTCCTCTCTTTTATCCTCTTTTATCAGCCTTCTTCTCACCAAGTCCCTTTCCTTCTCAACAAGCCCTTTCATTTTCATTTCTGTTTGTAATCAACTGTGACCCCCCCCCCTCTAATAGGCTTTTGACCAGGTTTGTAGTACTAGACATGAGTTCCTCTGGTAAAGCAGACAAGTCCAGGTACAAGGTATGTGGTTACCTCAATACAGTCATGCTACTATAGCTCCAGTGGGCACAAGGCCCTATTTTCCCTCACTTTATTACTCACTCTATTCTTCTATCCCTGAGTTGTGAAGAAGGGACAAATTGATGTTTGGAAATCTAAAATTAATTAGATGAGGATGAAATAATTTACTCATCAAGATTCTTTGGCTTTACAGGATTGGTTCCTTTTTTTTTTTTTTCTTTTCTTTTTTAAAGTATTTGACTATTAATTTAGGAATCTGTTTGGATGTACCAATACTTTTTTCACTTATCTTTTCTAGAGTTTTTAAATTCTTAGTGTTTTATTCTTGGCAAGAATGATATGAGGAACAATGTCATTTAGATTAATTATTTTAACTTTAAATAGCTAATCAACATTAACTTTTTTTTCTCCCTTTCAGAAACCAAAGAAACCACCTCCTCCTGTAAAGGGACCAGGTTTGTTAAAAACAAAACAAAACACTATTTGTTACTCTTCATATTTTTAAGTTACAAAACTATAAAGTTTAGTTTAAGGTAAACCATTGAATTTTATTATTAGCAAAACCAATTAAATGAATATTAAGGTTTTTTTTAGATCCATGAAAATTAAATGCATTATTTCCTATGTTTAAAAGTACAAATGATAAAAATAAGGATTCTGCTCAGGCATAGTGGTGATTATCTGTAATCCCAGCACATTTAGGATTGTAAGTACGAGGCCAGCCTGCCTCTATAGTTAGACCATGTCTCTACAAATAAAATAAGGTTCTTAGAAATAATTTGGATACTTCAGTAATAGGAATATTGAATTTCCACAACTAATCAAGGATTAGTTGACTTGTTAGTTTAGAATGACATGGCTAACTAATATTCTACTTAAATTTTTAAGAAATGTTATGCATATAGGTGTTTTGCCTGCATGCATCTCTGTGTACCATGTGTATGAAGTACCTATGGATGCCAGAAGAGGGCTTCCACCCTAGGCTTCGAGTTAAAGATGGTTGTAAGAGGGGCTGGAGAGATGGCTCAGTGGTTAAGAGCACTGGCTGTTCTTCCCGAGGACCTGAGTTCAATTCCCAGCATCCACATGGCAGCCAACAACTGTCTTTAATTCTAAGATCTGACACCCTTACACAGTTACACATACAGACAAAACACCAATTCACATAAAATAAAAATAAATATTAAAAAAAAAAGAGATGGTTATAAGAGATGCCACATTGGTGTAAGAATTGAACTGGAGGAACAACCAGTTTTCTTAAGTGCTGAGTTAGTTCCTTACCTACTTGACTTTGACTTTGTTAGTTAATTAATTTTTTTTTTTTTTTTTTTTTGAGACAGGGTCTTACTATGTAGATCTATCTAGTCTGGAATTCATTATATACATCAGACGGACTTAACTCAGAGATCTGCTTTCTTCTGCCTCCCCAATGCTGGGATTGGAGGTGTGGGCCATGATATCTGGTTCCATAGTCTTATTTTTTTGTTTTATATTTATTTTGAACACAAAAGTATTTCTAGATACCTAAGCACAGTTTGGAGGGTTTGTACATTCTTTGTTTTAGGTTTCTATTTGATTTTTGGTCTCTTGAGATAGAATCTCACTGTGTAGCTGAAGGTGAAACCTGAGCTAACTAGATAGCTCATGTTTGTCTCTACCTCCTGAGTCCTGCAATTTCAGGTGTGTTACATGATCATGCCATTCTATTATATGGCTTTACAACTAAAACAAAACGTAATCTTATGAGTATATATGCATTCATAAGATAACATGCTATACCAAGGAACATTAATGCCAATCCAAGTACAGTTGAAGAAATTAATTTGAATTGTGATGTTTCATTGAGACCAGAAATTGCCATCTTTTTGTTCTTTTGTATATTATTTTTAAAAGTTAGTATTCACTTTCTTCTCCACCTCTCAGCTCCAAAGCCTGACCTGTTAGCTGCAGACAAGAAAGCTTTTCCTCCAAAGTCTGAAGAAAAAGGTAAGGCTGATTCCTACCTTACCCAACAAGTTTTTTCTTTGGTAGTCTCGTAAAGAAACATGACCACCACAATAGATTATTCACACTTTATGTACTTGTAGATTCTTATTTTATGGTATTAAGTGTTTTCTAGGAATGAGTATTGTGTCAAACTGATATGAAATTCAGTTTTTTATCATATTGATAATGTATATTCATTTAAAAAATAAATGAATCCTTCATTAAGATGTGTTATTTAATTTTTTCATATTATGTATAAAAACCTGGGTACTTAGTGAAAATAAATTTTTAAAAGTTTTTAGAATGTAATTATGGAGATTATTAGGCATTCTTTAATTTCATTGTATATGAACTTGGCTAGTTTTTTCTAGATATGTAATTTGTCAAAACATTTTATATTGTTAAATTTAGGAAAGTAAGACTTCTTGTACAAAAAGATCTATGATGTTTATCTCTAATAGATTGGGCACAAACTGGAATTTTGCTTCAGAATGCTTTTGTTTCTATGGCCAGTGTTGGAGTTTAGCCATCATTGTCTCTTGCCTGAATTACTGTGTTTTTAACTGATTTCTCCCACTTTAATGCCTTGTCTTGCTTGTACTTCATAGCACATTTAGGGCCATCCATCTTTTTTCCTTCCTTTCTTCCTTTTCCTTTTTTTTTTTTTTTTTTAACTAGCACATAATTTTTGAGTCATATAAAGTTGAACCAAGGCTAGTGAGATTGACTCAGTAGGCAAAAGTACATTACTGCACAAACTTAATGGTCTGAGTTTGATTCCTGAAACCCATATCAATGTCTATAACCTCCACACATGTACTGTTGTATCTGCAATCCCTGGTCATGCACACATATACTCAGCAATAATGAGAGGAAAGAAAGGACAAATAAACCAAAAATATAAGTTCTCTTGCACATTTTCCTCTGTTATAAACATTATGTAGGAGTAGTGTATAAGGTTATAACTGGTGGTTTATAATTGTAATTGACATGCCATTATCTTCAAGAGTTCATGCAGTTGAGTTTTCAGTGTGTTGTATGTTCTGTTGGGTGGACAAATGCATAGTGATGTGCATCCACCTTTCTGCTATCAGAATAGTTTCATTGTTCACATCGTTCTCTGCTTTGTCTCAGATTTCCCTCCATCCTAAGCTTTGAGAGTCACTTTTAGTCACCTGTTTTTATACTTTTGCATCTTCCATTATTTGAAGTGCATGACCATTTTTATTGGATTCTTTGATTTACTATGTATATAAAAATCTAGCCATGGTCTTTCATGTATTTGTGTCTCATTTGCTTTTACTACTGTTTCATTGTCTGTATACTGAGGAATATTTGGATTAGTTCAAAGTGTTTTGCAATTATAAGCAAAGGTGCTATAAACATGCATGCAGATTTTAGTTTTAACATGTATTTTAGTTTCTTTAAATAAATACCAAGGATGAAATCACTGGATCATTTGATAAGAGTGTGTTTAGTTTAGTAAGCAACTATCAAACTATTGCCAAAGTGGCAATACTATGTTGAATTCCTACTAGTTGTGAAAGTTTGTCCTTGTAGTGAAAGTGAAGTCCTTGGTAGCATGTAATATTTTCTCTGCTTTGTGTTTGTATTCTGGTAGCTGTTTGATGGTGTCTCATGGTTACTGCCTTCCTAATGACATCTGAATTGAACATCTTTTTATGTGCTTGACAACTGTTTATCTTTGGTGACATGTATGTTAGATCTTTTGTCTGTTAGTAGTTTTTTTTTTTTAAACTCAGTTTAAGAGTTCTTTGTTTATTTTAAAAGCTTCCCTTTATCACGTGTGTTTTTTACTAATACTTTTTTGTGGTGTGGTTTATTTTTCTTGTAAAACAGAAAGCTTATTTTCTTTTTTTCTGAAGTGTTAGACTTTTTTTTTTTTTTAAAGCAATTGATTACTATCTGTATACATGATTTGTGTGTTAATGCTAGGGGTGTATATGTGATTGCAGGACAGCTTTTGAGAGTTAGTTCTCTCCTTTCACCATATGTTCAAATCATCATCATACCCAAGACCATTTTGATCTCTGCTGTTTTATATTGAAGGAAATTTTATATTTTTGTCTTTGTATTTAGGTCTATAATCTATTTCAAGTTTTGTTTAGATTCGTAGTCTTTTCTAAAGGCATATTATAAGCAGTGGGGAAGAAGTTAGACAGAACCTGATGCTTTTGCAGAGTTCAAGACATAGCTAAGGCCTTTAGATTGCTAAATAAGTTATGCGGAGTACCATGGGGTTCTGCACAAAAGGAGCACTTGGAGATTTGTCTTGTAATGACTGTGAGATTTTGCCTATATGCCGTGAATCTTGACAGTTGCCAGGAAGAGGTGAGGTGGAGAATTAATTTGGGCCATTTAGGTTAGATGTGGAGGTGAGAGGAACAGTGAGAAAGCCCAGAGTGTCAGGAAAAAAATGTCCAGAGCTACTGCATGCATATCTGAGTTCAGAGGGTTAGGGTTAGGGTTAGGGCAACCAGTCCCAGAGTCCTGTGTCTTAGGGAAAGGGTTGCATCAGGAGCACATGGTTAGAAATAGAATAAGGCACTTTATTAAGACAGGAGAAAGACCCCCAAGAATGGGAGTGGGCTCTAGAGGGAGGGGTAAGCTAAGAGCCCTATATACTAGTTTCTTTAAAATATTTTTCAGTATTTTCTAGAAATTCAGATTTAGCTAGTTGTTTCTTCTCTTAAAAAGGGCTCTATTTTATTATGGAGAGAAAAGATTTTTTTTTTCTTCTGATGGTATAGGTATGTAATACATTGCTATATTTTGAGACCATGTAAAAATGAACTTTTAGCCAGGCATGGTGGTACATGCCTACAAATCCTAGCACTAGAGAAACAGAAGAAGGAGGCTCTCTGTGAATTCAAGTGCAGTGTGGTGAGTTTCAGAACAGCCAAAGACTATGCAGAGAGACCTTGTCTTAAACAAAACAAAAACAATAGCAGAATTTTGTCTTGAATGATAATCAGTACTTTAACAGATTGCTATTTTTTCATACCCTCTAAGGGAGTAATTGTATACATGGTTGAATAGAGGCAGTAATACTTGTCTTAATTTTATAAGTATTTGCCTGCATGTGTGTGTGTGTACCGTATGCATGCCTGGTGCCAAGAAATCCAGAAGAGGGCATTAGATGTTTGGAACTGAAGTCACAGACAGAGTTATTATGTAGGTTCTGGGAACTTAACCTGGGTTCTCTACAAGCACTACCAGTATCCTTAATTGCTGAGCCTTCTCTCTAGCCCCTATGTTTTATATTTTTGTTATTTTAAAATGGAGGTGTATTGTATCTTGTGATGTTGGTTCAAGTTTAATATTTACTAGTTTCTGACTAAGAGGAAATTTCATAAAATTATTTGTAGACTTTTATACACGTTATTTTCAAAGACCAATAGTCATTCAGTGTTGGTCTTAAGTTTATTATTTTTAATTGTGTCTGTCACACTTACTACTGTATGGGTCTGAACTGTGTAAGCACAGATATTTTGTTGAGTATTTATTCTTAGCACTTGAAAAATAAAGAAGTGAATATGCTATATATAGGATATATATATATATATATATATAAATGTTTGGTGCCTTTTTGCTGTTGAAGTTGTTTTTATGACTCTAGCATACAATTATTCATAATACTGTTATTTAAGCATTTTGTATCAAAAAAAGAAATAATCTATTTCATTAAAATAGCCTTGCTTCCTCTACTAGCAAGCAAGTGTTACTGGAAGGATAACACAAAGCATGTGTTATTTGTAATCAAGTTTTTAATGAGTTCTGGCTTTAAAACAAAACAAACAACTAAAACTAAACCAAAAAAGAAAAAAAAACCTAAATAGTTTTGATTGTTAACAAGTATTTTTAAATCATCAGATGAAAAATTATTGCTGGAACAGAAACCTTCTAAACCAGCTGCTCCTCAAGTTCCACCCAAGAAACCCACTCCACCTACCAAAGCCAACAATTTATTGAGGTCTCCTGGAACACTGTACCCAAAGCGACCAGACAAACCAGTTCCTCCTCCACCTCCAGCAGCCAAGTAAGCTTTAACCTGATTTAAATTAGATGTTGATTGCTTCCCCTTGACCTGAATGGCTCTATTGCCTTTCTAAGTTTAAACATCGGTTTTCTGAATAGTGATTTCTGTGTAGACTATTAATTTTTTATATGTTTATCTAATATTCAGAATAAATGAATTCACATAAGCTGTTTTTGCATTTCTGATTTTATTGTGGTCTATTTTAGGATTAGAAGCTTTATAGAACAGATATATTTTGTTACACAAAACTTTAATGCCATTCAATGACTACTGTTTAAAAGTTTTGTTTTATTTACCTTCAAATGATATTTGCATTTTTTTTTCATTTCAGAATTAATGGAGAAGTTTCTACAATTTCTTCAAAGATTGAAACTGAGCCAGTATCAAAACCAAAGCTAGATCCTGATCAATTGCCACTTAGGCCAAAGTCAGTAGACTTTGATGCCCTTGTAGTCAGAAACTCTAAAGAAGCAGGTAAGCCTGAGTGGAGAAGATAGCACTTTATAAAAGGAGCAGAATGGATTTCAGAAACTTAAGATTTGTGTATGCAACTTGCAGAAAGAAGTAATGGCAGCTAGTTGAAATGGGCTTAAGATGTGCTATTCAAGAGTAGAAAAATGAGGATGTTAGGTGGGCAGAATGTAGTTCTGTCTGAGCAGAGATTTACTGATAGAAATAAATGAACAAGACTGCCAAGCTTAGTATTTTACTATTTATTATGTCTTTATAATGTAATGACCATATCTCCTAAAGTCAGAGTTGAGTACATTTTGGCTTTAAAAATTTGAAAATGAGGGGCCAGAGAGATGGCTCAATGGTTATATGTACTAGCTGCTCCTCCAGAGGACCTAGGTTCCTTTCCTTGACTCTATATGGTCCCTCATAACTATAACTCAGGTGACTCAAAGACCTCTTTTGGCCATTATCAGTACCTACATGCATGCATGGTTTTTAAAGTACATGATACTAGGAAGACAGAATTTTAGTGCTAGCAATGATTTGTATTTCATAAAACAAATATTTTTATCTTCATCTGCAGAAGCTTATATTATCTACAAGAAAATATTTTTATTATCAGCTGTCTTCACTTTTGCTAAATAGTGTTTAAGATTTAGGACTCTTTTGGGGTCATCTCTTGTGCATATGTATTTCTTGGTTCTCTATATAGTTGAAAAGTGGAAAGCGAGAAACACAAACATCTTGCTGAAATTCTTCTTGTTAAGAGCATTAGATTGTCATTACCTTATGATAACATTATTTCATATAGTATTTTGCATTCCATTTTAGTTTTTTTTACATTTTTCAAAGGAATTTTCTTTTTTTACTTTTATTATAGTCTTAGAAAATAGATACTGTTTCCCCCATTTCATATGAACAGGTACAGACACATCAGTGTACACATCACAGGCGAGTGAGAGTGTGCTGAAGTCCTGACATATAGATAGATGCTCTGTTTTTTTTTTTTTTTTAAGAAAATTTTTATGTCATAATAGTCTTTTTAGCTTCAGTGCTTACATTTTATATTTACATTTATGCTATAATAGTAATTACACAGACTTTTTTGCCATGATTGTATAAAATATGCCATTTAATTTTAAAAGTACTATCCTTTTTTCTGTTTTTAGTTTTTAATTCATAGACTCATTAATTTAAATATTTTGTAAATCTCTGTCATAATTTCATCTCTAAGTGGTGCTACATTCATTAGCAAATATTTGAGAATTGTGATGCTAATTATAGCGCAGAAAAGTTCACTAAAATATACTCTTTGTGTCTTATTTGTAATACTGCCCTTATTTACTACTAAATAAAAAGGAAAAAAATGATTTAAAATATTATTTTATAAATGTTAGTAGTGAAACAATAGAATTGTCACAACTCATGTTTTTATGTTTACTGAAAATATAATCAGAAATATGTTTTCAAAATAGTTGAAGAAGATCTAGCTAATTATACAAATTTAATGCTTTAAATAAAAGCATCTGTTGCTATTATCTTTCAAATTATCTCAGTTTTTGTGATCTTTATCACAAAAGTCTTAAATCTGATGGCTATCTTTGGGAATTAAAGTGTTTTTTTAGGTTGCTTTGTATCACTCTTGAATATTTGTGCTATTTGGTTTTAAGCTAGTAGAAGGTTTAAAACACTTTAGATGACATAAGCTTTTGCTTTGTTAAAAAAAAAAAACTTGTTTTTATTATTTTCAATTACATGTATGTATGTGCTTCTGTGTGTACATGCATATGTGAGTTCAGGTTCTTAAGGAGGCAAGACATATCAGATTTCCATGGAGCTGAAGTTATAGGTAGTTTGTGAGCCACCTCACATGAACGCTGGAAATCAAACTTGGGTCCTTTACAAAGAGTGGTTTGAAAATTTTGTTGATTGAGACATGGTCTCTTTACGTAGCCCTAGCTGTCTTGTAACTTGCTAGGTAGACCAAGTTATATAGCTGGTCAAGTAGGCATCTCTTAATGCTTAGCCATCTCTCCAAGTCCTCAAGTTTTTTGTTTTTTTTTTTCTATTTTCTTTCTCTATGTACATCCATAAACAATCTTTAATAATAACATTTGTAAAAACAGTTCACTTAACAATTTTAAAAATTTTGGTTGGAAAGTAAAAACTACATGTTGATTGTTTATTCTTCATATAATAGACAGGCCTTGTGGAATAAGGTTTTGTTGTTTTTCTTTAGTAAGTAAAGAATAGTTTAGAGCTGTTGAAACTGTCGCAATACAGGAAATTAGCAATGAGCTTGTATTTCAAGCAACTGTCCTTGATTCCTTTTACTTAATTTGGCTAACTTTGGTATACCATACTTATTCTCTGTCTTCAGTACTTATAACTTTTGGTA
The DNA here is from genome assembly GCA_004025045.1 of Sigmodon hispidus. Classification (NCBI taxonomy): domain Eukaryota; kingdom Metazoa; phylum Chordata; class Mammalia; order Rodentia; family Cricetidae; genus Sigmodon; species Sigmodon hispidus. Next base: position 86,588 of record PVIH01001896.1, read on the forward strand.
ATTAAATACAGATTCTTTACTGAGCAGTTGTTACATCCTTCGCAGTATGCTAAACACAGATTCATTTCTAAGATAAAGGGTTCATGGTTGGCAGCAAATAGCTTCTCTTATAAACATTATTTCAAACAAAATTAGTTTCATGTACTGTCTGTATATAATTTTAAATAGATTTCTTTAAGGTAATTTGATAATATTTTTAGTTCATATTTGTTTTGACTGTGACTTCTACCTGTACCTTGAGGCCAGCTTTGAAATTTTTTACTGATAGAGTCATGTTGCCACTCAAAGGCTTGATTTTCGAGCATTTTCAGTTTTGGGATTTTAAATCTGCCCTTATAACATAGAAGTGTTCTCTATCTCTCCTGTGAATTTTGGGTTGAATATAACCTCGAGTTTGGCACTAGGCTAAAGCCTAGTTTGTAAGTATCACAAAATGTAAAGTAGAGGTTAGAGAGATGGCTCAGTGGCTAAGAGAAAGTATTGTTCTTGCAGAGGACCCACATTTGTCAGCTCACAGCTCCCTGTAACTCCAGATTCTGGGAATAGGAAACCCTCTTCTGTTCTCCCTGAACACCTGTGTTTATGTGCATAGAACCCACATATAGACATATTGTTGTAATTTAAAATAAAATATATATCTTTTAAAAAATGCAGAACATACATGAAAACCTTACTGGAATGTCCATTATCTTTTAAATAATTTGATGTGAAACAGTGTAGTAGAAACCATACTAACTTTGGTGTTAAAACTATGGGTTTGGTTTAACACACAGCTTTATTTCCTGGATCATTTTTCCTGTTTAACTTGTAACCAAATGAACCTCCTTTATTTTTTGTCTTCCTGGAATACCAGAAGTGGAGGGTACTGTGAATGTTTGTTTCTTCAGTCCCTCCATATTCATCTTATTCTGTTTATGCTTTGATCTATGAAGGGCATGATTTACTTATCTCATTTTCACAATTTTCTGCTTATAGAGCTACAGATAAACATTGATATATATATATGTAAATATAGATACTTTAAAAAAAAATACAAGAAAGTCATTCCTAGAATGTTAGCTTTTTAGGGTTCCTTTTTTCTTTTCATGGTATGGAATAATTTCAGTTCCCTTCCCAGTGGTCATTTATAGCATTGTGACAAATTGTAGAGCTGTTGTAGAACTGGACTTTAATTTTTTTCTTTATTTTTATCAAATGCTTCCTCAAAAATTAGTTTTATTTTTAATTTTTATATATTATATTAATTATCAGTGAGCAGTCACATTTCTAAAAACAATTTCTTAAAGAAACAAAAGTACTTTTAAAATTAGTTTTAGAACAGTAGATATAAAATTTACACTGGGCAGTGGTGGTTTATGTCTTTAATCACAGCACTTGGGAGACAGAGGCCGGCAGGTCTCTGAGCTCAAGGTCAGGGTGGTACACAGAGCGACCAGGACAGTCAGGAATACCCAGTGAAACTTTTGTCTTGGAAAACCGAAAGAAAAAAATATATGTTTAGATGAAGTATTTTTTTGTATTAGCATATTACTTATTTTGATTATTCTTTCCTTTGATAAATTTTTTTAAAATTAAAGTTTTGAAAAAAATTATTTGATATCATAGCATTCATGATATTGTTGAATAAATTATTCTTTTAACTTTATAGCTGATTTGCTTTTCTTTGACTTGCTTTTTTTAAATTTAATTTTTATTAAATTTAATTAATTTTTTTTCAAGAATAATTTTTGATTGAACTTTTGAAATAAGGCTACATTATTAAGTAGTAAACATATACATAAACATATCTAAACTAATAACAAAACAATATTCCTATTCCTACTAATCATTCTTTTACTTAGATCATGGAGAGCTATCGTTAAGGATCTACTATCTCTCTTTCTCTATATATGTATCTGTATATATGAAATGAGAGATTTCCAAGATTGCACTGAGTCAGATTTGTAGTGAAGAATTTAAAAATACTATCTGCTGCTGGCATTGTTTTTTTTTTTTTTATTTTACAGTATCATAAAATTAAAATCACCTTTATCACTGTAATGCACCAAACATTAGAACTTGACTGAAAGGTGGTGTTATTTTAGTTACAATTGTTTTGTGTGATATTAGAACATTGCTTTGTACCCTTGGCCTTTACAGTAATAAGCTGTCCTTTAAGAAACTGTCTTGGTATTATTTAGTGAGTAATATAATGTGGCTTTAAAAATCTTATTGTATATTGAAATTAATAGTAATTGAAAATTTTCCTGTTGAAAGGCAAAAGAATGAATCTAAAATAAGTACACATTTTGTGTAATTCAGATAACCTTGTTGCTAGACATTGAAATGCTTCTACATCTGCAACTGTTCTTTTTTTTCCTGCTTTGTAAAATAATTTTTTTGGTTTAGTCTTTTTCCTAGACATTCCTATCCTTGACTTTTCTTTCCAGATTTTGTTTCCTAGCCTGTTTGCCATGTTTCCTCCCTTCTTACGTGTCAGGAAATTATCCTACCCTTCTCCATTTTGGTAAGATAACAATTTATAAAAGAAATGAAAGTACTTTTATTCAATATAAGTAGGTGGTGCACATTAATCTTTTCTTTGTAATTCTGCTAAAAGTGTACGTGTTTGTTTGTCTATTTATTCTAACCCTTTTGGTTTTCCATTTTAAAATAAATTGAAGTTCGTTTTTGAAAACCTTTTTTGATTATAATTAAATACTGTTTTGGTAGTATATCTCAAAAAAATCGGCAACCACACAAATCAGATCTTCTTCCACAATTGGAGTATCACTTGGCTTTAAAAAACCTGCCCATGTCTTTCTTAGAACATACAGAAGTTTAAGTGGCTATCAGAGCGACAGATGTAGTGGTTAGAGTTGATACCTTTGTACCCTTTCCATTGACCACTTAAAAAGGGCTAGGTGTATCATAAATCCAAAATGTGCACTATTCTTTTTTTACTTGATGTCTTAAATGGAGAACCTGAGAGAGTTTTAGAATGGTAAAGTTGTCTTGGTGTTGTAATCCTAAATTGGACACATAGAAGGCATTTTATATGGGTATGCTGTGCTTTGTAAACGTACATTTAAAAGAAATACCCTTTTTGTTTTGTTTTTCTTTGATTTCTTCCATTTTTTTTGTTTTATCTTCCCCTGCAAGTTGCTTAAATATGCATTTGAAAATTATTTTTTTGGTCAAAATGATAAAGTTTTACTTTTCAGAGTTTTTCCATAGGTTAGTAATGCACATTTATCAATTTAACATAATTTTACACTAATTATTTTTTAATATAGATAGAATGAGCTATGTTTATCATTTGAGCCAAACCTTTTAGATTATGTAATTTGTTTTCCACTAACATTGCTTATTTCTTCCTATGGCTTACTATATTGTATAATTAAAATTATCAAAAAACTAGACAATTATCTGTTTTTTTTTTTATTATAGCATCTGTTTGATGTATTTGTCCAAGGCAGAGCACACAAAGTAATCTGTAGAAAACTTAATAGTTAACCAGTATTTTTTTATACAGTGCGCATTTCTAAAGTGAAGACTCTTTTTACCTTATATTCTTCATCTCTTAAATGACAATTCTGTAGATTACTTTAAATATAAAGTTTGATGGGTTAGGCTGTTGAGGTTGACAATGATGAGTATGTTTAAGTCTTTTATAAAGAAACAGTAAACCATGGAATTTGGATGTGTAGTGTCTGACAAGTTTTACAACTGTCAGACAAATGGTAATGAGAACGATGAGTCTCCTGGAAGATTGGGATATTTTGGATGTGGTTAATATTTCCAGTTTCTTTGTCATTTGAGCTACAGGAAATTAGACTGATCAGGATAGTATCAGGAATTTATAAAAGATTTGGTTAGATATCTGAGCTCCAGAGTAATAACAACTTTGTTCAGTTTTTCTGACTACTCTAAGCTCGGGGCAGTACAAACCATTGTTTAAAGGGTATGAGTTACCTTACATATCTTGTATACCCCTAAACACCAACTATTTGGTGAAGAGTCAACTAGCCTTTGATTGATGTCAGAGAAACAAATTAGTGATCTATTTGTACTTGGTATCCTATTTGCCTTAGATTTAAAACTAGCTTATTATTCTTACATTATGTCTAAGTTTTGAGCCCCGACTAAAACCTGTATATGGTCATGTAATTAAGTCATAGCCCCACTTTACAATGAGAATTCATAGAAAATAACAGAGTATCAGATACAGTGTAGTTCTTCGAATTTGTTATTAGTCTAGTATAAAGTTAAAAATGTTATAGATGTAAAATTTCTCTAAGTTGTGAATTATTGAGAATTTAAATAGATTTTTTTTAAATGTGCGAACCTCACATGACAGCTTTTATTCTGCTGCAGTTTACAGTACAGAATTCCTATAAGAACATTTTGTTGAGTCTGACTCTGTTGGAAACAGGTCTTAAATGGTTAAAAGGTCTTGCTATATATGTAGAAAGATTGATTTCTTTTTTTTTTAAAGTGTTATTTTCCAAATGCATATATAAAGCACTTACCAATTTGTGAGCTTTTTGACATAGTGTTAACTTTTAATTCATAGTGTAAGAAGCCAGAAATACTATTTTTTTCCCCTTTTAGGAGGAACAACTCTCTTAGTTGGTACTGTTTATTTTTATTTTCTAGATACTGTAAATTTTGATGACATAGCTTCCTCAGAGAACTTGTTACATCTTACTGCAAATAGACCTAAGATGCCCGGAAGAAGATTGCCTGGCCGGTTCAATGGTGGACATTCTGTGAGTCCCCTTCCTTTAGGGAAAATAGAAGATTAAAGAAGTGCTAAGTCCCCTTTAGGTTGAGAATAAGCAGATTTATAGCCACACCTAATTTCAAAGATCTGGAAGATAGCTTTATGATTAAGAAAATATAGGAAAAGAGATTTGTTTAGCTCAATAGGGTCTTGCGTGAAGGGTTTCAGAATCAGAAAATAGAGTTGTCTTGAGACTGTAGTCAGAGCACAGGGCTAGCAGGGAGCAGGGATGATGGATGTTCAGTCAGCACAGCAGGGTCACTGATGAGGACAGACTCCAGGGAAGGGGGACTTTGCTCACCTACTCTGTAGTATTTGTTTCCATGGCTGAGGAACTTCATGCTTTCCTTTTGTTGTTTGGAATGCAAATCTACTTCAGTGTTACTATATTTAGTTGATCAGCACAATGTTGCTTTCAAATTACCTCAGTGGAAGAAGTTTTTGTTTCTATGAAGAAAGCTGTTTTTGCCCTTCAGATATGCAAAAGTTCTGTTCAGTCTGAAGTCATATGACATCTTGCCCACAGCTGTGAGCAGTGGGAACATCAGCAGCTAAGTGGTGGGAATGTTGGTTGTCTTGTTCACACAATTATTTAAGTTTCCTTTTTATGAAATCTGTGTCCTGATTTTTTTTTTTTTAAATGTTAAACATGTAGCCAACTCAGAGCCCAGAAAAAACCTTGAAGTCACCAAAAGAAGAAGATAGTGGCAATCTAAAGCTGTTGGAGCTTAAAAAAGATACAAGCTACTCTTCAAAGGTAGAACCACTGTGGCCTAAGAGTTGTTTAATGTTTAAGATGTGTTGTAGCTATCAATCAGGAAATGTAAGATGTCTTTTTAGAAAGTTTATTTTCCTCTATTATGCCAAGAAATAAAGTAATTCTTGCTTATGCCACATTAGTTCTTTTAATAATAGAAGCATTTACCTTATTTTAAAGAACATGCTATATGTTTCATATTTCTAAGGCATAGATCTGTATATCATTTCATTTTCTTATTAAACATATACTGAGTTCACATAAAGTAATTTTGGGAGGTGGGGCCTGTTTTGTTTGTTTTGAGAGAGGCTCTCTATTTGGTCCTTCTGGTCTGTACCTTCATATTTTTACTAGATCCCTTCAAACTTGGGCTGATCTTCCTGCCTCCCACCTCCATAGGCATGGATGACCATGCTCAACTCCCATAAAATTTCAGCCTAATTACTTATGAGGGTTAGTAGGTTGGAGTCATGATTTGCTCACTCACTCTTTAGTTTGGTTCCTGGTACTCGCTTAAGCATTTTGTGTGTGCTGGACTTGGTAACAGAATAGATGGACCTGTCTATTACATGCTGGTAATTTTTTTTTAAAGTTAATCATTTTTATTAATGACAGTTTTGTTATAGATTGCACATGTGCCTAGTGAGGGTTAATTGTTCCTCATTTTCATTTCAAAATACTTGACCACTTCTTGGATTTATCAAATACATTTAATCTGATTCTCTACACTTCCAGCAGTCTCTTGAAATTTTTCTAAGAGGACTGATTTTAGTGAAATCCTCAAATAGTCTGTGGACTTAACTGAATTCTTCATAATTACCTTAAGTGAGGCTTTAAATATTTGTAACAATAAAGATTGAAAGAGCACCTTATGTTGCTATAGTTTTACTTTTTTTTTTTTTTTTAAGATGGCCCATTAGACAAAGTATCCACTAAATAAACTAGTAGTATCTCCTTCCTTTAAGCAAATACAACCACTAGTAGTTGGAGATATTTTTTTATTGATTTCCCCCCCCCACCCCAAGCAATGACTACCAAACTGCTTTTAGAATTTCAGAGTTTTACTATTTATCCTTTTAAATCTTTGAGAGCACCGTACAGTATATTTTGATCATATTCTTGTCCCCCCTCTGACTTTTCCTAGGCATAAGCCCACTTACTTCCCTTCCCAGTCCACTTCATATTATTTCTGTCTTAACAAAACCCAACCCACATGAAAACAAGGACTCCAATTTGTCTAGGCCAACTACGTCTGAGTATATGGCCTGCTCTGGAGTGTGGTCACTATACACTTATCTTCTTTGTTGAAGAAAACTGATTTTTTTCTTCTAGAAGCTATTCATTGCAAACAGCTTCTTTGCCAGGGGTGGGACTGTCTGTGCCCACTTTCCCTTCTATGAGCTGGGAGTTTGTCTGGCTTGATTTGTGCCGGTCCTGTTCAAGCCATCCAGTCTCTATGATTTTATATGTGTATCTGCCCTGTTGTGTCCTTCAAAATCACCCACCACCCGTGGCTCTTATCTTTCTACCTCCTTTTTTACTTAAATCCTTGAATTGTGAGGATAGGAGTAAGACATGGACATTCCATTTAGGACTGAGTACTCCAAAGTCTCTTGTTCTCTGCACATTTTCCAGTTATGGGTCTCTGTCTTAATTACTATTTACTACAAGAAGCTTCTCTAATGAGGCTTGACATATTGGTTGAAACTCACAGTTCAGGCTATAAGCATTTTCATATCCAGTACTGGGTCCCATTTATCTTGAAGCATATTTGAATATTCTTTTTCTAAAATGTTTGAAGTCAGAACTTGTGAAAATTTTCAGGTATGTAATTATATATTAGGGCTGAGATTCAACATTAATATAAAATTCATTTCTTTCATGTAATTTCTTATCCACATTTAAGTATGTGTGCAATTTGAAACAGTCTAGTGTAGAATTTTTAAGGTTAGAGATTTTTAGGTTAGGAATGTTTAATATATACTGTACTAATTGTTTTTATTCCTATAAAAGTACTGTGATGTGGGAATGTAGCTCAGAATGCTTGCCTAGCATGCACAAAGCCCTGGCTTTAATTCTCAGTACTGTATTAACTGTAATCTCAATACTTGGGAGGTGGGGGATCTGGAAGATTGGAAGTTTAATATATGAGGAGCTTGAGTTATAAACCAGCTTGGACTACATGTGGACCTATGTTAAAAATGAAGACCAGAACAAAACATAATCTTCTGAATTTAAATATACTATTGAATATAAACATAGTAAGAAAAAAAATATTTGTTTTTCAGACATCTATTTCAGCATCTTCAAATACTTCTAAAGTAAATACATCTGCTTTCCTAACTCCATTAGAACTCAAATCTAAAGCAGAAGCAGATGATGGGAAAAAAAGTTCCTTGGATGAACTTCGAGCCCAGATTATTGAATTGCTGTGTATTGTAGATGCATTGAAAAAGGACCATGGGTAAGTAATTCTTACTTTCTCCTACACCCCACCTATGTCATGTACAAAGACTTTTGGTGTTGTCAGTTGAAATCCTAATCTCCTAAGGATACAAGTGCACACGTTTTCAAAGACATTTGTATTATAGCACTTTCAACAAAACGTTGATTGGAAAACTTGTTTCAATGCCTCAGTCCTCGAAGTCTGCATGTACCTGAGGCAGGTGTCACCAGACACAGGTGTTAATTAGTATTGAAAATACTGAGAAAACTGCATTAGCATTTTGGGTAGGGTCCAGATCCCCAAGCTTATTTCTTAGAGGACTTTGTGTGCCTGCATTAGATGGTTACAAAATGAATGGGTATCAACCTGTAAACCCTCCTGCTAGCTCTGAAAGTATTTCTTGTTGTTTGTATAGTTTTATGTATCAAACCCAGAGTGTTATGCTAATGCACTCTACTACCATTGACATATGTCCACAGCCCTGAAATCTTTTCATATAGTATATAGTAGGACTTTCCTAATGAAAAGTTTTAGATCTAAAAGAATTTCAAAAGATACCCTGTTGTAGGCCCCTCCCCCTTTTAATGAGGAAATTGGATATAGAAGTAAAGCAATTTATCTAGTGATTGCAGATCTTCAGTGACAGCCAACACTCAAGCTTGTTTCTTTTATTGGTTTACAGATCTCTTGTTCTATTGATACTTTAACCATAATCTTCTAAGTTCCATGGATGAGTCAGATGAAAGACTAACTAGTGTAATGAAAATGAGAATGAATGGGCTCATCCTATCTCATCTGTATACCTCCCTCCCCCAAAGGATTCCTTAGAGTAGGATATAAAATTCATACTTAGAAGTTAATTTTAACTATTTTTCTCTTAAGCTGTACTGGCCCTAGAATTCTGTATGAAAAGTGGTAATAACAATATAAAGTAGGGCTGGTATGGTGATGAATGCCTTTAATCCCTATACTCTGGAGGCAGATGTCGGGAAAATTTCTGATTCAAGGCCAGTTCAATTAACCCAGTGAGTTCCAGGTTAGCCCAGGGCTATGTAGACTCTATGGGGATCAGATAAAAAAATTAAAAATATACTAAAGATTAAAAATTAATAGGTGGGGACAAAAAATTTATCTATGTTAACTATTTAAATATATTATCTTTTGAATATATTATAATTATAGAGTTTGTCATTTGATATGCCAGGTCTTTCCTTGAGTCCTTTGGTTGATCTATTTTGAAAAATACACAATTTTTGCACTACACATTTTAGAAGCTGTATACTCATCCTCCATAAATATTAAATACCTTCCACCAGTTATAAAATTCTCCTGATGTAATTTTTGTACTTTTATACCTTGGATACCTAGTGTATTCCTTTGAGCCATTGTATTACATAGTCTCACCTGGCCTTTAGTCTCAAATTTGTTATTGCCTTGATCTTGATTCTCCTGTCATTGTCTCCAAGTCCTAGAATTTTCTGGTATGAGCCACCATACCTAGCCCAGGTTTCGCACAGCACTACCATACATAAATTGCCTGTAGGTTCTCTTAAATTATCTGTAGATTGAGTACAATTGTTTCCATTTGTTGTGTACAACTACATATTTTAGAAATCTTTCCAAAGATTATTTTCAAGATCCCAGATTTCTCTGAAAAAAATGAACATGGATGGCGGGGATTTTTTTGTTGATGTTGTTTTGTTTTGTTAGTTAACAAAATCAGAGAGCAACAGTAAGAGAATGTGTAAATGATACATATTGGTATATTAATTGATAATGATGAGTGATTGTGGCTCATGAATCAATAGCAGTGAATCCATGAAATGGAACTTGGGAACAGATCAGAAATATACATACAGTGTATGTCAAGTTAAATGAATACGAAGCAAGGGGGAAAAACACTGTTCTAAGATATATTTGGGACCAGTTTGATGACTCCATTGACTTGAGTTTGATGTCCAAGACCTATATGGTGGAAGGAGAGAACTGACTGCATAACATTGTCTTCTGCTTTCTGTGGGGAAGCTGAGGGAGTGTCTTAGGTTTCTATTGCTGAGAAGAGACAACATAACCAGGACAGCACTTCAAAAGAAAACATTTAATTGAGGGAGCTTGCTTAGAGTTCAGTCCACCATGTCAAGCATGGTGGCATGCAGGTAGATTTGGTGATAGAGCTGAGAGTCTTACATCTCAACTCAGGGACAATAGGAACGAAGTTCACTGACTATCACACTGAGTGAAGTTTGAGGGAAAAAAACCTCAAAGCCTGCCCCCATAGTGACAGCTTCTAACAGAAGGTGTGGCTCAGATTAAAGGTGTGGCATCCAGTCTCTTCCAATAAGACCACACTTCTTCCAACAAGGCCACACCTCCTAATAGTGCCATCCCTTTGAGTTTATGGGGGCCAAATACATTCAGACTATCACAGAGAGAAGGACAGAGAAAGAGAGAATGAGAGAACGTGATCATACAGCCTTTGTAATTATAGATGGTTGTGAGTCACCATATGGTATCTGGGAATTGAATACCCCTTCTTTATTTTCTATGTATTTGTGTGTGTGTGTAATTACTTTGATCATGTCTACCTCCTACCCCTTTCTAACATCATCCTTTATGTTCTTCTCTCAACTACATGCTCTCCTACTTACTTATTTTTAATAACTCACTGAGTCCAATTAGTGCATAAAGGTGAAGGGGCCATCCTGGAACATAGGCAAAGGTATCAAAGGCCAAAACTCTGAAAAAACCTAATTCTTCTCTTGGTGGTGATCAGCTGCCAGTAGCTCTCGAGCTGCTTCCTCAGTGAGGCTGGAATATTAACTGAGGAACACAAACCCTTGCTGGTTTTATGATAGGACCCCCATTCACATTGAGGATAAACTCATTACATAATGGAGGATGGCCTTGCACCTCTTCTGATCTTGCCTTGCCATTATCTCCCAAGGTTGGAGATTAAACTACCAGGCCCAGGTTTTTATTTTATGTTTTCTGTAAGATTTTTTTTTTTTAATAGATTTTGAAGATTCTTTTTCAATTTATTTTTCTTTCATGGAAATTTTGTCTGCAAGTATGTCTGTGTATCACATGTCTGTGTGCCTGGTGCCTGTGGAGGCCAAAAGCCGGTATTAGTCTCCTGGGACAGGAGTTGCAAATAGTTGTGAGCTGCCATGTGGGTACTGAGAGCTGAACTTCAAATCTTTGGAAGAGCAACCAGTCTGAGCTGAGCTTACCAACCTCTTTTGTAAGAACTTTTAAGCCATTTATTTATATTGCTCTTTAGGAGAATTTATCTAGGAAATGTTAAAAAGGCAAAAAACTGTCAATTTAGAAATTTGCTATACTAACCTAGTGATGTTATTAGTATATAATTTCCTCTTTCATATTTCTATGACCCCAGAACAACTATCCAATAAAACACTAGATATTCAAATATCAAATAGGAGCTTAAAGTGAAAAGTCCAGTTACTACCCCCCGTCTGACTTGATCAAGTTACTCCATGGCCTCTAGATGTATTTCTACTTGCTAAATAAACTATTTACTGTTTTAATAGAAGAAAGAAAAATAAAAGTAAAATTTAACAACTTGGATGTATTTTAAAAGTTTCTGACCAAAAATTGAAAAACCAGAATACAAAATAAATACTCACAAAATTACTGTGTAGTAGGCATGATCCAAAATGTATACTTAAAGAATGAATGTGTAGAAATGTAGATTGGAAGGAATTGAAAAAATAGAGCACAAGTTGATGAATGTAGATTATTGACTGGAATATTTTGGTTTGGGGAATTTAGTGTAATATTTAATTGAAAACAATACAGAGGAACTCAAAGTTCAATTATTTTACCAGATAGATTGTAATTAACCTGGAGATAGTCACCTTGGCATTTGTTGTGAGTACTGGCATATCCTGCTTGTAAAATGTGTGTAAGATGCAATTATGGAGAATGGTATTTAGAAGCCATGTCTTATCTCTATTTGTCCTTAGCTGTTTTAAACCCATTGATTGATTGATTGATTGATTGATTTGGGGGTGTTTTCAGGACAGGTCTCTTTGTGTAGCCTTGGCTGCTATAGAAGGTGTTCTGTAGAGTCATATACAAGTTGGCCTCAAACTCAGAGATCTCCCTCTGCCTCCCAAGTGTTAGGATTAAAGACTTAATACCAACACTGCCTGGCTTAATTTCCTTATCTCAGATATATTTGTAAGTCTTTTGGTGATTTTCTTTTTTCCTAATTTAACTTTTTATTGATTCTTTGTAGGTTTTACATCATACATCTCAATCTCATACATCCCTTTCTATATCCTTTCCACCCTTGTAACATGTCCCTCCCCTCATCCCCAAAATAAAACAAAATTTAAAAGAAAATCCTGGTCGTGGAAGCTGTAGTGTGGTCCAGTGAGTCACCCAGTATATCTACACCCTTATTCCATACATCTTTACTTCAAAGTGTTCATTGCAATGAGTCATTTGTCTGGATCAAGGCTTCTGGTTTCTGTCATGTGGGTGCTGAAAACCAGACCCAGGTCTTTTGTAAGTGCAGCTGTTGTAAATGATTTCTGATCTCGACTTTCTGATCTAGCCCAGAGTTTTAGTCTCACTCTCAGCCCCACTTAGCCTCAAATAATCACACACAGGCTTACATTAATTTTATGCTGTCTGACCTAAGGCCCAGGCATCTAACTCCTTCATCTATACTAAACCCATCTTGTTCAACCGCACCGCTTGGTACCTTTTCTCAGAGCAGCATTTCAGCTATTTTCCTCTGTGTCTGCTGCCGTCTCCGTGTCTGTGGTGACTCTCTGGCATCTCTCCCTATTCTTCCTGTACTCAGAGTTTTCTTAGCCTGGTAGCCCTGCCCACACTTCCTGTCTGCCTTTTGGCCAATCAGCTTTTATTAAACCCACAGGCAGGACAATTATTTAAAATACTATACATAATCCCATTACATGCAGCAAGTACTCTTAACCACTAAGCTATTTCTCAAGCTCCAATCCCCCCATTTTTAGGTCTTTTTAATGTTCCACCTCTCACCCCACATCCAGAAACTTCTACAGTTGTTAAGTTTTTATATGACTTTTTTGAATGGCCTTTAGTATTATTTATATGGAGAGGGAAAAAAATAAAACCAAAACCATTTATTTTTGTTATTATGTATGTTCTTGTGTGTGGTTATGTGCATATGAGTGTAATTCCTATAGAGTCCAGAGGAAGATATTAGATTCTGTTGGAGGAGAAGGTGATTGTAAGCCAAAGCCACCTCATGTCAGAACTGGAACTAAACTAAGATCCCCTGGAAGAGCAGAAAGTGCTGACTTCATTTGTTTGTTTTTAATCTTACGTTGAACTACTCAAACTAAAGAATTTGAAAATTTTCCAAACAAACATAGACATTATTCTTAGGAACTTTTTTGTTGGAGTGCGCGGTATGTGTGTAAGTTAAAGCTCCAGTTAATGTCAATGAAATACTGTTTAACTGTAAAACTGAAGAGTAAACTTTGCCTTTAGGAAAGAACTGGAAAAACTACGCAAAGAATTAGAAGAAGAGAAGGCCATGCGGAACATTCTAGAGGTAATACATTTCCAGTTCTAGAAAATGTGAGGCTTCTCTCTTCCCTCTCTCTACATTGTAGTTGGCTCTGCCACAAACTATGCTCTCCCACCTCAAGTGAACACTGCGCCATTTCTTAGGAACAATTTCCTAAATTTCTTGTTGACTTTATAACATTGCTTTATTCATGCAGTTCAAAAGATTTTTTTTTTCTTGCTGTTTTGAGACTCACACATGGGGCCTAGAGCTTGCTAAGCAAAGGTTCAGTGCATGGTAATCTGAGTACTACCTCAGGACAGTATGTGAAGCATCTGGTATCTGAGGGGTCTGAGTAAACAAATACTGTTGTTTTCTTTGTGTTCCATTCCTTGAGCTTTTCTGTCTGTCTCTGTTTGTCCCTCCCTTTCTTCTTCCCTCATCTCCCTCCCTCCCTCCCTCCCTCCCTCCCTCCAGGAATTCTTATCCTCCATAGCTCCCCGAGATCAGTGTGTTTGTCACTTCCCACAACTCCAGGGATACCAGACAGGTTTCCTTTTGGCACCTTTGTTTTTTTGTATGGAAACACTTGTTCCTACTGAACTTCTTTATGTAAAGACAAAGCCTTTTTTCATCATCCAGATACTTCCTTGATCTGCTATAGTTTTTTTCACTTTTTATTTGGGGTTTGCCACAAGACAGCCGTAACTCTCACTCTGCCCCCTAAAAAATGTTCTACGTTTTCCATCTCAGATTCTTTATCTTGAAGTCTTTTTTTTTTCTGTTTAAATTAAATTAAATTTTTGAGACAGGCTTGCTTTAAACCAATGCAACATTCCCGATCCATCCTCAAATACTGAGAATACGAACATGGGCCACCACATCCAGCCTCAAACCTGCTCATTTTAGGTTATGTTTGCTGATGATAGGTGTAAGGATTCCTGGCATTCCACATAGCTGAGCCTACTTGGCTCAGGTGAGATGCACCTTTCATGGAGGCACACCCCTGGGCGTGGCTGCATAAACCCTGTGGCACTGCATACAGAAGCACCTCCCTGGACCCATACCCCTGCTCGCCCCTTCCCTTAAAAGAGACTTTTTCTTCTCTGTCCCCTGACTTCTGTCTCGCTCCTCTGCCTCTTCACCCGCCTGGGACTCTTTTCTTAAATAAACTCTAGTGTGTGGCCTTGTTAGTGTGTATTTGCACGAAACTAACAATAGGTCTGGATCTCTTCTTCTGCTTCTGTAGCAGGTCATAATTTTACCATTATCACCAGGTTCAGTAGCTTTATACTCTCTGCTTTCTTTTTCTTTTCATTTCAAAAGATTTTATTTTCTTTTATTGTGTTTGTATGTAAGGGATGTATGTATGTCTTTTTTTTTTTCCCAGCACTTACTTCAGATGCTTGTATTACTTAGCATTGTTGTAGCTAAGTTTTTTTACATTACTTTTTTCTTATGTCTTGAAGTTTAGGAACTGGCATTGTTATATTTTCTCTTAACACTGTTATTCAACACTTTTTTTTTGCATACTGGTGAATTAGATTTTGATGTTGAAATTAGAATTCAGTAGCTAGAAAATTATATGGTACAGATAGTCTAACTTAAATCTTACTAAAGGTATTTTATGTTGTACAATTTATGTTTTGCTTGTAGATGGAAATTGCAAAGCTGAAGAAAGCTGTTCTGTCTTCCTGAGGTGGTATGGACCCAGTGTTCTTAATGCTACAAGGATTTAGGAGCAACACTATGAACTGAACTGACTTGCTAAGACAACAAATGTAGTGTTGTGATGAAGAAATGAAAGAGCATGAACTATGATATCTATTAAAAAGTTAAGGGGGAGTGACAAATTATTTTATATATTTTGTTTTGCCAATATGAAAAAAAGAGGCCTTATTTCCTACTGTGCTGGGATAGCAAACATTTCTGTTGTTTGCTTGAAAATACTACTGAATCTGTATAAAAAGGAATGAAAGTTCACAATAGTTTTTTTATTGAGACTTGTATTATTTTTAAAGAGTTCTATACTATAAATATCGTACTATCTTTACAAATAAGCTGTAAGATAAACTATTTGAGATGGACGGGTTAGCTTTATAGTAACTAGAATCACTGCTTTCCTCTAACATATGGGCATAAATTTGTATACAGCACTACATACAGAGCGTGCGCACATGTGCATACACACACACACACACTTACACTCTTTTAGCTTCTTACCCAGGATCACACTGTTGTGCCTGATTGTCTGTAGTGCTGTTTTTGTCTTTGGGGATAAAATACAATAGGAGTTCTGAGTTACCAGGTTCCTCACTGTTGCATAATTAATTGTTAATGAAATAATAAAAGTAAGTTAAACTTTGAGAGTGTTCTATAATGCTCACACTATAGGATTCATAAAGGAAGTTAGTTAAAATATACTGGATTAAGCTTTGCAAAAATAGGAGCTTTGTTTTCAATTCATGTGGCTTAAGGAATCTAAAAATGTCATGACAATTCTTATTTGTGCCTAGATATTGGAGCACATATGAAATATGTAAACAGCAGCTTTACTGCTGTATTCCTATGTTTATTCTACAGTCCTAAATATTACCCATTTCATTGTCTTATATTTAGCTGATTGTATCCTCCTCTTAATTTTCATTAATGATAATTTTAGGAAACAAAGCCTCTAAACCCAGATCTTTTCAAAATTTCAGAATGAGGGTCCATATTGAGAAAGTAAGCACTCAGGTTTTTATAGACATAATTTACCTAATAAAACAAGCTAACTCTTAGAGATATTTTGGAGTGTTACTTCTGTGAAATGTTAAAAGAGTGTTAGTATTTTGCAAATAGTGACATTATAGGTTATGTAAATATAATATAACTGGTCATATTGAAGGTCATTTCAGAATGGTTGCTTAGCCATCCTTCAACATCACAAATCAACAATTGAACATCTTAGACCACATCAATCACATTCAGGGTGGCATGGCTTAGACCAGGCAAACATTTAAACATATTGTACCTGCAGGGCAACATATCTAAAAACACAGGGGTTAATTTTAAAATGGGAAATGTTTTTGTTTGTTAAAAATCAAAAGTTAGGTTTTAAGGTTTACTTCAGTAAATGAATGTCATGTTGAAGGTATCATGCTTCTTAAAAAAGAAAAACAATACTATTTCTTTACATTTTAATCTTAAAAAAATAGAAAAATCATGTTTCAAGTACAAGAGAACCAAAGTAGAACATAGTAGAACTACCAACACAAAATTACACTTGAATGACTTCTGGGAACAGCATTAATTATACATCAAATGCACATTTTAGTTTTTTGGTTGCTTGATAAGGGTCTTATTTTCCTGGGCTCTTGTTATGTAGCAAAGATGATTTAAACTAAGATGACAGCACTACCACTGTGCCTTGTTTAAGCTCGTCTAGTGAGGTGTTATTGATGAACAAAATTATTTCAATTTATCTCTAAGTGATTAGTCAAATGAATCAGTTTGCTTCTTGTTAGTAAATTAGCTCTTAGTGACAGTCTCAGAGGAAAGTAAACTGTCCCATCCTAGAAATCATCCCCTGCTTTCCCACTCTGCCCATGCTGCTGAGTGCAAAGGGTCCCAACAGTTCAAGGGTTGTTATTTTTTCATTAAAGATTGTTTTAAGGGGCTGGAGAGATGGCTCAGAGGTTAAGAGCACTGACTGTTCTTCCAGAGGTCCTGAGTTCAATTCCCAGCAAAACCACATGGTGGCTCACAACCATCTATGATGAGGTCTGGCGCCCTCTTCTGTAAAACTGTATGCATAATAAATAAATAAATCAAAAAAAAAATTTGAAAAAAAAAAGATTGTTTTAATAGAAAAGTAACAAATATTCAACAGTAGGTGAGTGACTAATGTATGCTTTCTAGACAAGTATGCAGCTCATAGATGCTAATTAAAATGTAAATAAAAATGGGACAAATTCTAATAGACAAGCAGATAACAGAAAACTCAATTTATGTGATATAAACATGCAGTAAGAAAAATAGAAGCACAACCCATTATTGTATATTAAATTTTCATGTGCAATTTGGTTTCTTTCTGAACTATTGTGTATCATTGAACTGCTTGGTAGTTTTAGCCTTGGCACCACATACATTTGAATGCTTGTAAGCTATTAAAAAGGCTTATTGGAGTCACGTATGGTGACAGCATGCCTGTAACTTGAAGACTGAGAAAGGACAATTAGAGTTTGAGGCCAGCCTGTGTTACATAGGGACCCTGTGTCCACAAGAAAGGAATTGGTCTTCCTCTGGTGGTAGTGGTGGTGGGTGTTTTTGCACTGGTCTGTACAGTCAGAATAGCAGTGGGTGTTTGCAGTATGTGGTTTTGCCTTCTCAGTCAGAGTGGAGAAGTCATACTGACCTTGTTTCCTCCTGTATGTTTGTTTGTTTTCCTGCCTTTAACAAAAAATTTCAGAAGAAACAAGCAAGCTTGAACTTACTTAAAGGGAAAATTGATTCCTTTAAAATAGTAATTTGCCAGTATTTGCCCTTGATATGATTACTTTTACTATTACCCAAATTAATGTCACAAAATGATAATAATAATAATAATAATTATTATTATTATTATTATTTCTATTTTGAAGTAAATCCTCCCCACATATGAGTATAAAAGACAGCATTGAATCTCTCATTGCCAAATTACTAGTGAATGTATAGTTCCTTTTTTCTTTCCTTTCAAACACAATAATATTACTAAGTTTCTAATGGTATTTCAATGTTACTTTGGTGTGTTTGGCCACTATGCTTACTTCTTATTATAAAGCTGTTATCTCTATAGAACTGTGTAGGACTTTACTGAAAAGTCTGAAGATGCAGAGAGAGAATGGGCCTGGTCTTAACAGAGGACTCTTTTAAAACACTCCTTACTGTGATCACAGACAAAAAAAGTTCCAAATGCTTTGTAGATTTTTTGATGAATGTTTGATGCTTGCATTTAAACTTGAAATGTATGAACAGAATGAGACAATCTTTACAATCAGAATTGAGAAGTGTTTTACAGTTGAATGGCCTTGTGCTGTAGCAATAAAATGACCAAGTGCAATGACTTTAATAAAATCATCTTTCAAAAGCTGCTGCTATGAATATTTTTAGCCACAAAATTCTATCATTCTACTTTGTCTTCAGTAACAATTAATGTGATGCAGTTGATATTTTGACAATCTAACATTCCCAAATTTGTGTGTGTGTTTGTGTGTGTGTGTAAAATCTCAGAATAGTATATTCATTGTTTTTACAGGTGCTGTTAAAAAAAGAAATAAAAGAAAGTATGCTTTCCCCTCAAAAATAAAAATTAATAATAAAGGATTGCGTTGCTACTTGTATCAGTCTTTGTTATTGTTTTTCTTAGTTAACTTTTCTCTTGTTGTGATTAAGTACCAAGGCTACTTATAAATTGCAGGATTTGGTTCATGGTTTTTAAGAGTAGAGCCCATGATGGTAAGGGGCATAGGGAAGAGCAGAGCTCATATTGTGTGGTTCACTGCAGGAGGCTGAGAGAAGCACACCAAGGACCCTCAGAACCCACCCAGTGACACACATCCTGCAGTCTCACTTTTGGGGACTACGCATTCAAATACAAGCCTATGGAGGCCATTCTTAATCACACTACCAAGTTGTCCATCATGTGCTATTTTTTTTAAGGATGATGAGAATTATTTGTATTATTTTGAATTAAAAAAAAAAAAAAAACCAAAGTTATAGTGTGGAATGTGTAGGCCCTGGAAGCTTCTAAGGGCCTGGAGACCAGCCTGGCCTCAACCAAACTGTAATAACTGGTGCCTTAAGACTTGTCCTCTTATTACTTCCTCATAAGCCTACCTGAGTTCTGCCTGGGGCCTTGACAACAGGGCTGAGTCTTGATACTAGGTGACCTAGACCTGGGAGAGATCACCATGCCACTGCAGCTCTTTCCCCTGGCTGGGAGGAGGGTTTGGGAGAAGGGTATTTAAGGCTTTCCCCTCCCTCAGTAAAATAGAACTTGCAGTCCCCAGAGACTGTGTCCTGGCTCTTCAGGCCTTTTTACCCCCTCCCTCAAGGAGAACTAGCAGGGCCCTAAACATAGTCTCACCCCATGATCTGGCTGTAAACCAGGCATGCCCCAGCATTATAGCATTGCAAGTTCTGGCTGGCTGGATTTTACTGAGCCATTCTGAGTAGCTGTTTCATTTGAAGCTGCCTAGATTGTTCTTACCTCACAGAATGGGGCAAAGTTGTGGTTCTGTGAAGTGTCTTGTATATTGCTTGGTGCAGAGTTGCATTTAAAAAAAAAAAAAGTTGCCATCTTATTCTTAAGAACCATTTTACAGTGTTGATGTGGTACAAATGAGGTGAGATGGAAAACCTCTGGTTTTAGAAATAATGCTTCTTTCTGGGGGTTGTAGTGTTGACTACTCTATTTTTGGAACACATTTGAAGATAGCTGATCTTTCAGAGAATACTTAAATGAGTGCCAATTGTTGCCAGGCTGGGATTTTACAGACTAGAAGTAATAAGAGCTCTCCACATGTATTTTGTCTTTTGAAAGAGGGTCAGAAGAGCATGGAGTTGTGTGGAGGATCAAGGACTGACACTCAGTGGTTGTTCTTGAGGATTCTGTTGCCCATTTAACTCCGTATGCACATCTTATAAGCTTATAGGTTTCTTTGTTTTTGTTTTTGAGTTTCCTCATTGAACTTTATTTTTTTGAGAAGTCTCATGTATCTTTTTTTTTTTTTTTCCTTGTATATCCTTATTCAAGGTCTCTTCCCCCTCCCACCATGTCAGGTCATTCTCCACATCTCACCATCCACCCCCCCCCCAGCATGGGCAGGAGGTCCCAAGGTCCTACTGTCCCAATATTGCTCAGTTCAGCCCCCACTTTTGGCAAATCCAGTTTTCTCCCCCAACATTGAGACTGAGTCATGTGTTCCTCTAGGGAGAGTGGGATCCAAAGTGTCAGTCCGAGGTGTTTCTGATCCCAAGCTGTTACGTGGTTGTGGTTTGCAGCTTGGGCATGCTTTGCTTTTTTCTTTTTTGTTTAGAGTCCACTAATGAGTGAGTACATCCCCTGCTTATCTTTCTGGGTTTGTGATATCTTGCTCAGGAGGATATTCTCCAAATTCATCCATTTGCCTGCAAATTTTAGGATACCATTTTTTCTTACTGCTGAATAGTACTCCTTTGTGTAGATGTACCACAGTTTGTTAATCCATTCTTCAGTTGAGGGGCAGCTAGGTTGCTTCCAGGATCTT
The DNA here is from genome assembly GCA_004025045.1 of Sigmodon hispidus. Lineage (NCBI taxonomy): Eukaryota > Metazoa > Chordata > Mammalia > Rodentia > Cricetidae > Sigmodon > Sigmodon hispidus. The sequence continues at coordinate 107,351 of PVIH01001896.1, forward strand.
GCTATTACGAATAATGCTGCTATGAACATAGCTGAGCTAATGCCTTTGGAGTGCCACTGTGCGTCTTTAGGGTATACACTCAGAGGTGGTATTGCTGGGTTCTTGGGGAGATTGATTCTCAGTTATCTGTCTAGAAAGATACAAGAAGCCTACAGAACACCAAATAGATATGACCCCCCCCCCCCAAAAAAAAGCCAGCACGCCACATAATAAGCCATGAAACATACAGAGCAAAGAAAAAATTTTAAGAGCTGCAGAAGAAAAGGGCCAACTTACTTATAAAGACAGACCCATCAGAATAACACCTGACTGTTCAATGGAAAGGATGAAAGCTAGAGGGTCTTGGCCAGATGTTATACAGACACTAAAAGAGCATGGCTGCCAAATTAGAATACTATACCCTGCAAAATTATCAGTCACCATAGATGGAGTATACAAGATATTTCATGACAAAAGTCACTCTGAAACAATACCTATCTACCAATCTGGTCGTCCAGAAAGCTTTAGAGGGAAAACTCCAACTTAAGGATCCGAGATACACTCATGAAACCACAAAAAATCAATAATCTCACAGAAGAATAGCCGAGAGAAAGGAAATACAAACAAGTTACCACCAAAAATAGCAGGGAATATCAGTGTTCACTAATATCCTTTAACATCAATGGTCTCAAATCACATGTAAAAAGACACACACTAACTAGATGGATACAAAAACAGAAGCCATCCTTCTGTTGCCTACAAGAAACACACCTCAAGCACAAAGACAGACACAGGCTCAGAGTAAAGGGTTGGGAAAAGATTTTCCAGTCAAATGGTCCTAAGAAACAAGCTGAGGTTGCCATCCTAATATCTAACAAAGTAGACTTTGAGGTAAAAGCAATTAAAAGGGACCAAGTTGGTCATTACTTATTCATTGCAGGAAAAATTGGTCAAGAGGAGATTTCAATCCTGAAAATTTATGCCCAAAATATAAGGGCACCTACCTATGTAAAAGAAACATTGCTAAAGCTCAAATCCCACATCAATTCTCCACCCTAATAGTGGGAGACTTCAATACCCCACTTTCAACCCTGGGTAGGTCAAACATACAGAGACTCAACAGTGAAATAAGGAGTCTAACAGAGGTTATGATGCAAATGGATTTAATAGATATCTACAGAAGCTTCCACCCAAATGCAAAGGAATATATATATTTCTCAGCTACCCATGGATCTTTCTCTAAAATTGGCCACATAATTGGTCATAATGTAAATTTCAACAGATACAAAAAATGGAAATAATCCTTTGTATCATATTGGACCACCACAGCCTAAAGTTAGATTTCAACAACATCAAAAATCACAGAAAGCCTACCAACTCATGAAAACTAAACATCACTCAGCTGAACCACCTCTGGGTCAAGGAAGAAATCAAAGTCTTCCTAAATTTAATGAAAATGAATCCACAACGTACCCCAACTTATGGGATACAATGAAAGCAGTCTTAAGAGGAAAATTCATAGCACTAGATGCCTATATGAAAAACCTAGAGAAATCCCACACTAGAGAACTAACAGCTCAGCTGAAAGCCTTAGAACAATTAGAAGCAAACTCACCTAGAAGGAGTAGATGGCAGGAAATAATAAAACTTAGAGCTGAAATCAATACAATTGAAACAAAAAGAACAATACAAAGAATCAATGAATCAAAGAGCTGGGTCTTTGAGAAAGTCAACAAAATAGATAAGCCCTTATCCAAACTAATCAAAAAGCAGAGAGAAAGTATCCAAATCAACAAAATCAGAAATAAAAAGGGGGATATAAATACAGACCCCATGAAATCCAGAGAATTATCAGATCATACTTTGAAAATCTACATTCCACAAAAATGGAAAACCTAGAATAAATGGACAGCTTTCTGGACAGGTACCATTTACCAAAATTAAATAAAGAAAAGATTAATTACCTAAACAGGCCTATAACCCTTAAGGAAATTGAAGCTGTCATTAAAAGCCTCCCCCAAAATAAAAGCCCAGGTCCACATGGTTTCAGTGCCGAATTCTACCAGACATTCAAAGAAGAATTGCTACCATTACTCCTCAAACTATTTCACACAGTAGAAACTGAAGGAATATTGCCTGATTCCTTTTATGAGGCCACAATTACCCTAATTCCCAAGCCACTCAAAGACACAACAAAGGAGAATTACAGACCAATTTTGCTAATGAATATTGATGCTAAAATTCTCAACTAAATTTTGGCAAACCTTATACAACAATATATAAAAAATATCATCCACCATGACCAAGTACGCTTCATCCCAGAAATGCAGGGATGGTTTAACATACAAAAAACTGTAAATGTTATCCATCATATAAATAAACTAAAGGAATAAAACCACATGATCATATCCTTAGATGCTGAAAAAGCCTTTGACAAAATCCAACACTCCTTTATGATAAAAGCTCTGAAGGTATCAGGAATACAGGGACAATATCTCAATATAATAAAGGCGACCTGCACCGCGCCAAAACCCTACCAGCAGGAAAAGACACGACACCAGGATCCTTCCGTGGCAATTGACCAGGTCCTTTATTGAAAACAGCGTCTTCTTGCAGCAGCAGCCGTTCCCAGCCTGTGAAGCCAGCTTTAAACTCAAGGTTCACCACTCAGCTACTGCCACATGGGCCTCTACCATAGGGCCACGCATACGGAAGCAAGCGAGTCAACTCAGCACAGACCATATATGGAGTTGTTTGTCAGAAGGAGCGCTCATCCTCGGGGTGGTGGAAGGTGGAAGCCAGCGCCATCTTTAAGGCGCGGCACTCACACAGCTCCCAACAGCGACCTACAAGAAGCCGACAGCCAGCATCAAACTTAATGGAGAAAAACTTAAAGCAGTCCCACTAAAATCAAGAACTAGACAAGGGTGTCCTCTCTCCCCTTATCCATTCAATATAGTTCTCCAAGTTTTAGCTAAAGCAATAAGAGAACGAAAGGAAATTAAGGGGATACAAATTGGAAAAGAAGAAGTGAAACTATCTCTATTTGCAGATGATATGATTGTATACATAAGTGACCCACAAAATTCTTCCAAGGAACTGCTACAGCTGATAAACACCTTCAGCAATATAGCAGGATACAAGATTTACTCAAAGAAATCACTAGCCCTCCTATACACTAAAGATAAAAGGGCTGAAAAAGAAATAAGTGAAACATCACGCTTTATAATAGCTCCAAATAGCATTAAATACCTTGGAGTAACTATAACCAAAGAAGTAACACATCTATTTGACAAAAACTTTAAATCACTGAAGAAAGAAATTGAAGAGGATATCAGAAAATGGAAAGCTCTCCCATGTGTTCCTGGATAGGTAGGATCAACTTAGTTAAAATGGCAATTCTACCAAAAGCAATCTACAGATTCAGTGCACTGCCCATCAAAATCCCAACACAATATTTTATGGACCTTGAAAGAACAATACTCACTTTCATTTGGAATTACATGAAAGCCAGGATTGCCAAAACAATTTTACTCAACAAAAGAACCTCAGGAGGCATCACCATCCCTAACTTCAAGTTATACTATAGAGCTACAATAATAAAAACAGCCTGGTCCTGACATAAAAACAGACTTGTGGATCAATGGAATAGAATAGAGAATCCAGACATTAACCCAAAAACCTATGAACACCTGATGTTCAACAAAAAGACCCAAATTATTCAATAGAAAAAAAGATAGTATCTTTAACAAATGGTGTTGGCATAGCTGGATGGTAGTGTCTAGAAAAATGCAAATAGATCCAAGCCTGTCACCCTGCAGAAAATACAAATCCAAGTGGACCTCAACATAAGTCCAGCCTCTTTGAACTTGACAGAAAAGAAAGTGGGAAATACCCTTATACGAATTGGCACAGGCGACCACTTCCTAAATAAAGCACCAGTGGCACAGATACTAAGAACAGCAATCAATAAATGGGATCTCCTGAAACTGAGAAGCTTCTGTAAAGCCAAGGACACTGTCAATAGGACAAAACAACAGCCTACAGAATGGGAAAAGACTTTCACCAACTGTACAAGTGATAGAGGACTGATCTCTAAGATATATAAAGAACTCAAGAAACTAGAGCCCAAAACTTTGAGTAACCCAATCAAAAAATGGGGTTCAGATCTAAAAAGGGAATTCTCAGCAGAAGTACGAATGGCTGAAAGGCACTTGAAAATGTGCTCATCATTTTTAGCCATCAGAGAAATGCAAATCAAAACAACTTTGAGATATCACCTGTCACCTGTCAGAATGGCTAAGATAAAAGACACAGATGGCAGCCTATGCTGGAGAGGTTGCAGAGCAAGGGGAACACTCCCCCATTGTTGGTAGGAGTGTAAGCTTGTTCAGCCACTCTGAATGCAGTATGGCGGTTTCTCAGAAAACTGAGGCTCAATCTCCCCAAGGATCCAGCTTGTTGATTTCTTAATTCACAAAGTAAAAGGCTGGTGGTGTCACTTAATGGTAGAATACTTGCCAAGAATTTACATGGTCTTGACTTTGATCTTTAGCAGTAGAAATTTTGACAAGGCCCCCTTACCCTGGTTGGAAATGGGCTGCTTTCGTTGCCTTAACTTTTTGCTATAAGAAAGAACATAGGGAGTATGGGAAATACATGTGCTATATCCTTTAGGTTAGAAATGAATAGTCTTAGTTTAAAAACTTCAGGTTCTCTTTTTGATTTGCTTTTGGACTGAAACTGTTTTTTACATGTTAGGTAAGCATTGTACCACTGATACCTTAAAGTTTTAAAAAGGCTTTATTTTTATTATTTGTGTGCTTATGTAGGGATACATTATATAGCTTCTCACAGAAGCCAAGAGAGGACATTGGATCTCCCTGAAGTTCCTGTCAGTTGAGTTGGCTAGTGGGAGCCACTTAAAGGTTTGAGTGCTGAACCATCTCTGGCTTTGACCTTTGAGTCAGTTTCAGGCAGACTTTGGGTTTGAAACCTTCCAGCTTCTCCACATGCTGGGATTACAGGTATTTGCTACCCTGTGTGGATTCTGATTTCTTTCTTCAGTCTGCATAAATACAGGACAAAACAGTTTTATAGACAAATTCTGAGCAAGGTTTGAGTCATGTAATCTGCTAACTTTGTGCAGATGGCTTTTTTTCTAAAGATAAAATTGCTATCTCATTCTAAGGAACAAGGAGACACCAGCTTAGCTCAAGTGGACCCTTCATGTACTATGACCTTCCATTTCAGACTCAAGATATTGTATACACCCTCCTCAAATATTTATTTCTGTCATTAATATTCTATTATTTTTTTTATCCTATCACTATGAATCTACCTAGTTTATATAGAAAGTAAGTTTATAAATAGGTAAAGATATAACCAGTAATTTTAATTTGGAGGCAATATAAAGTATCCAAAGTTCTGGGTTTCATTGTGTGTGTGTGTGTGCGCGCGCGCACATGTGTGTACATGTATATGGGGGCAGGTGTATATGTGTCAAGCCCTTTCTCAGGAACCATTCACCTTGTTTTTAAGACAGTGTCTTACTGAACCTAGAACTCATAGATTTTTCCAGTCAGGGAGCCCTGCAGATCCTATGTCTCATTTCATTCTGGGTACTGGTGATCAGTACCCAGATTCTCATGTTAGCACAAGCATTTATGTGACACAACCATCTCTCTGAACTTTGAAAATGTATCATTTTGTCCTCATTCATTCCCTTCCCTGTTCTTTCCAGGATCACTCCCCTCTGGATTCCTTTTCTGTTTCTCACATGTATCCCATCACACTACTTCCAAGGTTCCTTCTCTCTTGTTAGCCCCATCCTAGTTTGATGGCCTACACACATGCAAGATCTAATACATGTTGAGAGATAAAATGTCTTTCTAGGTCTGCCTGGCTTTGCTGAGCATGACTTCTGGCTTCATTTTCCTGCAGCTGTCACCATCTCGGATAGCTGTATAATTCCTGTTGTGTATATTCCCATGAATGTTCCTGAAGTTAGGAGCCCAGCACTGCACACATGCTATCTCCCTTTTAACTCCTTGACGAATTGTTCAGTCTATTGCTCAGTTTATCTTTTCTCATTTTGTTTGAAGTCTATGTTACCATACACCAGAATATCTGCCTCAGCTCATATTTGAGCTCCCATTGACTTCTAGGTTATCTTCCTCTTTCTGGTGCATCTCTTACCAGTTAGCTGTTTTCCTGGGAGACAATAGGGAGCTGGACTTAGTTTTTTATTCCATCATCCAGTCTGTCATTGGTGAGTTGAAGATATATTAAGCTTATTATTGAAATATGCTTCCTATGTTTGAAATTTTTGGTAATTTTTCTACTTGGTTGAACTATTGTTTTAATTTTTTCTTTTCAATTTTTAGGGTTTTCTTGGTTTATTGTGTTGGATATAGTTGATTACTTCCTTGCTCTGATTTACCTGTGACTCTCATGACATTTATTTGTTCCTGTGATCTCACAATTGAAACAGTCTTTTGTGTGTGGTATTCCTTTAAATCTCTTACGACTGCCCCTGCAGACATGTAGTCTGGGCTTGTGGTTACATGTTCTTATTTCTCCATCAGCTTTAAAAGATAGTTTTGCAGGGTACAGTGCTCTTGGTTGGCTTTCAGACCTTGGAGTATATCATTACAGGCATTCTGTCATTTAGGTTGCTGGCAGTAGATCCCACAGTATAATGATGTTTTCTACATTGTAGGGCAGTTGGCATTTTCCTCTTACAGCATTTAATATACATATATATGTATTTGCTTTTTAACATTGATATCTCTGTGTCATGGAGAAATCCTTTGTATATTTCTGTTTGGAGTTTACTACTTGTGCTTGAATGTTTGTTTTTCTGAATTTTTGCTCAAATTTTTTTTAATAATTTCATTGAATGGGTTTTTTTTTTAATCCTTTGAATGTTTTTCACCTCTTCCTAACATTATTCTTAGGATTGGTCTCTGCTTGGGCATTGTAGTCATGCTCACTGAGTATATCTTTTCTTACTGATTTTTGAATATATATTTCAACAATCTTAATGATGCTTTCTACTTAAAAACTTATATCTTAATATATCTACTTTAAATTTAAAATTCTCAGACTCTGCTGAAATTTTTTTTTCACATTGCTGACTTTGTCTTCAGAGTTGCTGACTTTCCCCTCCAGGGCCTGGATTAAATACATGTGGGTTTTTTGTGTCCTTTTTCAGGTTTTTGCTCATTTTTACCAATGACCTTTTCAAGTCTTCATCTGGCATTTTACCTATTTCAGTCTCTGTTAATAGTCTTGCTGCCTTGTTTTTTCATGTTCCTTGCACAGTGTATTGTTATGTTGCAATTTATACTGTTGTTGCCTCGGATCTCTTCCAGTTTTAAATTAATTTAACAAACACTTTAAACTTAATAAGTACAATTAAACTTAATAAACTTATTGCATTCATCTAATTTGTTTTTAACTCTCTTGAGAAAATCTTGTGCATTTGTTTTATTTTGTGTTTAGTTTGTTTACTGCTTACTCTTTTTCCTCCATGAGGCTCTTTTCCCTGTATCTTTCTCTCAGCCTTGTTTCTCCCCCTAGTCTCTTTCCTTCATCATTTACTGCAAAAGTATCCACTATAATCTCTTATGTCGTAGGAGAAAAACTTGTCAAGTATGTAACACCAAGATATGTGACCCCTTAACAACTGGAAATTTTAATTAACCGCACCACAAGAAGGGGCAAGTGTGTTTAAAGCCTGTTCCACTGAATCAGGCTTGGAGAAGTTAATCAGCCTGGCCAAGGCCACACAGCTAATAATGGATGGAGCTGCAGTAGCTCTGAGCCCTGATCTTGCTTTGAAGCCCTCACTCCTGGTCAGACACGCCATCCAATATTGAATAGGAAGGGAGGCAGAATGGGGACTCCAGATTTCTTCCACTTCCACTTTGCTCTTTATGATCCTTTGCAAACTCCAAGCACCAAATTCTACTGGGTGATTTCCATGTTCCCCTAATCTGTTTAGATAATGGCATGGAATGTTCACACATAGAGCATTAGTGGACACTCCATATCTTATAGTGCACACTCAAATGATTTTCATGGCTTGTTGGCAAAAAAATAAAACCCTCAAGATCTGCTCAGTCTCTAAAAGGAAATTAAATGAACACTAGGTGGCAGTCAAGGCTCAACAATTTTGGTGTGTCTTGTGGAAATCATGCACTTGTACATAAAGTCATCGAGGGCTCCATCTACTGATTACCCAGAACTGAGCACAGTCTTTTTATTCCCTCAACCTGACCACCTCCCTCAGCAGAAATTTAACTGCTAGAGGCATTGGGTTGAGGGCCTTTGAATCAAAACAATGTGGCTTAGAAAACTGGCTCTCAGAAATCACTCAAATTGTGTCATTTCTCAAATGCACACAGAAGAATGCCTGCTACAATTTAAGGCCACATATTGGTCATGGAGTACACGGGTGGAGTACAGAGGGCAGACAAAATGCCCTGAGGTTTGAGGAGGTGAACTCAAGTCCCATAGCAGCCACGGAGCTGTCTGGCTGTCCTGTCAGTCCAATAGAATGTTGATGGTGGGGAGATTCCTTTAAGTCAGGCTTCCACAGAGACAGTCCTTCCTCCATTCTGTTTTTGCAATCTATCATTCTTCACTGCCATTCTAGGTTCTGTTTCTCTATTTTGTCCTATAATACAAACCAAGAGGGAATGCATTTCTTCTACAATTCCTCTTTGTTTCTTCTTTATAGAGTGTACTACAATCCAGGGAGGGTGGCTCATGAAGATTGTGTTAGCAGGACAGAAGCACATTTATTTGCTGATTTAATTCTAAGTAGAAAATAACTTTCATTTCTTTGAGGACACAAACAGTTAGGAGGCCAACCTGCCTTAGGCCAGTCAGGGCTAAAAAGTGAAACCCTATCCCAGAGGAAAAGAAAAGAAATGAAACTGCCCAATAGGACATTGAAGTGTCCATTTTGGGGTAATGATATAAGCACAGGCCACAGAAATCAAAAACAGATATACCTTAGAGATGACATGCTCTTCTAACTGACTCTAGATACGCTGTGTGGGAGGATCCAGGAAGCATTACACAGTTTCCTACAGTCAGCAGAAGGAGACATCTTGGAAAAGTGAAAGCTTCACATGCATCAGTTGTCATTGGCTCGGAGCTTATACAGGACATTAAACCAGAGATTCTTAATGATGTTGCTGGGATGTTGTGATAATTCATCTTAGTGTTAATTTGAAAGGACTTGGAACTTCCCAGCAGACCCACCATGTGTGTGAGGCTGTTTCCAGAGATGACTGACTGAGAAGGGAAGACTCCCCAGTGTGGGCAGCAATATTCCTCCGATAACTGGGGTCCCAGAAGGGGTCCAATGGAGACTGAGGTGAGCAGCAGCTTTCAAATCTATCTGCTTCCTGATGGTGTATACCATGTTGTCATCAGCCTTTCCTGCCATGCTGACCTGTACCCTCCCACCATGAGCCCAAATAAATCCTTCCTTTTGTAAATCGCTCTTATGTGTTTTGTCACAGCCCAGAGACCAGTGTTGTAAATGGGATTGTTTCTTTACAAGATAATCAACATGGAGGGAAGCAAGAAACAGAAAAACAAAACAAAAAAAAAATAAAACAGAAAAATTAATTACTTTTGTTTTAGTTTATTACACACATTTCTACTGCTTTTTCCTCCCACCAATGGTTATCCAAATAACATGGACCAATTATACTTTTCTCACCCCAGACACCATGTCTCTAGGTTTTACACACTGGTTTCAAATTTATGATTGTCTTGCCTTGGCCTATTAAATACTAAGGTTGAAGACATTACCGCTACATGTCACATCTTTCTCTTTATTTGTTGCAACATGGTCTCACTAGTCCAAGATAGCCTCACATGTAGTCAACGATGACCTTGAACTTCTGATACTCCTGCCTCCTTGTCTCAATCTGGGATTATAAGTGTAGGTCTTCCAGGTTTGTGTTGGTATTGTTAGTGAGATCAGGCACACACACACACACACACACACACACACACACACACACACACACTCTACCAGGGCCGCACGGGAGTTTATTCAGGAGAGTTGTCAGGCAAGTAGAGGAACAGAGAAACAGAAGAGAGAAGAGACAGACTGCCACAAGGCATCTCCTTTTAAGAGAACAAGTGGGTATGGATTTACATAGCCATGCTTAGGGGCATGCCCTTCGGACATGGCGTGTTCTGTCAGTGCCATGTTGGCTTTACCACGTGGCCGCTACATGATGGAGTTCTTATCTCACCTAGTGCAATGTTGGGTTCACCACGTATCATGCCAGGAATCCTTACAGTTCGATTTTATCTAGTACTGAGAATTGAACCCCAGGCTTGATGCATGCTAGGCAAGCACTTTACCAACTGAGCTACCTAGCCTCACATCATTCTCCTAAGACTTATCTCAGTCTGCACATGGCCATGAATAGCCCATCCCTAGGATTTCCAGACAGTGAGTTCACCCTGGTATGAATGATATTTTCTACTGTCACTCATTCAAATTACAGTGAGGCAGGGAAGGGAAATTGAGACCAAATGACACTGAAATAATTAGAGAACACCCTCCCAACCTGGGTGTATTTTCATAAATGGAGCTTTTCTTGCCTTTTGTCTTTAGGAGGAGTTGTTTTGTTTTGTTTTTTGCATGATGCAATAGTCCCTCAAGCTGGTGGTGATTGTACATGCCCAACACTTCCTGTCTGTTCTCTACCAACACTTTTAGACTTCCTTCTGTTCCATTTGTCTTCTTCAAGGCATTTATGCTCAAAGCTGTCTTAGCAGTACCTAGTACTGGAAAAAGCCCAATATTAATGTTAACAATGGCAGCAATAGCAATGATAGCTAATGTTTATCAAGAATTTATGATGTCAGGTGACAGTCCACTTTGTACTGCTGTGACAGAGGATAGACAACTGGGCAGTTTGTGAGGAACAGAATTTATTTCTTCCGCATGAGTCAAAGATTAAGGCATCTGAAGGAGAGGAGCAAGGAAGAACAAACCACTGAATGATGCAAATAATCTCTCTCTTAAGAACATATTTCATTTTTATTATGTGCATTTTTCTCTGTGTATATGCATATGAATACAGTGCCTATGGAAGCCAAAAGAAGACATGAGATCCCCAGGTGATGGGGATATAGGTGTTGTGAGCTCCAACCTGGATATATTGGTCCCCTGCAAAACCAGCATGTGCTCTTAACCATTGAGCCATGTCCCCAACCCTGACCTAGTCTCTTTTGTAAGAGCCTTAATAGTGCTCAAGAAAGAGCACTGCCTAAGCACTTCTTCCTGACATCACATCACATCTCATCTCAATGCCATCACATTTCAACATCTAAATTTTGGAAGCAATACACCCAAGTGACAGCAGGCACACTAATTGATTTTAAATGTCCATATAAGGCAGACACTCATACCAAATTTAACTGGATGCAGCTAAAATCTAGGACAGTGTGAGTTTTTCTCATAATGTTATAAGCTAGGAGACAGTCTTCAAGTAACAGATCAAGGAAGGAATCAATGACCATACTGGCTCTATATTCACAGTCAAACATCCCTAGTGTGTGGTCTTGTTTTTGTGTTTAAAAAGAGATACCGGGGCTGGAGAGATGGCTCAGAGGTTAAGAGCACTGGCTGTTCTTCCAGAGGACCTGAGTTCAATTCCCAGCAACCACATGGTGGCTCACAACCATCTATGATGACATCTGGTGCCCTCTTCTGTATATTGTATGCATAGAAATGAGTAAATTTAAAAAAAAAAAAAAAAAAAAAAAAAAAAAAAGAGATACCATATCTCCATCTCAGGTAGGAAAGTAGCAAAGACACATGCCTATCAAGGATGTTTGTTCTCAGTTTGTAGAATCAAGGTCTGGGCCCCAACAGCCCTAAGCTAGGCTTAGCCAACCACCCTCAATATGCTGATTAATAAGATAGTTGTAATAAGGAAAATCAGAGAAAGATTTATTCAATATGGCCACACTGGGGATATGAGCAAATAAAAAGGTTCAATGACCCCCAAATCTTGATATGAGGTTTAGATTTAAATAGATGACTTAATTAAAAATGGTTAAAGTTCCAGCCATCACTATTTTCTGGGTTGTAGTCTCTCCAGCAAGGTGTTCTGACAAGTTGGCAGGACTGTGTGAAATCTCTTCTCTAGAGACAATACCCCTGTGACTGGTATGAGACCCCAGCCTTTCCCTTCCCTGTATGAAATACCTGGAGAAATTTCAGTTCTTTAGGCTCCACTCTTTCATTAGTCTGAAAGTTAGAAGGAGGAAAACAAGTGCCTGTATTTAGAATATATCCTCATACCGAGACAGTCACATGCTTTTTGATCCTACTTTATTTAGTGAGAAAATACTGATTTCCTATTAAGGTCCCTTCAACTGACATTTCATTGGTCACAATTTGCTTATAATCCTACCCCTATTGCACCTGTCTGTAAGATGTCCCATATTTTCCTGGAAAATGTTCCTGTCTTGAAAAAGTCAAGGATCAGAAATAATAATTATAATAAAAATTAATGGACAAGTAATGATTTATGGAGGAAAAGAAAGGTAAGTAATTTCCATGGAAAAGTGATTGTTGGGTTAGCTTTTCCTAGGGAGATATGGAAAAATGTCTACTTAACCCAGATACAGCACCAATAATGACAGACCAAAGTAATGATTTCACCCAAACCCAGCTTAGCAAGACAGTGATCTTGCTAGAGCCCAAAACTTTGAATAACCCAATCAAAAATGGGGTTCAAAATTAAAAATGGAATTCTCAGCAGAAGAATTATGAATGGCTGAAAGGCACTTGAAAAAGTGCTCAACTTCTTTAGCCATCAGAGAAATGCAAATCAAAACAACTTTGAGATACCACCTGACACCTGTCAGATTGGCTAAGATAAAAGTCACAGGTGACAGCCTATGCTGGAGAGGTTGTGGAGTAGGGGGAACACTCCTCCATTGTTGGTGGGAGTGTAAGCTTGTTCAGCCACTCTGGAATGCAGTATGGTGGTTTCTCAGAAAACTGGGAATCAATTTCCCGAAGGATCCAGCAATACCACTTCTGGGTGTATACCCTAAAGAGGCACATTCACACTCCAAAGGTATTAGCTCAACTATGTTCATAGCAGCATTATTTGTAATAGCAGGAACCTGGAAGCAACCTAGATGCCCCTCAACTGAGGAATGGATTAACAAACTGTGGTACATCTACACAATGGGGTATTATTCAGCAGTATGAAAAAATGATATCCTAAAATTTGCAGGCAAATGAATGGATTTGGAGACTATTCTCCTGAGCGAGGTATCTCAAACCCAGAAAGATAAGCAGGGGATGTACTCACTCGTTAGTGGACTCTAAACAAAAAGAGCAAAAAGCAAAACATGTCCAAGCTGCAAATCACAACCCTGAACAGCTTTGGATCTGAAACACCTGGGAATGGCACCTTGGATCCTACTCCCTCTAGAGGAACACCTGACTCAGTCTTGATGTTGGGGGAAGAAACTGGATCTGCCAGGAGTGGATGCTGAACTGAGCAATATTGGGAACTTGGGACTTCCTGCCCATGCTGGGGAGGAGATGAGGAGATGTGGAGAAAAGGGAGTGACTGGAGGGAGTGGGAGGGGGAAGAGATCTTGAATAATGATATACACAGATAGAAAATGTGTCTTTATTCATAATAAAAAAGAGAAAGAGGAAAAAAAAGAAAAAAGAATCTAGAAACAACCTAAATGCCCCTCAACTGAGGAATGGATTAACAAGCTGTGGTATATCTACATAATGGAGTACTACTCAGCAGTAAGAAACAATGATATTCTATAATTTGCAGACAAATGGATGGGTATGGAGAATATCCTCATGAGCAAAGTTTGATGGAGAATATCCTCATGAGCAAGGTTTGACAATCCCAGAAAGATAAGCAGGGCATGTACTCACTCATTAGTGGACTTTAAACAAAAAGCAAAGCATGTCCAAGCTCCAAACCACAAACACTGAACAGTTGGGATCTGAAGCACCTTGAACTGGCACTTTGGAGCCCATTCCCTCCAGAGGAACACTTGAGTCAGTCTTGATGTGGGGATGAGGAAAGTGGATTTTCCTGGAGTGGATGCTGAACTAAGCCATCTTGGAACCTTGGGACCTCCTTTCCTTGCCGGGGAGGAGTTAAGGAGATGGGGAAAAGAGTGACTTGTAGGGGAGGGAGGGGAAGGACATTTGAACAAGGGGATACATGGATAAAAAATGAGACTTTATTAATAATAAAAAAGTGAGAAAAAAGAATGTGATATCTTTTATAGTAAAAGAAACCAAAAGTAACCACACATCACTTTCTTATTAAGTAGAGTTGTGTAAGGGACAACCCATGTAAGAAAGAGTCCCCAGATAATTCAAAGGTTTCCTGAAAGTGAATTTATCTGCCATTGGATAGAGTGGTAGAATTTAAAACTTGATAGCTTCTAACCTGATCTTGTGTTTATCTTCTCAATATATTTCATCACATCATTGGGTATGTTTATACAGTTAGAAAGCTAAAAATTTCACTTTTAAGAGCTAGTGCAACTCTTATATTTTATATATATGCACATATATATTTATGTATATTTCATGTCTCTGTATACACACATACACACATATAGTATCTTATAGTCACCACTTTTGGCCCTTGGTTTCTGGTGTAATAAACATTATTGTTTTAAACTCCCCTTTAGACTAAAGCAGTCTATTGTTTAGTTTTACAGAGATCACCATAGACAAAAAATGTGGTTCACCAACTGCTAAAAAGTTTTGCCTCAGCTAAATCACAAAGGCTCCGAGTGCCACAAACAGAATCAAGATCCTGGGAGAAGGCCCTGGAAATAATATGGATTGAGAGAGTTGAATGTGGAAAACCACAAGAAATCAGCTGGAAGAACAAGTCTTTTGATAAAGAAGAAAGTGGCCTATAGGAGGATTAATGATACACTGAATAAGAAACACCCCACACCAATTATCCATTGCACCACACACCTTGACAAGTGGAGTCTTAAAGATGGCCTGTTGGTAAAGTTCTAGGGCAGAGAATTCCACTCGAAGAGAAAATTGATGTTTCTCTGCTGATCATATTTGAGCCTAAAATGTTATTTAGTGACTAAGCCAGAAGTGGAGTTACTGACTGCTTAGATGCTGAAAGGTAGGCAGTGGGCAAAGGAGAGGGAAAGCAAACTGGAACTGAGGAGGTAAGCTTTAGAACTTAGGGAAGTTTTCATTCTGATGCCTGTGCATATTAAGATCAGGCATCTTTCCTTTTTTTTTTTTATGAGAAGTAAGAGACAAAGCCAGGAAAATAGATGAGCCATTTGCTTTCCAGGAAGTATTTGTTCCTGGAAGATCAAGACAAACAAACAAACCAAGTTTTATCAAGAGAAATGAATAACTTGTTCATTGAGATTCAGCCGAGGCTGTCACCGAATCCTATTCATCTATCCAAATATGTCATTAACTCTGACCAACACTAGTTGCCCAGTTTTCAAGGCCTTCAACACTGTGCCATGACTGTTTCCTTATGACTTCCATCTTCTGGAACTTTCTGTCTGTAAAGGTGGAATTGACTTAGTTGACTTGGCTTTGCATATCATTGAGATTTTTCTTAAAAATAATTGTGTGTCATGCCCAAGCAGCAAACCACAACCACTGAATAGCTTGGGATCAGAAACACCCTGGACTGACCCTTCAAACCCCAGTCCATCTATAGGAACACCTGACTCACTCTTGAGGGAGGGGGGACAAAACTGGATTTGGCCGGGAGTGAAGACTGATCCAAGCATTGTTGGGCCAGTATGACCAA